>CM053593.1:44181714-44232481 GCA_028646575.1 Pseudocheirus occidentalis
TTAGTGAATTATTTTCCTCAATTAGTTTTTGAAGCTCCTTTTCCATATGTTCAGTTTTCATTTTTAGGGAGGTATTTTCTCCAGTTAGATTTTGGACCTTCCATCCTAGTTCTCCAATTTTACTTTTTAAAGATTTGTTTTTTTCAGTGAGTTTTTTTTTCCAATTTGGTTACTGTAGATTTAAATCTATCTCCTACATCTCTAATTTCAATTTAAAAATCCTTCTTGAGGTCCTCCAAGAATGTTTTTTTGGGCTTGAGACCAATTCACATTTCTTTCTGTGGTTTCCAGTGTGAGTATAGAGTCCGTGTTGCCTTCTGAATTTGGTTGTCCTTGCTCACTGTAAAAATATTTGATGGTCCTAGGTTTCATAGGTTCCTTATTCCCCATTGTGATTGCTTATGTCCTGGAGTTTTAGAGTGGATATCTGCTTCTGGAGTGCAGAAGTATTGAACTTCTCAGGCTGGGAGGTAGGGGTTTGTTTGTTCACTTTGTGAGCTGTAGTGTCTGAGTGACTAGACTGAGGCCAAGGCCAGGACTCTCATTTTTACTCCCGTGTTACCCTAAGGCTTACAGAGTAACCTATGGGGGGGGGTGGTCTGGCTACTTCAGGTTTCCACCTCTGTGTCTCTGGGCTACAGCTCCTGCAGGCTCAGTAGCAGGAGGCCAGCAGCAGAGCATGGATGCAGTCTGCTGATTTCCCAGAAAGTACTAAGGCACACCTAGGCTTGTGTTGTTAGTGCTTGCTGGATCCACCCTCCTGGGGTTAGACTCAGTACTGCCTCACTTCCCCCTTCTTAAGTGATTCCCAAGCCTGAGGCTGTTTCCACTAATTCAGGATTTTACTCTGGGTGGAGCATTTAACTCTGGACTTTTCTGGGTCAGAGAGGGGGAATCAGAGCAACTAGGTTTTATTCCTCGATTTTGACTTCCGGACATTTGGGTATGTAATTTTAAAACCCAGGTTGTGGGCTGGTAGCCCTAGAAAAAGCTGCTGCCCCTGCTACAGGCCCTGCATTTTCTCTTACCCAGCTCTGATGATCCTCTGTCCTGTGGTGAGATGGCTGCAAATCACCCTTGAGATAGGTGAGTCTGCTGGCTGGGGCTCCTTCTCACTTGGCTGCAGTCTGCTTTCAGATCTGTGCTAGCGCAGCCCCTGTGTGCTCAGCATTCCCCCTGCCCAGACTTGTGTAGGCACTTTCCTGGGCTGGGAATCTGCCACACTCTGTCTCCCAGTGCATTCTGTCACCCTAAAATCTGTTCAAATTCACTTTTTAGCATTTAGCCATAGAGTCTTGGAGGAGCTTAGAAAAGTTACTGCTTCTTTTCCACCATCTTAGCTCTGCCCTGGCCACCTAATGTTTTGACATTAAATCACCCTCTACCATGTTGGAAAGTGGCACAGCCTGTTCCTCTTTGGGTCCAATAATCCACACCATCACCCCTGTTGCCATGTAAAAGGTAGTTTTTAATACTTTGGGGTATATTATGGACCCCATTCCTTTTCCTTTGGTCTCTTTTGAACAGTAGTATTTGAGTTGTTTGGAACCATATCTATATTAGCAAAACCTCTTCTGGCTCTTCCTCTGTCTCAAGTTAGAAAAAAACCCCAAAGCACTAAAAATAAAAGTAAAAGACAAACCAAACCTTCTTCTGGGTTGACCGATGCCTATAAAGAATGAATATTCTTTTGGTTCATGGTGGATTTTAAACTTTTCATCACTTTCCTTCTTATGGTGTTTCTTCTCAAGAGCTGGCCAAGAAGATGATGAAGAATATGAAGATCAAAAATGGTCTTATTCTCTGCTTTTATGTTTACTGTCATCTTTGGAAGATCTGTAGTCTTTATAATCTTTAGGAGTTTTTTTTTGATTCATTGTATTCCCTGGGCCCTTAGAATGTCTTTGCTCTTTACTTATTTATTTTCTACAGTAATCAATGTCATGCCAAAGATCAGCAGAACTATAACTTATTTTTTGGTCTCCCTTTTGATTTTCTTCTTTAAAAACTCTCTCTTCTCCACTCAGAGACATGTCAATTCTTCTGTATATCTCCAGGCCTTTTTTGTGTGTGTGCCAGGAGCAATGTTCTTTAGTGCTTCTAATATAAGATGAACTTTTCATTTAGAGTCATTGCAGCTGATGTGAAGTATGGCTCTTTAATACCATGAACCAAGGACAGAATGTGATGAATATCTGATTCTGAATTACTTTTGCTGGCATATGGCAACTTAATGTGTTCAAAGATGGACCAGAACTCTTGTTCCTTCTTGACAAAATGGACAAGTGTTCTAGAAAGTGACCTATCTTTAGTGAAGGAAGCAGGTGTGTGGTAATCAAGAGGTACAGGTACTATTCTGAGGCTGACTTCAGGGTGAAGGGAACCATTGACTATCATTTTGATCTTTCTGATGGAAGACTTTTCTCTTGCCTCCAGATTCTTGTGTAGAGTGGGACTATAATCAAAGATTTCTTTGAGCTTCTCATACGTTACCTGCTCAGGTGATTGACTTTCTTACTTCACCAATTTTCTCTTAGAATTTTTGTCATCTTCTTTGTCCTTATCTTTTGTAGTGCTAGACCTTTTTGCTACATACCCAGTCTCTTTAAGTGTATAAGTTTTATCTTCTTTATATCCATAACTTTCTCTATTGCCCTTGAGTGAAACTTTAGATTTGCATTTGGTTCCTTTCTCCTTAGCATTCCAATGAAGCTCACTGAAATAGTAGCAAATAGTAGCAAAATGTTTACCCTGATATGCCAGGACAAGACTTCCTGAACTGACTATAATCTTTCTCCTTTGTGTCATCCCTTTCTGAATCATTAAACTTTCATTTCCTCTGGTTATTTCATTGAAATAATCTAAAGCTTTACAATCTTCACGTTCTTCCTCTGCCCTCCCCTTTTCTGTTTCCTTCTCCTTTGGGGCCTCTTTATTCTTGGTATTACCTCTATCAAACAGATACACTCTCCACCATGAGGAGAAAAATGAAGAATGCATTCTAGCTTGTTCTCTTGGAACATTTTGTGATGAAATTGTCTTTGCTGGACTTTTTTTTGTGAAGGAATGAGATGAATTGGACTATTCTGAGAGGATCTGCAGTAACTAGAGCCATTTTTCTTTATGCTTTTTGGAGAGGGAAAGGCAGGGAAGTTGGGGTTAAGTGACTTGCCCAAGGTCACACACTTAGTAAATGTTACGTGTTTGGGGCTGGATTTGAACTTAGGTCCTCCTGATTCCAGAGCCAGTGCTCTCTTCACTGCACGACTTAGCCACCCCAACTAGAACCATTTTCAAGAGAACTAGGTCCAGATCTCTCAGGACTATGCTGAATGGAATGTGAATGTTGAGAACTATTGTTTTTTTTGGGGAGGGGAGGGTAGGATGAATTGTGTTGAACATAGGAGCATCTGAACAAGATGCACTCTGACTTGGTTGTATAGCAATAGAAGAAGGGTTGTGGGGTGATGGTGGACTGTTATCATATGCTAAAAGACAAGACCATATGTAACCAGATGTTGCTGCTGATTTATTAAAAGAAACAATGAGTTTAGAGGGGGTCATGTTCAAATGTATCCTTCTTTGAGAGTATGCCCATCAATTGGGGAATGATTGAATAAGTTGTGGTATATGAATATGATGGAACACTATTGTGTGATAAGAAATGATGAGCAGGCGAATTTCAGAAAAACCTGGCAAGACTGACGTGAACTGTTGCTGAGTGAAGTGAACATGACCAGAACATTGTACACAGTGACAGCACCATTGTGTGATGATCAACTTTGATAGAGTTAGCTCTTAGCCGTACAATAATCAAAGAAAATTTCAAAAGACTCATGATGAAAAATGCTTTCTACATTCAGAGAAAGAACTATGGAGTCAATGCAAATTGAAGCATACTATTTCCTTTTTTTGTTTTTTCTTTCTTGTGGTTTTTCCTTTTTGTTCTGATTATTTTTTCACAGCACAACTAATGTGGAAATATGTCTAATGTGATGGTTCATGTATAGCCTATACTAGATTTCTTACCATCTTGGGGAAGGGTGAGGGAAGGGAAGGAGGGAGAAAAAAAACTGGAGCTCAAAATCTTGTAAAAGTTAATGTTGAAAATAATCTTTACATGTAATTGGAAAGAACAAAATAGTATTAAGTAGGGAAAATACAAATGTATCTTTCTGCTTATATTTTGATTTGATTTTCAAAGGATTAACTTCTAGGGGAGCCCCTTCATTTTTTTTAGATCTATTTTTCAAAAAACCCTCACCTTTTTGAAGAGATGTATGATTTGCTATATGGGGATGATGAGTGAGATGAAGATGACTTTGAAGACCTGGAAGGAAGACCTTTAAGATGGGCAAAATTAGCATCTAGATTTCTAAGATCTCATTCATGGTGTTTGATTAATTCTGGCTCTCTAGCAGATATACTCATTTGACAAGGTTGTTTACTGTTCTACTCTTTTAGGAGTATGTTTTCCCCCAACCATTTAGCTCTAAGTGTGAGAATCTAAGACCTGGGACATGTCTACCACCAACCAGAGAGTTTATCCATTCATTAAGCATTTAGTAAACATCTACTATAAGTGAGACACTACGCTAAACAATGAAAAATTTTTTAAAAAATGACCCTTTTCCCAGAGGAGTTAATGTTCTATTAGAAAGAAAACATGCACAGAATTATAAATAAAAAGTGATTTTTTTAAAGGGGAAAGGTTACTGGCAACCAGGAGGGTGGGTGGTGAGTTAGGAAATGTCTCATGGAGAAACTGATACTGAGAAGAAGGGTATGAACAGCTTGGTGACATTTCACACCTACTTCCACATTTTTGAAAGAATATTAGAACAATTCACAGTTCTACCAACAGTGTATTAGTGTTTATGATTTCTCATAGACTTTCCAACATTGACTATGACATTTTTGTCACTAGCAGTGTGATGAGTGTGAGATAAAACCTCAGAAGATTTGTAACTTTCATTCCTTTTATTATTAATGATTGACTTGAAGTATTTTTCACAGTAGTTTCATATTAATCATTGATTTTAGAATATTTTTCCATAATTGTTGATAGTTTCTATTTCCTCTTTCAAACTTGTCTGTCCTCTACTATTTATTGGGTCTTAGTCTTTTATGCTTGTTTCAGTTCTCTGTATGCTTTAGTTGTCATACTTTTGTCAGAGATATTTTATGTAAAGCTTTTATTCACTGACAACATTTCTTATTCTGGCCACATTAATTTCATTCATGCAAAAACTTTAAAATGTAAACTGTCTATTCCTCTTTTTGTCATCATCCCTATCATTTTATTTTGGTTATGAATTCTCCCCTTCATCATAGTTGTGAAAAGTTCTCCTTCAATCACCTCAAGGTCTGTATTTTTTTCTATTTTATTTTTGACTCTTCACTCTCATGCAGCTTCAATGTTCAATCAGCTGTGAAATCTTTTCAATTCTCTCTTCATGACTTCTGTCCCATAGGTCCTTTTCTCTCAACTCCACCATAACCATCATGTGTCAGACCCTTATTGTATCTCAATTGGACTGCTGCAATAGCCTTCTGATTGTCCAGCAGCCTCAAGTCTCCTCTCTCAAATACTCCAATGAAGCTATGAAACATCCTTTCAGCATAGTTCTCTGCCAACTTCATTACCAAGCCTAAAAAACTTTAGTGACTGCCTTTTGTCCCTAAACACATAGACTCCTTGATTTGGTATTTAAAACCCGTCCTTGGGGCAGCTAGGTGGTGCAATGAATAGAGCACCAGCCCTGGAATCAGGAGGACCTGAGTTCAAATGTGACCCTAGGCACTTAACACTTACTCTTTGTGTGACCTTGGGCAAGTTACTTAACCTTAGTTGCCCAGCCCCCCCCCCCCAAAACCCCACAAAAACCTCTTTCTTTTATTTACTTCTCTCTGCAAATGTTACATTCTCCCAGTTGTGGTTGCATGTCAACTCCTTAAGGGCAGGGATTTTTTTTTTTGGATTTATATCTTTAGATTGAGCACCATGCTAGGCATATAGTAGGCATTTAATCAATGCTTGTTGACTGCATGATTGATTTTTAAATTTATCTCTTTTTATGATGAGTGTGAAGAGGCTAAAACACATTAAAACCAAAGAAATCTGAAGGAGATAGAGAACAGATAGTTATAAAAATGGACTGGTCAAGTGGCAAGAGATAGATAGGCAATGGATGGTATCTTTATAATGTCACAAAAAGAGAAAGTTCCTTTCCCAAGGTCTTCCTAAACTTAAAGATGAAAATGAACAGGAGACACAGGTTAGTCAGGCATAGATGGCTTGTGATCTGCATCATAGGGAGGAAATAATCCCATTGAAGGATAATTTCAGTGTTGGGATAGAGACCTCTGATGACATCCTTTATATAGGTTTTAAAAATTCATGTCTCATGTTTCAGCATAATACAGAGGAGACAAAATCAAGGCTTATAGGAGGTGTTTTTCAAAAAGGGGAGCTCAGGATTAAAACAGAAAATGATGATTTGGAGGGGAAGAATGTGGATCTATGAATAAGGACTATTAGCCCCTCCACCCCCCACCACTGGTGGTAATACAGCTTCTGTGGCCAGGTCAGTGGAGATGAGATTGAATGGCACTGTTCTGCTGAAAGAATATACTTTTTGAAATCTATTTGACTGAATCCCAGGAGGAAGGAGACTAGTTTATTTGAAATAGATATTTTCCATCTCCACTTTGGCAATTTCATATCACAGTCATACAGCCATCAAATGTCAGAGCTGAAAGAAGAGATTATGTTGAACCCTCTCATTTTACACAGGAGGAAACTGAGGATTGAGGAAGTTAAATTTTGGCTTCCTCATTTTAGGAAATGGAGATGAACGTATATAAAACTACAAATTTCTACTATGTACAAATTACTTTTATACACATACACACATGTTCATATGCACACACATGTGTACATATGCATATATACATATATGCATACACACATGTGCACACACATATATTCAATATTCTCACCTCAAGAAGTGATAGTAAAATGAGCAGGAAGTGAGAAGGAAGTTAATGAAGCTCGTTTCACTCTTTATTATTTTAAAAACTACCCTACCCTTCTGTTTCCTTCTGTTCTGTTCTACATCTTTTAAATACTTTAATGACCTCTTTCCTTTCCTCTTTTATGGGCAAGTCTTCTGGTAGCCATCCTTTATCACTTTAAGATTCTCACCCCAATTGAAAAACAAACAATGAACAAATAACACAACAAACAAAATAAATCCACATATTATCTATGTTGGAGAATATTTGTTTTCTGTATCTTGAGTTCATTGTATGTCAGGAGATAAATAGCATGCTTCATAATGCTTCAACTAGAGTTGGTTTGCGTTGACCAGACTTCTTCAGTCTTTCAAACTTACTTTTCCTTACAATGTTGTTGTAATTGTGTAAATTGTTCTGTTGGTTCACTTTGTATTGGTTAATCTAAATCATCATGGGTTTCGTTTTCTTTGTCATTTCATATGGCACAATAATATTCCATTACTATATATTTTTCAGTTACTCTCCAAATGATGTGCTACCCTCATTTTGTTTCTAGTTCTTTAAACCTGTTTGTACATTTGGGTCTCAATGGTATTGCTAGGTCAAAGAGTATGCACACGTTAGTGGTTTTTGGTGGATAGTTTTGGTGCACTGTTTTTGGAAAGCAATTTGGTGCAAACTGTTAGCATTAGTGTGCATATATTTATGCAGGTCTTTCAACAACTGCCATTTTCCTTTTTTGTCATCTTTGACAATCTGATGGATTTGAGATGGGACCCCAGAATCATTTTAATTTTCATTTCTCTAATTTTTAGTGTCTTGGAATATTTTTTTATGTGGCTATTGACAGTTTGGATTTCTTCCTTTAAGAACTGCTTGTTCAGGGGTGGCTAGGTGGTGCAGTGAAAAGAGCACTGGCCCTGGATTCAGGAGGACCTGAACCCAAATCTGGCCTCAGATACTTGACACACTTTCTAGCTGTGTGACCTTGGGCAAGTCACTTAACTCCAATTACTCTCCAAAAAGAAAAAAAAAAGAATAAGAACTGCTTGTTCATATCCAAAATTAAATTCTTTGGGGAACTGTAGCCTTGGGGAAAGTTTCTTAAATATCTTGGATATCAGACTTTTAGTAAAAAAAAATTGAAGCTTCAAAGCCTTCCCTCAGTTAATAACTTCCCTTTAAGTTTTAGATGCATTGATTTTGTTTGTGCAAAACTTTTCAATTTTATGGAATCAAAATTACTCATATTATCTTTTTTGTTCCTCTCTAATTTCTTACCTAGTCATGAAATGGAAATTGACTAAAATAGTAAGAGGCCTAGAGACCATATCATCTATAGATGTGGGAATGTTTAGCCTGACTGAGAGAAGACTTGGGTTTGGGCTAGAGACATGACAACTGTCTTCAAGGCTTGAAGGGCTATCATGTTAATGAGAGATTAGCTTTATTCTTTTGGCCTCAGAGGGCAGAGCCAAGAGCTAAATGAAGAAATTATAGAAAAGTAGACTTCACTTGGATGTAATGAAAACTCCCTCATGGCTAACGCTATTTGAAACTGAAATGTGTTGCTTTCAGATACCTTGAGGTATTACAGGAAGCATCACTGGATCACAAGAGAAAGCTGGACAACTACTTATCAGAGATGTTACAGAGGAGAGTTCCTCTTCAGGTATAGTATAGATAATATAACCTTTGAAGCTCCTTTGGGTCTCAGATTCCATGATTTTAAAAATAAGTGACTTTTCCAATATAGCATAAGGAGTTAGTGATGGAACCTGGCCTAGAACTGAGGTCTTTTGACTAAAAGTCGTCTTGAGAAAGCTTTTTGACCTCAGTTTCCTCTTCTGTACTTAACTACCAGGTGGCATTCATATCACTATTCAGTTCAAAACTATCTGGCCTGGGATAGGGGGGATTAGTTAAAACTAATCCTGGAGGTTTGAACATGCATTTTGCTGAGCAAAAGTTTGGAGGAGATTTGAGCTCTCAAATCAGTGATCTGTTCCCCAGTCCTGTCTCTCTCTTTATGGCAGGGTCAACACATTATAAAGGGGTATGGATATTTGCTCATCTACCTAATCAGAACAACTGCCTAGCTTACCTCTTCTTTTGAACTAGATATATTTCAGTGAGCCCCAGCATATAGAGAATTGACTCTCCACAAAAGAGGCTTGGGTACTCTCTGCAGAGTTTTTATTCTTATAATTAAATTAATGAGGAAATAAGTAGTTCATGGTACTAAAAGAAAAACACAAACTACACCCCTGCTGCTTGGCTGCATACTCACTTTTCTTCCTGACCCCAGGAGTCCTCAGGAAGAATGATAAGAGTCTTAGAATTCTAAGAAGTGCACAGTTGGAGTCCTCCTTTGAACAGGAAAGGAGTTCAAACTCCATTTCCACAGGGAGTCACACTCACGTTTCTACTTTAGCCAGTCTAATGAAGACTCAAAAACTCTGGATTCAAGATCTTGGCTCATTCCAGAGTATGGAACTCAGGATGCAGACTGCATGGTACAGCGGAGTTGATGCTGGGTTTGGAGATGGAAGGCCTAGTTCAAATCCTGCCCTGTCACTTCCCTGTGTGGCCTGTGGCGAGTCACAGTCTCTCTGGGTATGTTTCCTCCTATGTAAATGAGTGGCTCTGACTAATGGCTTGCAAAGTCTCTTCTAGCTCTAGCTCTATGAACCTGTATCATCAATACAAACAGGGACTCAAGTATGTTGGTGCTTTTCCCACTGTTAGCTTTCCTGTTACTGGTAGGAACCTTCCACTACTTTGGGTCTTGACTTGTCCATTGTGAATCAGACAAAGGAGAATGAGTAGTCAGTCCCATCAAAGGGCAGTGTTACCATTGCCCCTTCTTGAGTCCTTCCTTGACTTTGACTGTGGCGTCCCTTTCTGCCATCTGCATCATTCCAGACTACCTGTTGCTACTCCCTAGCCAAAGCTGTACCACTTCAGGGCAGATTAGGAGCAGACAAAACAAGGGGCTGGAGGGGTGCTACTAAAAGCTACGAAATGGAGTTAGACTAGATGGCCTCTAAAGTCCCTCCATTTCTGAAATCCCATGATCCTATGAGCCCAAGATCTTCTACCAGAGACAAGACAGGATGATGTAGTTGGAGAGGTTGGAGAGCCCTAGGTGTTCATCTTGTCCTTATTCATTAACTAGCTGGGTCATGTGGGGCAAATCATTTAATCTCTCTAGCCCTCAATTTTCTCTTCCTCAAAATTAGGGGGTTGGGCTAGATGACCTCTAAGGTGCCTTTGCAGCCTGTGACTCCTGCTTTCCCTGGAATAAGATGGATTGAGTCGAGTGACTAATATAGAACAAAGATCAAATATTATATTGGAGATCATTTTTTAAATTCTGAAGTTTTAAATCCACAGGGAGGTGTCTTTTCTCTCTTCTTTTCTCTGCCGTAATGGAATCTAAAATAGAAGAGGTAGGCTTTATTTATTCAAACTGTGCCCAGCTAGCAATTTATAGCAATCCCTGAACAAACACAGTGAATAGCAAATCTCTAAATACAGATCAGAGAAGATGCATTTCTTTTTTCCTGCTGGGTCTAGATAAGCCAAAAAAAAAAGTGGGGGATGGAAAGTTGAAAGGAGAAAAACAAGGCATTTGTTTAAAGTAAGGAACTAGCCTTTGCTATGGTAGTGTGATAAGAAAAAAAAAAGCATTTCCCTACAGGTACTCTGGTGATAAATCACTTCTAGAAGATAAGAGCTCAGGAGAGATAGCCTGCGTATAGGCATGAGGATTTTTTAAAAAAATCTCTTCTAGGGGTAGGGAGAGATTTAATTTTTTACCTTTATGGAATCCTTTAGCAATGACACTATCATTACCAGAAAAAGTGCGTTCACAAGTTTATTCCCATGGTTTTAGGTTTTGAGGACTTTTCTATTCTGCTGATAATCAGGAGTATGCTTGGAAAAATTTTCCATTAGCCCTGTTTCTCTGTGGTACCATCTCCCTTCCTTTTCTTTGTGATTCTCTCCTCTCTCTTTGTACCAGGCTTTGCCAGGAAGCCAGTGCTTCACCCTCCTCCTTCTAGACTCTAGTGTAGAGAGTCTAGAATCTAGAGTATAAACTCCTTGAGGGTAGGGACTATTTTCTTAATTATATCTGTATTTTGTATAGTACCTAGCAGTTAAATGGTTCATTGGTTAGAGCACTGGTCCTAGAATGAGATAGAACTAAGTTCAAATCTGACCTCAGACATTTACTAGTTATATGACATTGGCCTCTGACTGCCTTAGTTTCCCCAGCCATAAAATGGGTTTAATAATAGCACCAACTTCCTTGGGTTACTGTGAGGGTCAAATGAGATCATATTGAAAAGGGCTTAGCACAGTGCCTGGCACAAGTAGGTGCTATGAAATGCTGTTTTCTCCTTTCCTTTCTAGCAAAGTGGGTATGAGAATAGTAGGTGTATTCTAAATGTTTGTTGACATGAACTGAATGACTGAAGTCAGGGGGGTGGGAGAGGAGGAGTTTGGTCCCTGGCATTGAACACTAATCATTGACAGGAATACTAGATAAGAAATCCCTGTCTGAATTGCAGAGGCCAAGAAAGAGAGAAGTAGATATGTCCTCTTGAGAGTAAGGAGGTACTACTGATACGACCTTTGGAACAGGCTGGCTCAACCTCACTGGTACCAACTTTTTTCTAGTGATTCCCAGATGACACCTTAAACAGTGTTTCTCCTGCGTAATTTCTTATTCCTAATGCGTGGCAGCCCACGCGCAGACACCACGAGCCTTTCCCTTGCCTTTCGGGTGCTCTGAATTTCAATTCTTCTGAGACTGTGGTATTCCGTGACTCATAGTATTCAGTGTTTATTGATTTGACCTATACACTCACTGAAGGAGCATTATTTCATGTCACCAGCTTTATGTTTGACTTCACATAACTTTTTCCATCTGCTTCAGACACGTTCCCCAACGGCATTTAATTATGCCTCTCATTTTCATAGAATTTTATGAAGGATTTTCATTCTAATACCCATGTGACATAAGGCATTAGAGCAATATTATTTCTCTTTTTGTAGAAAAGGGCACAGAATAACCTGTCTAAAGTCACAAAAGAGTGTCAGAGCCAAGGCTTCAAGTGTTCTATTACTAACCCAAAATGAATAGGGAGATAATGAGAGCTCACCTCTGATGACTTCAAGTTGCCAGGCCAAATGAACTTCCCCCCAGAGTACTGAAAGAATGGGCATGATTGCTGAGCTACCGTCAGTGATTTTTGAAAGACTGTATGGAACAATTGAAGAACTGCGGCGCTGAAGAAGGGCATAGACAATTTTCTTAAAGGGAAGAGAGGAAAGCCTATAAGCCAGGATCATGAGCTTGATTTTGATTTCTTGCAAAATTCTGGGATGTAATATTAAAGATATGGTAAATGAACCTCTAGAGAAGGAAAAGGCAATTGCAAAGAGCCATTCATCAAGAATGGTTCATGCCACACTAACCTCATTTCTTTCTTTTTTATTTTGATTGGGTTACCAGATTGGTAAGCAATAGAACATCGGATATTTTTTCTCTTCTTTTTTTCACAAAAATTCTCCCAGCAATCTGGTAGGGAGAGATGTAATGATGCTGGAAGAAATCTGAGTAATACAAAAACAAAAGATATAAATAAAGTTCTATTAAATGTATAAAAAACGTATTACAGGCACATGCCCAAAGTGGAGGCATGGAGATAAGAGTCAGAGTATTATTTGTAAGGAACGGAAAGAATGCCAGTGTGACTGGATGTGTGGGAGGGAGAGTAATTAATGCCTGATGAGGTTGGAAAATAAGGTTGGGATCAGGTTGTGCGGGGCTTTAAATGTTAAACAGAGATGTTTTTATTTGATCTCACAGGCAATAGGGAGTTGACTGAGTAGGGGAGTGACAAGGTCAGATCCGTGCTTCTAGAAAGTCACCTTGGCAGTAGTATGTGTGATGGTCTGGTGTCAGGGCACACTTGGGCAGGGAGACCAAGGAATAGGACATTATACTAATCTAGGCAAGAGATATGGAAAGTGACATGATATGTGGGATGAGGCAGAGTGATGAGTCTGGGACAGTGTCCAGATTATGAGCTTGGGGAAGGGAAGGATGGCTGTTCTTCTGTTCTGAGTGTCTCAGTTTAGAATGGACCCATAAGAAGGCAACCTTGAAAATGGCATGTGAGGATTATTTGAAGGACGTGAGGATGTTTTACTCAAAGAAAACTTAGAAAGAGATATGATGTATGTTTCCAAGGCTGTTTATTTTTCCAGAGACTATTAGAACTATTATCAATGAGTATAAGTAATAAAGAGTCAGGGTCTCCTGGACTTGATGACAAGAAAATGTCCAACAATCAGTTATCTAAAAATAAAATGGGTTGCTTCTGGAGGTAATAGGCTACCCATCACTGAGTGTCTTCAAGTAAAGGTAGGATGACCATTTGTCAGGTATCTTGATCCCATATAAATTAGGTTCGATGATTTATGTGATCTTATCCAACTCAGATTCTACAATCTCCTCATCTGACAGATGGAAGTACTAAGGTCAAGGTTCTGTTCTGTTCCCTATAATGATTTGGCTGGTAAACTAAAGCCATAGTTGATTCTTAAAGACCTTAAGAAAATTGTATCCTGTATGTCTCAGGTATAATCTGCAAGGAGAGATTCTAAAAGTTTGTTCTCATATACGAGATAACAGTTGCATACCTGAGGGTTATCAACACACTTAAATGCCTTGTTGTTGTTCAGTCGATTCAATTATATATGACTCTTCATGACCTTGTGGCTCATACTGTTCATGCAGTTTTCTTGGCAAATATACTGGAATGGTTAGCCATTTCCTTCTCCTCTGGATTAAAGCAAGCAGAAATTAACTAACTTGCCCAGGGTCACACAGCTAGTGAATACCTGAGGGTGGGTTTGAACTCGTCTTCCTGACTCCAGGCACAGTGCTCTACCCACTGAACCACCTTGCTGCCTCTTTTCAAATATCTTACCTTTTCCTATTTCACATACCTTACCTTACATTGCATTTTCAGAGTGTCTTATTTAAAACCAGGAACACTTTAAACTCAATTTTAATTGGTTTCAAATGGTTCCTCCCTGAAGAAATGTGGAAGCATGTATGTGTGAACCTTGGGGTTGGGTTCCATAAATGATCACAAAACAGTGTCTCTGTTTTCTTGCTTACTCTCTAGCTTTGCTTGCTTCCTCACAATAATTCCCTAGATATCTCAGGGCTTTTATGGACCTTAATGGTAAAATATACATATCCTAAGCATGTCCACGCATTGGCAGGAGCCAACCCTAAATGTGGGCACACACACACACACACACACACACACACACACACACTTGCTGTTGATAAAGGGCAGCAGACTGATGCAGAGGGCTAGGACTATTCTTAGCCAGCAAGGAGATGCTACTACACTACACGTCAGGCTCCTTCCCCATGCTGCGCCAAGAGAGGGAGGGAGGGGACGTCTCAGGAAATATCTCCACAGAGACAGCTGACTGAACATGCTCTGTGTGAGTGAGCAGAATGTAACCTTTAGTAGTTCACTTAACCTGATGAGTCCCAAGGGAGAGGAGCCTCCCCTGTCATAAAGCAACCACTTTCTCCTTTGTATTTCTTTCCTGTACCTCTCATAACCTAGGACAGATTTTTACTTATCCTTACAATCAGTCCTGCTTATTTACCTCTCCTGTGCTCCCTGCTCCATCTAGTTTCATACCCCACCCTCCCACCAGAGACTTTCATACTTCCTAAGTCCCCAGTTCACCAGCCTCTGAGTTACAAAGTTTTCCCCAATATGATCCCTGCTTATTGTTCATCTCCATTTCATCCTGGATCAGAACCCTTTTTGAGAGGACCCTAGAAATGGGGGGAGAACTTAGAGGGTAGATTTTTTTTAATTTTAGAGATTTTTGTGGGTATAAAATGGAGAAACTAAAAGTTCACTTTGGGACATACTAAATTTGAGATATCTCTAGGACTTCCAATTTGAAATGACCAATAGAAAACCGGTAATGTGGAACTAAAGCTCAGGAGAGTCTGGGGTTGGATATGTAGACTTCTGAATCATATGCATAGAGATGATAATTAAATCCAGGAGAGCTGATTAAGTTACTGAGAGCAAAAGTACAGAGAGGGAAAAGGCTTGGGATAAAATTTAGGGGCCATCCCAAATTAATGGGCATAATATGAATGGTGAGACAGCAGAGGAGACAAAGAGTTTTCAGATGGCTAGAGGGGTCAGCTAGGTGGCCCAGTGGATAGAGTGCTGGGCCTGGAGACAGGAAAACCCGAATTTAAATTTAAACTCAAGCACTTACTAGCTGTGTGACCCTGAACGAGTCACTTAACCTCTGTTTCAGTTTCCTTGTCTAATAAAATGAGCTGGAGAAGGAAATGACAAACCACTCCAGTAACATTGCCAAGAAAACCCAAAATGGTGTCACAAAGAGTTGGATACAACTAAAAAATGGTTGAACAACAGAGGGCTACATCTTTGAAGCATGTGAAATAGGGTGTAGCGAGATATCTTTTCACCAATCATTTTGCCTCTGCATGGGTACTCTTGCCACCCCCATCAAACCCCTTTTACAGTTTCCCTTCCCTTCCCTTCCCTTCCCTTCCCTTCCCTTCCCTTCCCTTCCCTTCCCTTCCCTTCCCTTCCGCTTTTTGGAGGGCAATTGGGGTTAAGTGACTTGTCAGACACCTCAAAGAAAATTTCCTTAATGTCCATTCATATGAATGTCTAGGTAGGAGGTGGTTTTCAGAAGTACCCCTTCCTTACTTATAGGTCAGCTTCATTTGCCCCGTTTTACTATAGCTGACGTTTCTTTATTCCAATCCTCAATAGAATCTAACCTCTACTTTGGTAGATCATTTCTATGGAAAAATGTGTTCTGTGTTCCAAACAAATAACTTAAAAACAAGTCCCTCATAAGTTGGGAAGTGCTTCCTTCCTGCTGGCTTCCAATCCAATTTTTAGTTGTAGTTTGAATAAGATATGTATGTTGGGGAGGCAGTTGTGAAGTGAAGTGGAAGTGTTCTTGGAGGATGACTCATTTGGAGACAATTCATCAGAAGCTCATTATAACTCAGAGGCTGGTGAACAACAAGAACATCCTCACAAAAGGCTCTTGTATTATAGGGAGACAGGTACCTCATATTCCAATAGGTACATGGGCATGTTATTTGGCCCTCACGGAGAACTGAATTATATTATAATAAAGATCTTGGTGATGGTTTTCCTTCTCTCTGCTGCAAAAACCCTTCTGATCCTCTAGTCTTAACCTACCTCCTTGGATAGATTGCTTACCTTCTAGATGAACAACTTTTGGATTTAGCCAAACTGCACAAATATTAACTGTGCCTTCCTAGAGGATAGCTGATTTCGGTTATTTGTCCTTTGGTTTCAAAGAGCACCAATGGCACCACAGGAGGATGTCTTAACTCATGAATTGAATTGAAGGGAAGCAGAGTTGCAAAAAAACATCATCCTCACTCTCTTTTCCAGAGTCATTGAAGTCTAATGGCAGGACAAAAGTCAAGATAGTTTGCAATGGCATTGTGGATGTCTGTTTGGACTCTATGCTCCGCACAGTGCCTACTTCAGTTGCCTTCATGGCCTTTGGCACGGATTGTTCTCACCAGTCCATTCCACTGGGGGAAGTCTTCACATGCTTGGGGGAGATACCCCCTTAACTCCCCTATGGTTTTGAGGCTGTTCAATTACCCTTATCTTGGTTTAGGCCATCTCCGGAGATGGTTTACTAGGGTGTGGCTGCTGTACTTGCAATAGTTTCTTGGAGCTATAAATGAGAGTTGAGTGTCAGGTAGACACCAAAGGTGGGTGAACAGGTCTAAAAAAGCCTCAACAAGCCCCCACACCAGAGGTGCTATTCTTCTTGAACACTCCATACTTCCCGAGTATGCTTATAAAACAGAGGCTAAAGAATCCATAAGAATGTGTTCAGGGGATCTTGGAGCCCTCAGTTTTCACCAGCCCATACATAATACCAACATTAGACACATTTTACAAATGAGCCTAGAGAGGGTGAGGTAATTTTCCCAAGGTCACACAAGAAGAAAAGCGAGCCCAGATTTGAACTTAGATCTTTTGACTTCAAATTTAATATTTCTTCCCTTCCCTATTCTACCTATGTAATGTATATTAACTAAGTAATTCACTCAGTTTCCAACCACCTCCATGAGAATTCAGAGGTCACTAAGATTTTGCATCTTTTACTGTTCTTTCTCTCAGTGTCCCCTATGTCACCAGGATGTTACATGAGTATACAGGGCAGTCATCCAAATATAGCATCATGAAGGGGATTTTAGAATCAAGAAGAGCCAAAATGGAGTTTGCAATGAATTATTTTACCTCTCTCATTTTACGGATGATGAAAATGAGATGAAGTGATTTGCCCAGATTCATACATGTGGTGGTAGCCACCCAGCATCTTGAATTAGAGCCAACCATCTCCGAATGCACCACTTTACTACAGTCTTCTTTGGAGAACGAAGTTTTGATGCTACTGACTATGCCTCCCCCTTTCCCCAAGGCTCTGATTGTTCCTGCTTTTATTTGCTGCGTATAGATGGAGGAAGCTGGGTAAGTCCCCAAGACTATTTCCTACAGCTCAGATACACTGGCATCCTTAATGGGCTATGGAAAAGGAGCTCAACTTGCTAACAATCACATAGTTCTCAGACTGTCTCCAAACTTCCTATGGGTCTCATTCTCTTCCCTCTTCCTGATTCCAGCTGCAGAAGTGCCTTGAGTATTATGTAATATAAGTTGAAGTAACTGGGATTGTTCAGCCTGGAGAGAAGAAGACTTAAAGGAAATATATTAGCTGCCTTCTAGTATTCATTATTGTGAATGGTTTTTAAATCTTGCTCTAAACCTCCTAGTGGTTACTTCATTATCCTGTGGCTTGTGGTATTAAAAATATGTCATATGGAAGAAGAACCAGGCTTGTTCTTCTTGGCCCCAAAGAGCAGACTTAAGTAATAGGTGTGAGCTCCAAAAAGGTAAATGTAGGCTTGTTTCAGAAAAAAAGAGAACAATCTAAAATTGGAATGACCTTTTGAGAGAAAGAATGTTTATTCTCGCACTGAAATGCTTAAAATAAAAAGGATAGTTGATCACTTAATGGATTTGTTATAGGGAGAATTTTTTGGGGGGAGCATTGGTTAGTTGGAAGTTAGGTGGCACAGTGGATAGAGTGCTGGGTCTGAAAGTCAGGAAGTCTCATCTTCCTTAGTTCAAATCTAGCCTCAGGTACTTACTAGCTGTGTGACGCTGAATAAGTCATTGTACTCTATTTGCCTCAGTTTCCTCATGTGTAAAATGAGCTGGAGAAGGAAATGGAAAACCATTCCAATATCTTTGCTAAGAAAACCCCAAATGGGGTCATGGAGAATTCGACAGGAAGGAGGTAACTGAACAACAACAGGGGACATATATTTCTCTCACTTAGTTGAAAAACTAGATTTTCTTGTCTGCTATAAATCAATCCAAGGTTTTCCTAGTGACACAATTTTATTCCAACTCCCCCACTCAAAACCCAATAAAAACAAGACCCAGATATAAATGGAGAAAACTCACAGAGCTGACTACGTTAAATTTCCTTTTAATCAGCTTTTCTTTTTCTGGGCCACGTGCATACGAGGTCCTGTGCTGACTACATAGGAAGATGACTCAGACTAGGGCTTGTCTACAGCAGACCCTCTTGGGTATAAGCCTCTTGTGATTTTTTCCCCTAAGTTGCCTATCATTTCAGTAAATGCATTGGAGAAGGTGCTAATTACATATGATTTACCTGGAGAGAGCTCCTGCCTATTCTAAAGATTCTCAGCTACCTGGAGAAACCAATTGGTTCCCCAGAGCCTAATATAGTTGACACGTGCCGGGGCCATTTTCCAATGTTCTTACCAAAGTAAATAACCATTCAAGAAAAGGGAGGCAGTATGGCTTAGGGGGAAATAAAAGTAGACTGAGAATTGGATCTTAGTACCAAATGTCACCAACTGGTCTTTTAGGGAATGAGTCATTTAATTTAAAAAGAGAGAGCGGGAAGCAGCCTGACTTACAGGATAAACTGCTACATGTGGAGCCAGGAAGACCTGTGTTCAAATCCTACCTTAAATACTTGCTAGCTGTGTGATCCTGACTGAGCAAATCATGTAATCTCTACGGGACTCAGTTTTCTCATCTATAAAATGGGAGTTTTGTACTAGATGGCATGTGAAGACCTTCCAGAAGTAAGTACGTTAGACTATTGACTTCCCAGGGCCCTCAGTTTCTTCATATGTTGAAGAGAAAGCTCCCTCTATTTAAGCCTTAGCTCTCTGCTCTGGTAGCTCTGTCCTGTTAAAGGGATTCACAACTCACCCTAATATGTGAAAACAACCTGAGAATCAGTGAAAGAATTTGTCTTATAAATATTTTAGCATGTTCTTTAGGGTCATAGGACCAAAGAATCCTAGATTTGGAGCTGGAAAGGACTTTAGAGGCGGTCTGCTATAATCCCCTCATTGCACAAAGGAGAAACTAAGGCATGAAAAGGTAAGCTGACCCACCAGGTCAGTCCTGTACTAGATGCTATAAGGAATACAAGCGATGGTCCTTGCTCTCAAGATGCTTATAGTGTTCGTGAGGAGACAGTGATGTAGGATCGGAGATTTAGAGCAAGAAAGAGATATTGGATGTTATCTAGTCTGATCCCCTCATTTCAGAGTTAAAAAAGCTGAGGTCCTAAAGGCCAAGTGCTTTGCCCAAGGTCGCACAGTGGAAGTGCCAGAGCTCAGATTTAAACCTAGCCAGGCCTGGAGTCATAAGACTCATCTTTCTGAGTTCAAATCTGGCCTCAGACACTTACTAGCTGTGTGACCCTGAACAGGTCCTTTCATCATGTTTTCCTTAGTTTCCTCACCTGTAAAATGAGCTGGAGAAGGAAATGGCAAACTACTCTGGCATCTTTGATAAGAAAACCTGAAATGGGGTCACATATCGGACATGACCAAAATGAGTCAACAACAACAAAAACCCTATCTCCAAATTAACCTAGTACCACACATCACCAGGGGCTTTCAGATGGCAGCAGCTGCATTCCTGCGGCTATCTTTATAGGAGCTAGGAGTGACTTCAGAAGTCATCTTAATGCAACCTCCTCCTGTTATAGGAAACTAAGGACCAGAATGCTCAGGCGATGTGTTCCTATGTCTAGTTTGATACATGTTTTCCTGACTCCAAGACTAGCATTCTATGGCCATGTCTTCAAAGATATTCATCACAGACATTATAGGCAGAATAACACCTATCCTATCTCTCTTACAGAGTTGTGCTTTATAAACTGCAAAATGCTATATAAATGTAAGCCCCAAGGCTTGGTTATAGAGCTAACCATGTCTAAGGCCTCAGGGTCAGTGTGAAGCAGGACAGATCTCACTTTTATGAATCAGAAAGGTGCACTTGAGAAGGGTCTCATTGTTCCCATGACATATACCCTGAGAACATCAGAGCCAGAAAGAAAGGCCTTGTATACAATCTGTAATGTGAATACTCCACTTCCTTCATATTGCTATGTGTGTGTGCATGTGTGTGTGTGTGTATGTGTGTGTGTGTATGTGTGTGAGAGAGAGAGAGAGAGAGAGAGAGAGAGAGAGAGAGAGAGAGAGAAAGAGAGAGAAAGAGAAAGAGAGAGAAAGAGAGAGAGGGAGAGGGAGAGGGAGAGGGAGATCTCAGAGGGATGCTCTAGTTTCTTGCTGAGCTAGGTTCAGGGGCCCTCCCCTCCCCAGCCTCTCAGACAACCTCCTCATTATTATCCAAGACATGCCTGTGCCTTAAGGGGAATGATTCAGATCTGGAGTTCTGCGGGAAGCTTCCTGCCATGTGGCCCATCCCTCCCCTGTCTCTGTAGCTTATAAATTCAATCTAATGGTGGTAGCTCACCAAAGATGATTTATTTCCCTCGTTCTTTCCCAGACACATAGCAGACACAAAATCAGGGAATTTTCATACATATTCAGGGAATGGCACCATGATCTCCAGCTCATCTCTTGGGAGGTTTCTGGAAATTAAACTCTCTCCCCTGCTGGGAGCCCCCACTCTGTCAGAGATGGTTGGGAGGAAGCAGCTTTGCTATGCAAACAATCCAGGCCCATTCTGCACCTGGGCTGGATTAAAAGCAGGAACCCGAGTGTGATGCATGGGTACCCTTTGCAAAGCAAACATCGTGGGCCTGACTCCTGTGTGTCACATTTAATGAAATGTACATTTGTCCTGGCTTTTGCTGATGATGAGTCCTGATCTCTACCCACTTTCTGGATTTAAGGGCAAAGAACACTGACCTTAGAGTCAGGCATCCTGGGTCTGAGTTTCAGCATCATCCCTTATTGACTATATGACCTTGGGAAAGTCATTTCCTTACCTCTTTTTGCCTCTGTTTCTTCACCGAAATGATAGGAAAATAATACTTGCACACTGACCTCACAGAGTCTTTATGAGAGGGAAGTTCTTTATAAAATTTAAAATGCTACAGTGCCACGAACAGGTCTTCACAGCATCTGCAGTAGCTGTCAAAGTCAGAGTGAAGGCGGTAGGAGGAAGAAGCATCATTATAAATCATATTTTAACTCTGATTAGAAGTAGTTTTGTGCCATTGAAAAATACCACAAGATGTTCAGAGACAAAAAGAAAGGTACCCAATACCCCAAACTATTCAAGTTATCACTTTTTTGTCAACAAATAACTGGAAATAAGGGAACTGCTAACCAATGAATGGAATGGAATATTATTGCCTTGTGAGAAATGATCAAAGTCCAGAGAACTACAACAATGTAAACAAACCAACTGAGAAAAAGGAAAGTGAACACTGGCTTCCAAGAAGAGCTGAAAAAATGCATCCCCTCCCTCTTTGTTGCAGAGGGGAGAGTCTATGGATGTATGACATAAGCTAACATTTATAAAGCACCTATTATGTGCCAGGCACTCTGCTAAGCATTTTACAAATATTATCTTATTGTCCTCAAAATGATTTTAGAGGAAGGTGCTGTAATGTTAATGGGATGTAAGATCTTCCGCTTCCATTAATAGACCTCATGTGGAGCCCATTTAGGGAAGTTTGATTAGAGGAGGCTTGTTTTTCAGGAAGGTCCACACCTTTTATTACTTTGTAATTCGGCAGTGGGTCACAAGGGTTGTGATGCCCTCTGAAGAAGGGTATATATACTCTGAGGTTAGCATTTTGCTTTGGGGCTCACTTGCTGGAAGAGTGTTCTTGTGATTTTACTAGACGAGACTCTGGATAACTGTTAAGGAGTTCCTTGGCTTAAAAAAACCCAGATATTGGTACTTCTCTTTCTCTGGTAACTATGTATGTCTTGCCTTGGTCAGACACTTGGATCTGTCTGTTGATCTGTGCTACTTTCTCAGACAGTTAGAAGCCCTGTCTGTTGGTCTTTATTTCTCTGCTTGTATTTTCTCTGTTTTCTTTGTTTGGATTTTCTTTGAAGTTCAGGGTGGTGATTTTCCCCTGGAACTAATGAATGTTGACCCCTTGAACAGATATCTTTCCTAGTAAAGCAGATCCAAGAAATCTATGCTAGAAGCCATCCTGGTTATACCAGTGTGGCTGCTGCTACAGGGGCCATTATAATCCCCATTTTACAGAAGAGTAAACTGAAGCAAACAGAGGTTAAATAACTTGCCCAAGGTCATACAGATAGTAAGTATCTGAGGTCAGATTTGAACTCAGGTCTTCTTGATTCCAGGTTCAGCCCTCTTTCTACATATTATATACACTGTTGGATGGGGTTGATATGTTGTTTGTTTTGCTGAACTTATTTTTTCTCCTATTTCCTTACTGATTCTTTGTTATAAAGGATAGCTTTCTTGGTAAGGGAGAGGAAGGAATAATTGGAAATGAATATAGTAAAAGTATAATTTAAAAACAAAAGCATAATTTCAAATATATACTATACTTTTTTGAGAAACGTAAAGTATTTCATGTTCCACTTACATAATATTTAACAGATTATGAAGTGTTTTATTCCCAACATCCTTTTAAGGAGCATTTTGCATTTTTCTAGTTTCCTACTACCTAGGATAATATTGAATGGAACGGTCCTAGATAGTACTAGAATGGACAGTACTGGAGACTGTATCTTATAAACTGAATGATACAATCACATTCTTAGGAAAGATGCTTTTAGTCCTTACAAAAATATTTAAGATCTTATAAAATTTGGTTTATTCAAGTAATAGACAAATTCTGGCATGAAAATAGCAACAAAGCATTTTCAAGTTACTTTCAGAAATAAGCTCCTCTTGTATGGATAAGGGGTAAGACATTTCTTGATATTCAAATGAAGAAAATCTATAATAAAATGAATAGGTGTCCCATAGAGTTTATAGCAAGATTTCCAATTTCAAAGTACACATCCCTATTCAAAAAGTTATATTTACATTGATCAATGCTCAGTATTAAATTGTATGATTCCCCAAATACCAAACTAGTTATTTCAACCAAACTATATTACCTTTTGGTTGTGCTCTGGTACACAAAACCTTTCCACTTTTTCATGGTCCAGGAAATGGTTAAGTGCCAGTCTAATTCTGAAAGGCAGACCTTGAAACTTTTACTGACACAGCCCCCAAATCTGTCTCTCTATAATCAGTTAAATGGCCTTCTCTAGCTGTAAAACAATAAACCCGTCATGGGGAGAGAAGGGAGGGAGGTGGCGATGGAAAGAACTTGACCACAGTTCAGAAATGTGAAGGAAGATAACAAATTCTTTCTAAAAATTAGCTAGCGAGACACACAGACATATATAAACACACATACAAGGAACACAAACAGACCAGCAATTCAGCAGTGCTGAAAATTCCTTGCTAGCCT
Organism: Pseudocheirus occidentalis; assembly: GCA_028646575.1. Lineage (NCBI taxonomy): Eukaryota > Metazoa > Chordata > Mammalia > Diprotodontia > Pseudocheiridae > Pseudocheirus > Pseudocheirus occidentalis. The sequence goes on from CM053593.1 coordinate 44,205,661, forward strand.
ATACTTTAGATCTACAAATCAGGTTAAAATGCACGTCTTTGCCAGTCACATAAATACCTGCAGGTTTCAGGGAATATTTGGCTTGAGACAGTTCCCTTAAAGGGAACAAAGCCATGTTTGGACACATTAGTACCCATGGGGAACATGCATGCCCCCCCCCCAAGTGAAAATGACAATGAAAATAACCCTTAACTTTTGTATTTCCAATTCATGCACGTCTCTTTATCTTATCTTTATTTATGGTAGGCAGTTGGCCATCCAGGAGAACTAGGGCACTTTTTTTTTCTTTTTGGTGGGGGAAAGGTAGGGCAATTGGGATAGGCAGTTGCTTGTGCAAGGACACATGGCCAGTGAGTGTTAAGTGTTTGACATTGGATTTGTATTCAGGTCCTCCTGACTCCAGGGCCGGCACTGTATACACTGTGCCACTTAGAGACCCATCTAGGACCCTTACTTTCAACGTGCTCTCTTGGATTGCATTACCTCAGCCAGAACCCTGGAAATGGTGCCAAAAACTTAGCCCCTTTGGCCACCCCAAAGGTGGATAACCTAGAACAATATAACCTATAACAGGGCTTCTCCCAAAGCCCTCTTTGGTCCAGTCTTCCAGCTAGGGTTGACTAAGCCCAAATCTGACCTAGCTTGGATAACCTTTACCAAAACATCCAACCCACTTATCCAAATCAGATTCTCAAATCCTTATCAGCTGGGGATACCCTTAATCAAACAAGGCTTTACCTTTGACCCCTTTACTGGGGACAACCTGCTTTCTCTTATAATGAGGAGCTCAACCCAAAGATAGAGGAGTCAGAGATTAGTGGAGAAGTGAAAATCCCCAAACAAGAGATCTGATATAGGTGGGAGAACCCCCCCAAAACAAAACCCATGCTGGTACTGAGCCCTGCATCTGAACCCTCTGGCCAGTCTGAGTCCCTTTCTCTCATCATAGCCCATTACTGCCACCAAACATCACTAGGTAATCACAATGTCATGAGACTTATGTGAAAACAAGGTGTATTGCAAAAGAAATAAACATGCATGTGGAACCCAAAGGGTTTTCAATCTTAAGAGAAACTTAAATTTTCATAATAGCAGGACAAAGAGAGGAGTGTTTACTAGGAAAGGGCGTGACATGGAAGCAGAAATGTGCAACAAAGGTGGGAAAAAAGACAAAACCACTCCCCCGAGGAGGAGCAAGGTTATGGCAAAAAACATCTTTATTTTTCTTTGGGAACCACTAGACTACAAAGATAGGAGGGTCTACTTATCTGCAAAGGGCCCCAGCTACATAAGAATTGTTCCAGCCTGGCACAGATTGGCTGGAGCCTGTCTTGCCTCCAAAGGACAGCTTGGATGCGACAACAAATTATGTCAGCTCATAGAGAGCTTTGTTCCTGACACATTCAGGGTCTCCAGCATCCTCTGGGTCTAGTGTTTCTGAAAAATATGACAACTCAAAAAGAAAAGTTCAGGGGACCCCTTAACACTCCTTAACAAGCCTCCGCTCTCAAATCTCTGCCAATCAAAAGGCAAGTAAGGCAAAGCTAACTTCTCTGTTGCTCCTAACTGGAATTAGACAGGATTTTTGCCCTATACTTTTTCAATGGATGGGTTTTCTTGGTCCCTACAATCTGATCTTTGGGTGCTTACTTACCTTTTAAGGGCTGTCTTGACAGCATATACATAACAATAACTCACACGTCTATAGCTCTTTCAGCAAGGAAAAAATAGTTTCCAAAAGCAGAGTTACACCTGTGCTCAATCTTAGCAGATGCAGTCTTGAAGCAAGGATGCCTACATTGGAGAGGATACCTTTCTGGATATAGGGATAGAGGATTGTTGTGTGTGTGGTTTATCCTGTATTCTCAAAGAAGATCATGACATCAGGAAGATGATGCTATGACTTGCAAGTGAATTGGATTTAAGCGAGGGAGGCTGTGCAAAGTCACCTGCCTCATTTTCTCCTCCAGAGCCATCTGGGTTCAATGACTAGACATATATCAGGATTACTGGAGATGGCCCAGCAGGGAGAGAGCGTGGGAGAAATGGGGAGAGATGGGGAGTGGGAAAGGAGCCAGCCTAATTTCTGAAATGCATACAATGTTTTACCTCTTCCCTTTCCTAATTATTTAGGTCCTGATCAAAAGTTTTACTTTAAGAATGAATTTTCCTTTTCTGTTATGCTTGCCTTGAACAAACTGAATTTAGATGATCTTTGAGGTTCCCAGTTGAGAGGGGCTTAACCTGAGTAAGGTATGCTTATCATACAATATACACAGCATCAGATCCAGAAGTTCATTTGAATGTGCAATTGAATGGAATACAGAGCTCCAATGATACCACCTGTAATTCTGATCATTTTATATCTTCCTCTATTTCTTGAAAATGGAGCCCCGAGTATCTCCAAAATTGATTTCTTCTTTGGGTATGTGATCTCATTCAGCCACACTGTCGAACTTCACACATTGTTAAATGGTGTTGACACTTCTTTACTATAGAATTAGATAAAGCCATAATCTATTCACATGGGAAAACAGATGGGTGAGAAAAAAAACAAGAGGAATTCTTGGCTTTTTTTGAAATAAGAATTATTGAAGGGCTTTCACTCTACCAGATTTCAAAATGCTTTATGAAGTAGTAATTATAAAGTCTGTTCCTGGTTTAGAAAAATAGAAAAATAGATCAATGCAGCAAAATAGAGAACCCATAAATAGAATGTAATATGGATAAGAGATTAGTGCATTCCTTGGGGGAAAGAATCATTGTTCAATAAAAGTTGTATGGTGAAAAATGGATTTATATACTATAATAACCTCCAATTGGATAAAAGATCTAAATCTAAAAATATTTTAAAGACCTTAAGAAAAATGAATCTCCATTGTAAAGAGGACATAAAATTTTATTGAACAGATGAAATAAATTATCAGAGACAGAATCAATGGGTTTGTGTACTGGAGGAATTAATTAAATGATTTTTCATGACAAAGCACATAGTCTCCAAAAGAAAATGAAAAAAAGGAGGAAAAAACATTTTTGATATAAAAGCCTGGTAAAAATCTATCTATAAAGTATGGCTAGGAATTTGTAATAGTGTCTCCTATCTCTGTGAGGTCTTTGACTAGAGGTTGAATGGTTACTTGTCAATGATGGTGCAGAAAGATTTCAGTTCAGGTATGGAATGGACTACCTGGTCATCTGTGCTCTTTTAAAATTCTGAGATTCTGTAAGTGTTACTCAGTCCAGCAAGGAAAAACGGCCTGAGTACATAAGAAGGCAGTTTTTTTGAAGGAGTAATTACAGATTGTAATTATTTCTTTAAAAAAAAGTTTCAATTCTGAGTAATCAGAGAAATGCAAATGAATATAACTTTAAGAGATGATCATGTTGATTTGATACTATATCAATCAAAGTAATAATGGTCAGTTTCATAGAACTGGACAAAAAAAAACATAGCTGAATCCAAAAGAGAGAAGAGTCCCAAGATTAATAGCAAGAGAAACTATGAAAAAACAACAACAAAAATCTTCAGCTATTAAGGGGTAATAACTACACCTTGATGCAGGGAACTCCAGGAAGAAGCAATGTTTTGTTACCTTCTCTGGAAATTACAATCTTGGCTTAGAATATTGAGTATCTGACTTGAACTGTGTAACATAAGGCCTTATGTGTCAGAGGTAGTACTTGAATCCAGGCCTTTCTGGCCTCAAGGCTTGTTCCCTATCCAGTACAGTATAGTTGCTTCTCAGTCATCAAATTGACTGAAAATGGCAAAAAAAAGATACAATTCAATTTTTCTTGGTTGGGGGTGGGAGATGGGGATTGATAGTAGAATCCATCCTCTAAGCTCGTCAGGGTGGGATAGAACAACACATATTCTAAACACAACTTAGGGGGATGGAACTGAATGTGGTGTTTATTGATTTTCTCTAAATTTTTCCCTCTTAATTTTTTTCTACTATCTCCTTATTTCTGCTGGCGTCCTTCTTCACCCCTTAAAATGATTTTTAATGCTTTATTTTAGTCTCCATACTTGTCTTGCTTCTCCATTTATCTTTTTTAATAATAACAATACCTAGAATTTGTATGGCACTTACACATTTGTTAAACACTTTACAAATGCAATCTGGTTTTATTCTCACAATAATACTGAGAAGTAAGTGCTATCTTTAGTCCCATTTTACAGATAAAAAAATACTTTGGCAGACACAGGCTAAACAATTGGTCCAGCCTCACACAACTATTAAGTATCAGAGGCTGGATTTGAACTTGGGTTATCTTGACTGCAGATTGTAATACCTTCTTCACTGTACCACCTAGTCGTTTCTTCCTGATAAACTAAGCTCACTACCATCAGTGATTTTACCCTTTCCAACACATGAACAAGCATTTATTAAGCACCTACTGCATGACACTGTGCTCAGCACTAAGGATATAGTGAAAAAAACCCAATGCCATTCCTCAAAGAGTTTACATTCTATTGAATTAAGATGACTTTTCTGGGTGAAAGGGATGCAGCATTGGATTGCCTAGAGTCTCTTCTGAGATTTAAATGAAACACAGGAAGCAATCTATCATTCTGAAAAAAAAATACTGGATCTAGAGTAAGAAGATATGAATCCAGCTCTGACATTTGCTAGCTGTGTAATCTTGGTCAAGTTGCTTAATTTCTTTAAGTCCCCATCTTCTCATTGGCAAAATGTGTTTAATTATACTCAAACTGGCATTATCTTCCAATATTGTTATAGGGAAAGTGCTTTGTAAATCTGAAAAACAGTAGATATGTAAGCTACTGTTATCTTAACAGAATTTGTGGATCCATTCGGCTGGCATTTTATACCTGTTGTCCTGTCTCTGGTGTCTGTGATCAAGAGAGAAGGATGAGGTGGACAATTTAGGGGGTAGGGAATGCAGGTCAACATCACTTAGGAACCAGGAATAAAAAAAGATACAGAGAAGAATTGTTTGGGGATGACATATAAGACCAAAAACTGTCTAGGACGAGCTGGAATCCTGGATACATTCATCTTAAAGCAGGTCTAAACCCTAAGATGTTCCTTTCACCAATCAGAGAAACCAGCTAAGATGCCCAAAGGGCCTTTTAATCTATGCAAATTATTACAGAACTCATGACTGGATAGAATCCAACCCTTCCTCTCCAAATCATTCCCAAACAAATCAATAAGATCACACTATATTTAGAAGGATCTTATCCATAGTGCAATCTTGGTGAGACAATGGGGCACCAGAAAGATCTCTGGGCCTAGACTCAAATCTGACCTCATACTTATTAGTTGTGTGAATCTGGGCAAGTCATTTACCCTCAGTTACCTCAGCTGTAAACTGGGAATAATAATCTTTATTTCAAAGGGTTGTTGTCAGGATCAAATGAGATTGTATTTGTGAAGTACTTAACAGAGTCCCCAGAATGCAGCAGCTGCTTAATACATTTTCTTGCTTTCCCCTTTGCCCTCATTTTGTGAATGAGTAAAATGGGGCCTAAGAGTTAAATTGTTCATCCAAAGTCACACAGAGACTAAGCAGGAGCGCTAGATTATCAGTTGAGGAACTGAAGCATTCATAGAGACAAATGCTATGCAAAGATCTTGGGTCACAAATGACTACACACCAATGCACCAAGTTAGGTGACCATCAAGGTGATCAAGAGTTCCCAATATAAAAGTGGCAAATTTGATGCCAGACACATCACAAACTTCTTGGAATGAAAAGAAACTGGAATATGGCTCTGGATGGTTAAATATTATTCAAAAGACAGAATATAGGGAAAAAAGGTGACATTTCACACCCGGATACACTCTTTTGAACTAATTTCTATCACATCCCATAGGAACCTCTTCATCCTGCAAGGTTACATTAGCCTTCTGTCCCTCTGACTGAAGGGCAGAGCAAAGGACTCTCCCCCCAAAATCTCCATGTAAAAAGGTTTTACAGATGAGCCATTTCTTCATTTTCCAGCTGGTTGCTCTAGTTTGCACTGGACTCCACCATAGCCTTCATTCTGGATACTTTTCCCCTGCCCTTTTCAGCTTCCTCTTATGTATTGTCTTCCCCTATTAGATTATAAACTCCTTGAGGACAGCGTATATATATTTTTTATTTGTACCCTCAGGTTTTATCACAGTATCAGGCACATATTAGGTCCTTAATAAATGTTTGTTGATTCTCAAGGAAAGAAGGTAGTATTATATATTCAGAAGGTATACTCATGTGAGGAAATCCAAGGATAAGCATCGGGAGCAATATTTGGATAAAGTTCAGTGGAGGGAGAAACAGAAGCAATTTTGTTATTGGCATAGGTTACATACAGACCACCAGGAGAAAATAGACCATGAATTCAGGAAACAGATCCTGAGCCTGGAACAGACGCATGATATGATGTTAATGGGGGATTTCATTCATCCAGATATCTGCTAAAAGACTCTCTGCACCAGCAGAAGATGAGCTAATGTATTCTTGATTTGCTGATTTTAGTTTTTAAAAAGGGGGTGGATCCACAAAGGGAAAGTGTTATTCTGGCTATGATTTGGGAATATAAAAGAAATGGAAAGTTTCCTCCTGGAACCCATATGGATGTACAGAGGACTCACCAACTGTTGGGATATAAATGACATGGAAAGTTTTCTCCTGGAACCCGTAAAGATGCACAGAGGACTCACCAACCAACTTCAAAGTAAAAATGACATGTGCAGAGGATGGAAGCAAAAGCAGGTGACAGGGGATGCTTATAGAAGCATGTCATGACGTCAAGTGTTAAAAATCACTAGGAGTAGGTGGTGGTGAACAAAACCCAAGACAACAACAACAATAATGACAACAGCAACAACAACAACAACAACAGCATCAGCAACAACAAAAGGTTTTGTTGTTTTATTTTGATAAACTCTACTAGGAGTGAGAGGGATTAAAAGAACCAGTGGATCTCATTGTTGAGTCACCATCAGTGATATCTGACAGAGAGTGGAGAAAGAGAAGGGTATCCTAGGACGAGAGGAAGACAAATGTCCTGATTTTCGAAAATAGGGGATTCATGGAGAGGATAGAATCTTCAAACTGTGGATCACTGAGTTTAAACAGGTCATCATAGAGATGGTTAGTGAATGCCTAGAAAAGGGAGCAGTGCAACTAGATGGCACAGTGGATAGAGTGTCAATCATGAAGTCAGGAAGACTCATCTTCCCAAGTTGAAATCTGCCCTCAGACACTTATTAGTTGTATGACCCTGGGAAAATCACTTAATTCTCTTTGTCTCAGTTTTCTCATCTGTAAAGAGAGATGGAGAAGGAAATGACAATCACTCCAGGATCTTTGCCAGGAAAACCGCAAATGGGGTTATAAAGAATTGAACACAACTGAACAACAACAAAAGAAAACAGTGATTGCACATGGCCAATATTACATCATCAGGAATGGATCATGTTACATTCACTTTATTCCTTTTTTTTTGCCAAGTTTACTAAATTGGTGGATCATTGGAATGATGCCATTTACCTAGATTTTAGAAAAGCATTGAATAGAGCTTCTAATATTTTTTTCTTGTGGAAAAGATAAAGTGATGTAGGGTTGATGAAAGTACAGTTTGACTTATCCAGAACTGGTTGACTGGGCTCAGAGGAGTCATTAGTGGTTTGCTCTGAACTTGACAAGAGGTGTCTCCCAGGATGTCCCAGGGATTTTTCTTTGGCAATGTGCCCTTGAACATTTTGATCAATGATTTGGGAAAAGGCATAAATGGTATACTGACCAAATTTTCTGATGAAAGAAATGTGGGAAGGACAGCTAATTCTGGGTGATGGTCAGGATCAAAAAAAAACATCCCAACAGTATGGAGTATTGGGTTGAATTTAGTAAAATAAAATTCAAAGGGGATGAATGTAAAAATTTTAGCCTCAGACTTTAAGATCACCTTTACAAGTTCAAGATGGGAGAGGCCTGGTGAGACAGCAGAGTATATTAAAAAAGCATATTTTGGTGGTTTTAAAGGACTGGAAATGCACTAGGAGTCAATAATATAATGTAGCATCCAGAAAAGCTAATGCAATCTTGAGCTGTATTAAAGTAAACATAATAAGGAAGTAACGGTCCTGCTACACTCTCTCTTGATTAGATCCCATTAGAATACTGTGTTTGGTGGTGGGTGTTACATCTTAGGAAATTCAAGGATAATCTAGAGTGTACTCAAAGGAGGGCAACCAGAATGACCTTGAGTTGATATCATATGAGGATCTGTTAAGAAAGCTTGGAATGTCTAACCTGGAGGCAAGACTCACTTCTTGATGGCTAGCACATGATGGCTACCATCAATTATTTAAAAGGCTGCCCTATGGAAGAGATTAGACTTCTTTGTATCTGATGGCAGGATTAAGAGAAATAGGTAGAAATTGGAAAGTGGAAAATTTATGCTTGATGTTAGGGGAAAAAAATCCCAATAATTAGAGCCTTCCTTAGTGGAAAAAGTCATCTTGGGTGGTAGTGTGTTTTCCCTCCTTGTAGGTTTTCAAACAGAGGCTAAAAACTCCTTGTTTGGTATGTTCTGGTAGGTATTTCTTTCCAGATATGGGTTGGCCTAAATGGCTATTGAAATTCCTTCTAACTCTAAAATTCTGTGATCTGAACCCAGGACCACAAACTCCAAATCTAGAGTTCTTTTCAGTATTCCCCACTGCCTGTCTATCCAAAATTGTGCAGCTTCTCACACTTGGCTGGTAATAAACAGGTCAGAGACATAACTAGAGTTATTAAACTTTTCCATTGGACTCTATGGATGTCATGATTTTATTCTCTAGTTGCCTTCTCCCACCCACCCCCCATCCTCATGATCTTTTGTCCTCTATTCACTCCTTCTCGTACCACCATCCATCTCCTTGATGCTTATTGTGGCATATCTCCTTATGGACAACACATCAAGGGGATAAAATGGAAATACTTAGAAGCTTTATCTCTGCTTCTTCTCTTTCAAAAATCATCACTGCCATGATTCGGATTCTTATCATTTTCTTTTCACTCTCTGCCTGGCCATTAAACTCTTATTTAAATCTTGTTAAAACATGAACTCTTTATGGTTATTTTTTTTTATTTTGTAGCCTTGATAAAATTGGTTTCTTTCTTCCTGCTAATATTCCAGTAATTGTGCTCTTTATCTTGTGATCTGACTGGTGTGATGCTAAGACTTCTTGTACCAATAACCAATTCTACTCCAAAAAACAAAACAAAAACAACTGTCCATTTTTCCTCCTATTCATATTTCCAGAATCCCACTATTTTACTAAGGTAATACCTAAACTAATAACTAAACACAATATATTTCTCTGAATTTTAGTACAAAAACATGGACCCTAATTTTAGCATCCTCTTTCTAAATACTGACCTGCCTCACAGGATTTTTAGGAAGAAATAATTTTGTAATTGCTAAGTATGTGAATACCTAAGAAACATCGATATCAAAATAATAAATATTCTAATAAATATTGCAATAATGCTTTTGATTAGCTTTGTTTTCTCCTCCCAACAATTCTGTGAGGTAGATTATGTAATTATTATTATCTTTATTTTATAGCTGAAGAACTAAGGCCCAGTGAGGCTGGTTAGAAAGGCAACATGGACTGATAGAAAGATCACTGGATTTTTTATTTAGACGACCCAGGTTCAAATTCTGACTGTACTGCTAATTTATCACTGTGATGTTTACTTTAACCATACTGGGGCTCAGTTTCCTCATCTATAAGCAATTCTAACTAAGCATTTCCTATCACATTATCACAGAGAGAGTCTTTGGGGGAATGTTCCTGGTTTCAAAAAAGGGAGGAGAATTAATGCTATAAACTCAAGTTGGGTAAACTCAACTTTGATTCCTAGGAAAATTCTAGAACGTACTAATAAAGGGATGAATAATTTTCTCCTAGACAAGGAAACAGTGATCAACAGCTTCAATAAAAACCAATCATACCAGACTAAACTTAGTTGACTGGGTTCCAAAACTGGTGGGTCAAGGTAATAATGGAGATGAAATTTATGGGTGTTCCATACCCACCTCCAATTACTGTAACTAATGAGATAGTCTACACTAGTGGTTCTCAACCTGTGGGTTATGTTCAATTTGTAACAATGAAAATACATCCTGCATATCATATATTTACATTACGATTCATAACAGCAGCAAAATTACAGTTATGAAGTAGCAATGAAAATAATTTTATGGTTGGGGGGTCACCACAACATGAGGAACTGTATTAAAGGGTCATGGCATTAGGAAGGTTGAGAACCACTGGTCTACACCATGGTAACTATACCAGGTAAGAGCACCTTTTTGAGCTACAGAATCAATCATAACCATAATAACCAGCATTAACATAATGCTTTAAGGTTTGTGAAGCACTTTACAATGATCTTATTTTATCCTCACAACAGCCATGGGCAGTAGGCGCTGTTACTATCTACATTTTGCAGGTGAGGAAACTGAGGCAGATAGAACTTAGGTGACCCACCCAGAGTCACACAGCTAGTAAGTATTTGAGGTAGGGTTTGAACTAAGATCTTTTCAGACTGCAGACTCAGGATTTTATCCACTGCTATACCTAGCTGCTTCTTTATTAATCAATAAAAGGTATAAACTAGGTATGAACAATTCCTAGACAACTCTATTGCATCAGTCAATGAATCAGTCAATCACAGATATAAGCTAAGTGTAAAAAATGCTCGCTCAGTTTGGGAGGACTGCTGTCCTAGTCATTGGATGAAACCAAGTGATGCTACAAAAGAAATGTATTGGGATTGATTGAAAGAATTAGCCACACTTCTAGTTCTCTGTATATCAAGAAGGGTGTCTGAAGAAAACAGTATCCTTGTGTCTGATCCTAGATGGGAAGGTTATATCCCTTCCTCCCTCCTTATTGACTATGTTGTCTGCCATCCAAGAGACTAGTCCAGCAACATATAAAGCTTCCAGCACAGTACTAAGAAAAGACAAATTCGACACTGAGCTTCAGGGGTAAAGAGAAATGTATCTATGGACTCTACAAAGGCACTGACCTGCCAGTACTACATACATAAGTTATTATATATGTGCAAATCTTCTCCTTTCTCCATTAGATTGTAAACTTCTTAAGAGGAGGATCTAGATTACATTTATCTTTGTTTTCCCTAGTACAGTATAACTACTTCATAAATATTAAATTGAATTATCCTTTATAGGAAAGCAGAGTCTAAGGCAAAACCAGCTATAATAGCCTCCTTCAGATTTCTGTTTCATAGGCATTTCCTTCAACAAGTGGTCATATGGTGCTATCATGACCTTCACCATATTGGTTCCCTTTAGTATATCATCACCAGTTAGCGTATGTACTTCCTAAAACGTGGAAGCTAAACAAATGTCAAAAACCAACAAATCAACCAACAAGCCAGCAAAGATAAGACCAGTCAATGTTGGAAGTGAGGAAAAATTCATGTAAAGTTGGTGGAGCTGTGAACTATTTTGGAAAGGAATTCAGAGTTAGATATAAATAAAGTGGCTAGAATGTCCATACTCTTTGATACAGAGATTCTGCTACTAGGGGTATATCCCAAGGATGCCATTGACAAAATAAAGACCCACATACAATAAAATATTTATGGCAACATTTTTTTGTGATAGTAAAGCATTGGAAAAAAAGTAGAAGTCCATTTATTTAGAAATGGATGAACAAATATAGAAAGTAATAGAATATTACTATGTTTTAATAAATGATGAATATGATGAATACAAAGAAACATTGAAAGACTTAACATGAACTGATGTAACGAGGGAGGACTACTGGTATGGAACATTTCATATATTGTCTGAATTTTCCAACATATTGTTCAATTGGCTGAATTTTTTCTGTTCTTATTTTCTTTGTTTTATTCTTAACATTCATTTCTATAAGAGATATATCTCAGAAGGGGGATTCAAGGGATATTAAGACAGTATAAAACAAAAGACTGATAAAAATTTATTAAAAAAAATCAATCAACAAGACCTACTTAAGTAATTGCTAAGCATGGGGAATTGTATTAAGTGCTAGGAATACAAAGAAAAAGCAAAAAAAAGGCAAAAAGCCAAAAAAAACCCCTCCATGATCTTAAGGAATTCACATGATAACAAGGAAAACATCATAATCATAAATCAGTGAATATAGGATAAATACAATGTAGAAAAAAAGGTAGCTTTAGATTGGAAGACATTAGAAATTAGAGGGCCTAAGAAATTATTATTGGAGAATGCAGCACTTTGGTTGAGCCTTAATCTCCACATACAAACAGAAAAAGATTGCCTATGTAACCATAATTCTCTATTATATATATATCATTTATTTCCAAGCATATATTAAATTTAACCTGGTATCCAGTGTTTAATAAGCTAGGAAACATATATTACTTGGGAAAGAACTCCCGTTTTGATAAAAAAAAAGCTTGTGAAACTAGAAAGTAGTCTGACAGAACTTAGACCAACACCTTATACCTTATTCCATAATGCATTCTAAACAGATACCTGAAATTAATATTAAAAATCATACAATAAAAAATTAGAAGAAGAACCAATCGCATACCTCTAATCCTAACCAAACAAGAGATAGTGGCAACAACAGATTAAATAATTTTGATTACTTGAAACTGAAGGGTTTCTGTACAGACAACATTAATGCATTCACTATAAAAGAGGAAGGTTTTGATGACAAGATATATAAACAATCGATAGATTACATATATATTTATACATATATGTATGTATATCTATAGATACACATGCACATACACATGGTTGATCCCCAATCGATAAGTGGTCAAAGCATGTAAATAGTTCTCATGAGAAAAATTGCAAAGTATTCCTAACCACATGAAAGACTACTCCAAATCATGAAGAATAAGACAAATACAAGTCAAAACAAACCTGAGGTTTAATTTTATCTCCTATGAATTGGAAAAAATTACAAAAGATGGGAATAGTCGATGTCGGAGGGATCATAAGTAGGTAGACACACTAGTGCATTGTTGATGGAGCTGTGAACCATTTTGGAAAGCAATTTGGAATCATGCAAATAAAGTGCCTAAAATATCCATACCCTTTGACCCAGAGATTCTATTCCTAGGATATGACCTGAGAAAGCCATTGGTAAGAAGAAAGTCCCCATATACACCAAAGTATTTAAAGCAGCAGTTTTTCTGATAGCAAAGAATTGGAAACAATTAGATGCTTATTGAAAAGAGAATGACTAAAACATTTGTGGTATACGAATGTAATGTGCTCTTACTGTGATGTAAGAAATGGCAAGAGAATCAAGGAAAGATCTACATGAACTGATACAGAGTAAAGTAAGCCAAGTCAAGAAAACAGTATACGCAATGACAGCAATAATGTAAATGAAGGAATAACCATGACAAAAAAAATCAAAAGAGAACGTTACAAAATTTTAAAGAACATACAGGGCTTGAAAGAAGTGATATGCAAGATGCTACCATTTTATCCCTTTGCAGAGGTGGGATGTCCACAAGTATAGTACATTACACATACTACGACATACAGTACACATTTTATTTTTAGATTTTTTAATGAATTGGTCAGTTATGCTATTTTTTCATCTTTATTTTTGTCTTCCTTTTCTTCAAAACATGCTATTCATTATAAGGGATGGCTTGCTTCAAAGGATACTGGGGAAAATATAATGATATAAAAAAGCAATCAAAACTATTAAAAAATTAACCTGATAATCAAAGAAGAAAAAAAAAGAATTCTGGAAACAAAATAAATGCTGTTGACTGGGGAATGGCCAAACAAGATGCGGTTCATGAATGTAATGGAAATTGCTGGGCAGAAACAATAAATATGATGACTACAGAGAAGATAGAGAGACATTCGTGTTAATGCAAAGTGAAGTAAGCAGAATCAGGAAAACAGCGTACATAATGACAACAGCAATGCAAATGACAAGAAAAAACAATAACAAAACAATAAAAACTGAATGTTTCAAAATTATAAATGACCCAAATTTCAAAATTATAATGACCCAAAGTGAACATTTAAGAAATATTTATTTTTGCTTCTTTTAGAGGTGGGAAAGTATAAACAAAGCATATAACATTAGCATTTTTCTATATAGTGATAATTTACTGAATTTTTCTTCCTCTTTTTACAATTCTTTATTGTAAGGGATAGCTTTCTAGGTTGGCGAAGGAGGAGTGAAATGTAGGTTATGTAAAACAAAAGATATTCATTTTAAAAAATAATCACTTTGTAAACTTAAAAAATAAGTTAACTTGGAAATATCAATGCTACCTTTCCTGTCTGCTTCACCAATCTGAATTTCCTTCTGCTATCCTTATATATTTGTAAATGTTTCATTAACACTGATTTTCTCTTTTACTTCAGTTTAAAAAAATTACTAACTTTCACGTAAGTCTCTTCATAAAAAAAATGCCCTTCTAACCAGTAAACATAGCCAAGAGAAACAAAGACCTCATTTTGCACTTGTTTTCTATCACCTGGCTGCCATGTTTTGTCAATAGTCTTCTGCAGTAGTGATGGGTCATTGCGTTATTCAGAGTCCATGAGCCTTTTCCAAATTCTGTTCCTTTACATGTGATGTATGAGATGGTTATGCTCATTCCTGATGATTATTTTCAATATTAGCATGTAAAAAGGCAAATAGAATTTCCCTTTTGCCTCTGTGGTTAAAGTGCATCATGCTTACATTTCCATTTAAAGTCTTCTATTCTATAGTTACGATTTACAGCTCCTTTCATGTGACTCCCTTTTATGTACACTTATAATCCAGACAAACAGGATTATTTTTCTGCAAGCAGAACCCTATGTGCTCCCTCTATAATTGCATTTACTGGTAGGTGGCAGTGTAGGGGACAGACAACTGGGCTTGGAGTCAGTAAGACCTGAGTTCAAATACAGTTTCACCTGTGTGACCCTTGGTAAGTAAAGTATTCTCTGTTTGTTGCACTTTTTCAACTATGAAATGGGGATAATAATAGCACCTATGTTCCAAGTGTTAAAAGTAATATTTACAAATACAAATGAGTAATATTTATAAAGTGCTTAGCACTGTGCCTAGCACATAATAAATGCTAGTTATCATTAAGGTGAGGATAATAGCACCAAAGTTATTGTGAAATTAAAATAATATTTGAAAAGCACTTAGCACAGTGCCTGTAACATAGTAGGCATTATATAGATACTTATTCTATTCCCCCACTTACTGAAGTCATTTGCTTTCTTCAAGGCCCCCTTTCAAGGACCACTTACTCCATGAAGCCTTCCCTGGTTCTCTTCAGCTAGACACACTTTCTAGCTCCCTCCTCAAATATTTTTAGCAGTGTTTTTTTTCCTGTTCATCACCTTTCATCCTGGGATACTTTTCATGTTCAGAGTATACAATTAATTGTGATAATATAATATGTGATAATATATTATATAATATGTGTGATAATGATATTATATGTATATATGATATAATATATGTGATAAAAGTGCTTTGTAGAGTCCAGAGAAATATAAAATTCTTGGATGTTCTTCTTCTTCTTCTTTTTATGATTTGTTTTTAAGTCCCTTGATTGTAGACCTTGGGTTGTTTTTTATTGTTGTTTTCCCAGTTTCCAGTAGAGTAGCCTGCACATAGTAGGTACTTTATAAATGCTCAATGTTTGTGTATGGGGGAGGGCGTGGATGAGGAAATTAGGACATTAGGAACTATACGTGACCCAGGGATGAGAGGAGTAAGGAGAGACAAGGGGGCAAACTAGGGTAAAAGTCACCAGCTGGATCATGTTTGTCTCCTGGGCACTTTTCAGGTTCAATTCCTGTGCTGAACCAAATGTTCTTTGACTCTATCCATCTCCCCTCTACCCCACCCACCCCATCCCCTTTCTCTGGCAATCCCAACTCAGCCCACTTCCCTTCCTTCCAGCTCATCTGTCTGTTTACAGTCCAGGATTTCAGCCACCACAGGGCATTCCCGCTCTAGCTCATTTGGGCAGTAAGACAAACACCAACTCCCCTCTCGCTCCACTGCCTCTTGGAGGGAATACCGAGTGGGAAACACTCAGGGGGGCAAATTGTCCTCAGACTTCAGTTGGTGACAGTGACTAGGAAGCCCTCCTGCACTAAGTGACAACTCCCTTGAAAGTTTTTGAAGCACTCTCTCCATCAGGACCTTGTGAGGTTGGCAGTGCCAGCATTACTGTGGGACACCTAGGGAAAGGGACTTTTGATCAGGGGGAAGTGCAGGCAGGTGACAGAACCCAAATGCAAACTCATGGCTACAACTGGGGGGGCGGGTAGGAGGAAGAATGGTAGAAATGGAAAGAGGGCAAGATTTGGGATGAAGAGACACAATCTTGCATTCCTGGTGTCACTGTGACCTCAAATAAATCGCTTGAATGAGAGAGTTCAGTTGGAGAACTTAAGGCCCTTCTTTGGTAAAGCACAAGGATTGAACTAGATTATCTTTGATTTGAGGTTATCTCTTAAAGCTGATCTCTGGTTTTGTAATTCTAAGTCAAGTCAACAAGCATTTATTAAGCACTTAATGTGTGCCAAGTACTGTGCTAAGTTTAGGGACACAAAGAAAGTTAGAAGACAGTCCCTGCCTTCAAGGAGCTCACAGTCTAATGAGGGAGACCATATGCAAATGATTAGGTACAATTAAGTTGGTTGACAAGCATTCATTAAGCACCTACTGAGTTCTAGCCACAATGCTAAGTGCTGGATATACAAGGAAAGGTAAAAAAAAAAATACAACAGATCATACCTTTGAGGATTTCACAATCAAATTCCATGAGAAAATATGCAAACAAATATGTAGAAACAAGATATATACCAGATAAATGTAAATAATCAACAGAGGGAAGGCATTAATGTTAAGGGAAGGGTCAGGAAAGACTTTTTGTAGAAGGTGGATTTTTAACTGGTACCTGAAGGAAGTCAGGAACTTGAAATGAGGAGAGAGAGTGTTCTTGGCATGAGGCACAGTCAGAGGAAATGCACAGAGTTGATTTATAGAGTCGGGAGATTGTTCTATGCCAGGAATAGCAAGGAGGTCTGTGCCACTGGATCAAAAAGTTTGTGGAAAGAATAAGGTGTAAGGGTCCAGGTTATAAAGATCTTTGACAACCAAACTGAAGATTTTATATTTGGTCCAGAGGTAAAAGAGCTGATTGAATAGGAAAATAACATGGTCAAGATCTTGTTTTAGGGAGATCAATTTTACAGCTGAGTGGAGAATGCACTAGAGTGGGGAGGGACTTGAGACAAGGAGACCAATCAGCAGGCTTTTGTAATAGTGCTAGCATTAGGTGATGAGGGCTTACATCAGGGTGGTTACAAGTGTCAGTGGAGAGAAGGAAATGTTACAAAGGTAGAATCAACAGAACTTGCAACAGACTGGCTATGGGGATTGAGAGGGTGAGGAGTTGAGTTTTAGAGACCAAGTGATTGGGAGGCTGATGGTGTCCTCAAGAGAGTAGAAAGTTAAGCAGATGGGAAGGCTTGGAAATAAAGAATTCTGTTTTGAACATGTTGAGTATAAGATATGTACGGGTCATCCTCTTTGAGATGTCCAATAAGAGGCAGGAGTTGTGAGACTGGCCGTACAAACAAGACCCATATGGGATAATGTGTTGGGAGTTTTGGAAGGAAGTCACTAGCATTAAGTACAGCATCATTTCAATGTAGCAGCAATGGCTGCTAAAATAATCCACTATTAATTTGTTCTGTTTTCCTATCTAGAATTCCTTAAATTATGCTTTAAGTTTTTTGTTAAAGAGAACTGAAGCCTTCTTATAATATGTAAGTTTCCAACCACCCAAATGTATTTTTATATTATTATGAACACATTTCTGAGAAGTGAAATATGCATGTACATCACAGATTTATAGAGTGTGAGAGTGGACAGTAGCCATCAAAGATCAACCTGTCAACAAAAAGAATCTCTCCTCTTGTATGTCTAAAAAGTATCTGTTGAACCTCTCCTTGAAGACCATCAAAGAGGCAGAACTTTCAACTTCTTGAGACAGACTTTTCCACTTTTTTATAGTTCAAATGGTTAGGAAATATTTTCCTGATGTCAAGCCTGCATTTTCATTTATAATTCCCACCCATTCCTCCCCTTTTATCTGGCCAAATGTAACAAATCTTTGCCCTAATTCACTGAATCGTCTCTGCTCTAGGTTATAAAAATGTCTTGTTCCTTTAACTAATCCCTATGTGACAGGGACTCAAGGAAGGAAGGAAGGAAGGAAGGAAGGAAGGAAGGAAGGAAGGAAGGAAGGAAACCCTTATTAAGTGCCCACTATATGTCAGGCACTCTACTAAATGCTCTTTTACAAATATTATCTCATTTCATTCTCACAACAACCGTGGGAGCTGGGTGCTGTTATTATATACATTTTACAGTTGAGAAAACTGGAGTGGACAAAGGTTAAATGACCTGGCCAGGTCACATAGATAATAAATGTTTGAGTCTGAATTTGAACTGAGGTCTTCCTGCCTCTAGACTCAGTGTTCTATCCTCTGTGCTGCCTAGTTGTCCTAAGGCACTTTGCCATTATGGTTTCCCTTTTCTAGTTGCTATCTAGTTTTTCAACATCTCTTAAAGTATGGAACACCAAACTGGACACAATATTCTAAATAAGGTGTGATGAGGGCAGAACATGTAACAGGATCACCACGTCCATATTCCTGGAAGCCATGGACCTGAATGCAGTAAAAGACACCATCAGTTTTTCTGGTTGCCCATCACACTACTAACTCCTCATCTTGAACTGGTGCTAACACCTCCCAGATGTTTTTCAAATAACTACCTTCCCATGCCTTCCCCACCTTTATTTATGAATTTGATATTTTATACCAGAAAGCATTATTACTATTGACTTTCATCCTCTTAGACTCAGTCCAAAATTCTAGATTGTCAAGACCCTTTTGGATCCTGACCCTGTTGCCTTATATATGCTAGCTACCTATTCCAGCTTTGTGTCTTATGCTTATTTAATGAGCATGCTGTCTATACCTTTATCCAAGTCACTGATGAAAATGTTAAACAGAAAAGGGCCAACCATATGTTCCTGGGGTGTTCTACTATAGACCTCTTACCATGTTGACTTTGAAGGATTACCAGGCACTCTTTGAGCACGGTCATGCAACCAGTTATGCTTACATTTAATTGTACTATTGTCTAATTTCGTCCATCTTCTTCATTAACATAGAACTACTATACTAAAAGCTTTGCTAAAATCTAGATAAACAATATCCACAGCTTCCTCCTCATTTACTAGTGTACTGACACTGTCAAATAGGAAATTGTTAGCCCATCACGAGTTGTTCTTGATGAAGCCATATTGGTTCTTTGTCATCATTACTTCTTTAATGAAATCCAAACTGTTTAGCATGTAAACAAATATGTATGCATATATTATGCATAATTTATTAGGTAATGGCTAGATAAAATCCAGAAGAGGTGTAGCCAGGGAAAGTGATTTTGGTCTGGAGGATCACAGGGACAGTGAGTGGAATCATAGAATCCTAGATTGGAATGCCTTTTCCTACAACACTGGGAGTTTTAATTTGATTAATTTGATTGATTTGATAAATAAATGAATAAATAAATTAATTAATTTGATTAGCATTCAGAAAGCAAGGAATTGAAAGCAGAAGAAGGGCAAAAGGGAAGGAATTATACAAGCACCAATGTCAGGATGCCTAAATAGCTGGCTAGACAAAGTGTGAAATGTGGCCTGTGCCTAGCTGTTAGGCTAGATGAGGTTGCACATATTTCCTCACCTTTTGGGACAGCTCAGCCCAATATGGATTAACTCCACCAAGGAAAGGTTCTAAAGAATCAGTCCAGAAGGTGCTGTTGCATGTGAGGAAGCAGACAACAGCAGGGCAAATGGCAGCATTCACAAAATGAATGGTTGGATGGAACAAGGCCAACTGACTTGTCCAACATCACACTGATAGTTAATTACATGACAGGAAATCTTTCTACTTCAAATATATTTTCCTTTTCTATATTGGGTCCAGTGGCAGAAAAAAAATGATGGGCATGTGGAGAAATCAGAGCATCCTTAACACATGAGCCAAGACCATTCTTCCTCATATAATCTTGCCCTAACTTTTGCAATGATGTAGTTAAAAAGTTACCAAGATTCTCTCTAGCATCAAGAAACCCTGAAGGAGAATCTTTTGACTTCTCTCCTTTAAAAGACAAATCAGATGGCTTAACCTTGTGAATCATGACCCCCTGCAAAATTATTGCTCCTAGTATCAGCTTCTCACAGAACCAATCATTGCTGTCAGGTGGCATATGTCTATAACTGCATCCCAACTATCACTCCTTCCTTTGGGATAAAAAGCAAAAAAACAAAACAAAACAAAAAACAAATTATCAGAGCAGAGTCCCTAGGAACACAGTGAACTCGGCTTTTTTTCCCCCCCTTCAGGGGAATTGATTTCCAATGGTCATGTCCCCACGTGTCTGGGTGATTATTCTTTGTGACTGTTCACATCTGCCACATTTATCACCTGACATCCATAACATGAGCAAAAATGGACCAACCCCAAGAAAAGCTTTCATCCCTGGTGACATGGCCCAGGCTGTCCAAAACACAATGTTTCCTCTGCTCCTTGTTTTGCCTTTTGTTTCTAATGGAGGTGGAGCCACAGACTGTCTTTGTAAGATGGAGATAATTGCTTCAGATCTATCAGCACAGACTGTTTCCAATGTAAAAGAACATTTGTAATGCTTAGAGTGCTTTCAAGCCCTTGGAAGTGCCTAATTGACACTTCTACGAAATTGCTCACCAGGAATTTCTGTCATTCCCTCATCTTTAATTCTGGCAAGATCTATTTACATGAGGGCTTTCTCTGAGTCTAATATACAGAGGCTCACCCATCCCAAGATCCCTCTCTCTCACTGCCCCACTAAAACTCCTACCCTTTAGCTTGGAGCAGCTGGTGGCTCAGTGAATGGAGCACTGGACCAGGATCCAGACAACCCAAGTTCATATCTGGCCTTGGACACTTACTAACTGTGTGACTTTGGGCAAGTCACTCAATCTCTCTTTTCCTCAGTGTTTTCATATGTAATAGGGATAGTAATAGAACCTACCTCTCAGGGTTATTGTGAGAATCAAATGAGAATATTTATGATATACTTGGCATATGGTAAGCCTATATAAATGTTAGCCACCATTATTATTATTATTATTATTATCTTGAATATAATGCAAATATATTAGAACCTTTTAGAACACTGGTATCTGAGGATGAGTTCCTTCCGCTGCCATACCATAGCAGAACTAAATTCATTCATTCATTTTTTCATTTGTTTATCCTAATGTATTCTACCTCTTTCTCCAGTCTTATGTCTTACTTTCTGAGTGTGATGTTGGCTAAACTCAAAATCAAACCCCCAGTGTCTCAGTTCCCTTATTTATGAAATGGAGCAAAAGGAATTCCTGTGCTACTTACCCTGCAGAAATGTTGTAGGATTTAAGAATTGAGAAAACTCACATCTGTGTCTATTTATCTCTTCCATGTCTGTCCATCCATCCATCCATCCATAATCTATCTATCCATCTATCTACCTGTCTGTCTGTCTACCAATCTCCTCGTATGGCATGAGCACCCAATCCTTCACAATCCACAGATGCAATAGATATCTGTCTACCCATTCATACATCCATGCATTCATCAATCTATCTGTCCATCTGCCTGTGTGCCTGTTTATCTATTTTCTTTTCATAGTTTGGTTCCATTTTATCTAATTGCCCCTACTTTCCACTTGCTGCATGTCTTTGAGTTAGGTACTCAAATTTTCTTCTTCAATTTCTTAGCCTCTTCATCTCCAAAATCAGAGACTGAGTTAGATAATCTTGGAGATCCACTTCAGCTCTGGTCTCCCATGATTCTATTCACTGGAATCTTCCAAACAAATTTGGCTTGAATTGTTACTCTGCTTGGTTCTTCCTTTCATCCCCTTGCTCTTGTTGCTCTCTTGAGAGCCCTTTATCCTCTGAATTTATAAAAATCCTAACCATTCTTCAGTACTCACCTCTTCCATGAACACAGGAAAGAAACAATCCTGATAAGTAAGGAAAAGTTTTCATACTGGATCCCCATTTCCTTTCTCCATAGAACTTATACCTTCCAACCAATTTCCATGCCTTGCAAAAAAGAAATTCTCTGGGAAACAGGGCTTTGAGAGACTAGCTGCAGAAATTGTTTCCAACCTCATATGGGCATTTCTTTGCAAAGCATCCTATGATTGCAAACAGAGGAGTGAAACCAGAATGGTGAGGGACCTTGTAATATGTAATAGGTTCATGTAATATGAGGATCAGTTGGAGGAAGTGGGCATCTCTAATTTAGAGAAGAAAAGACTTGGGAAAAATGACAAATGTTTAAGTGTTTGGCTTTCACTTGGAAGAAGGATTAGATAAAATATAAGCCGAGTGAATGCAGAAGCTTTATTTTCTTTCTCTCTCTTCTTTCCTTCCTTCCTTCCTTCCTTCTTTCCTTCTTTCCTTTCTTTTTTATTAGTCTTTGTATTACCAGCACCAAACAACTTGTCAAGCCTTTAATCAGTGCTCAATTAATGCTTATTGCTTACTGTTTTTTTTTTGGTCTTGTTCTGCTTGGTCCTAGAGAGAAGAATTAAAAGCAATATGTGGAAACTTCAAAAAGACACATTAAGATTGTTGTCATGAACAACTTCCTGACCATTAAAACTGCTTTAAAGTGAAAATTCTGTTAATGGAAAGCTAGGGAGGCAGGTGGTTCTTTCCCACTAGAGGTCAGTTAGTCAACTAGCATTTATTAAGTGTCTACTGTATGCCAGAAACTGTGCTGAGATCTGGGGATATGAAGAGAGGTGGAAGAGAGCAGCTAAGGGAAGGCTGGATGGCCGCTTGTCTGGGTTTGATCTAATGAGGATTGTCATTCAGGTGTGAATGGGGCTAGGGAAGGTACAGAGGTCTTCTCTAGCCCTGAGATTCTGGGACAATGGAAGTGTTCCAGCACAAACTGGCCTTGATTGCCTCCAGACTTCTGGTGTGCTTTCAAATGGTGCCATATAATTCAGTACTTATTTGCTGTATCATTGTTTCTCCTAATGGGGAAGGGACCATGAATCTATTGTGTCCCTTCTTCCAGCCCTATTTCTGAGCACAGAACCTGGTACCTGGTACCTGATAAGCATTCCCTCAATACTCAGTAACTGACCACTAAAGTTGGTTTTATAATATCTGTAGAGCACACACTATGTACAAACAGATGATTAGTAAATACTTTTTGATGCCAGAGGGTGGGCATCAGTGGATTTGTGGATAGTGCATCCACTCTCATCTGTCTTTTATGCACTTTTCAGGCTAGAGGGGCTATGACTCTGCAGCCCCTGGTTCAATTCTGCCCCAAATTCAATTCATCTCAATGGTTATGGTAAAGGTTTGCTGACTTGCATAAAAATGTCCTGATCAGAGCAGCTAGGTGGCCCAGTGAATAGTGGACTGGCCGTGGACTTCAAATCAGCCTCAGATACTTCACATTTACTAGCTGTGTGACCTTGGGCAAATCACTTAACCCTAATTGCCCTGCCTTTCCCTCTCCAAAAAGACAAAAAAAAACCATCCTGATTATTTTGTTGTCATCCAGGCAGGCAGAATTGAAATCTGAAAAGAAATGAGACTTAAGGTGTAAAAGTTAAAGAAGATGAATTGTTTTCACCTGAAAAGAAGAGGAAAGAAACTTAACCTGAGAACCAGAAGGTCTAAATTCAAGTCCTCCCTCTTCCATTTGCCATGTTTGTGACCTTGGCCACATTTTTCACTCCTTTGAGCCTCAGTTTCTTCATCTATAGAACTGGAATAATAAATGTATTGTATACTATACGATTGCATACAATACAATATATTGTACCTATGATATATAGTAAATACAACATATTGTAAATATATTGCATCTACAATGTCCTGTAGATACAATATGATATTGTATTTGATATTGTAAATTATTGTATATACCAATATGTTTTAAATCTATTGTATGTCAATTATGTTGTAAATTTAGTATATATAAACTATTTTTAGAATATATTGAATATATTCTATATTTTCTATATGCTTATGAATACATTGTCTGCATCATATATACAATAGATTTACAACATATTGTATATATAATACATTGCAAACATATTGTATATATAATGTATTATAAGTATATTGTGTAATGGTACATCACATAAATTTCATAAAGAATATACTCACTGTAGATGTTGGCACCTTGGTGGGAAGAGAACAATTCCCTTCCCTGGTTCCAGAAGCCACTTGCTAAGATTTTTTTGAAAGTAAGTTCCTTGAGGGCAAGGATAGATCATGTGATCTTTCTGTCAAAAGCCTGGCAAAGTGCTTTGTCTTGTTGGATTGGACTGATCCAGTCATTATCAAACCTCTTTCCTGGCATCTTCCACCACTAATACCACCAACATGCCAATTGCAAACGAACCTGACTGGGGCAGATTGCCCCTTTACCACTTGACCCAGGCACCTCATGAATCCCAGGATGCTTTGAATTGGTGGTGAAATCAGCAGTGTTGAAAGTGCCAGATTTTTTATCTTCTTCTATCCCTGATTCTTAATCAATTGAATCATTTGTTCCAGGGGCCAGAATTCCCAGGTACAATTCTGAGTGAAAGAGAGTAGTAACAAAAACATTAGAACAGCCATGTGGGGCAGCTAGGTAGTACAATGGCTACAGCTCCATCCCTGAAGTCGGGAGGACCTGAGTTCAAATCCAGCCTCAGCTACTCATTAGCTGTGTGACCCTGGGAAAGTCACTTAACCCCAATTGCCTCCACCTCCCCCCAAAAAGCCATGAAAGAGTGAAGGATCAATACTGTGTAACAGAAAAAGCATTGAATATGGAGCCAAAAGAACTGGGCTTATGCCATGCTTCTACCACATTCTGACTTGGGACAAGTCACTTCCACTTTCTGAGCCTCAGTGTACTCATCTCTAAAATGGGGTTGGATTGGATCTTTTTTAAGGTTACTTTTGTCCCCAAAGCTCTGCAGCTTGCTTCATATAACAGGAGAATGTGATTAGCACCCAGCTCCAGAATTCAAGACGGTGCCATTGGACACGACAATGAGTGACTTCAACTATGGGTCTAGTTGGTAGCTGGTCTTCATTTGCTAAAACAACTTAGAATAAGCTTTAATGTCCTGTATTATTTCACCCTCCTTCTGTACTGTCAATCTTATTTAGAAATGACTTGGATGAGTGTTACTTAGCACTGTCTCTGCCTACCCAGAGCTCTAATGGGACAGAATAGGGATGGGTAAGTGAGGGAGCTTGTGGAATCCTCATTTCCAGAACTCCCAGAGAGTCCAAGAATAAAACAAACAACTGTATTCTAGGCAATTTACACCATTAGTACTGGGTCTCATATTCTAGGCTCTTCTGTGTCTTTTTCATATCTAGCCTCTGATTTTCTGAGACCTGGGAATTCTCCCTTTGGATATTATACCATGTGGACCCTAGAAAAACCCCAATGATCTGGAATCTTGGGCTCAATTCCCGGTTCTGCCACTATAATAACTCACTGTGAAATGCCATGGGCAAAGATATTGGTCAGTTTCCAATCTCTTCGGGGCTCAGTTTCTTTGTGTGTAAAATGAGGGCATTGGGATAAATGATCTCTAAAGCCATTTTCAGCTTTAGGGCTCTGTGGCTCAATATGGACCTCTTGACTAATGGGGATTGTAGATGTGGTTTTAACATCACATGTCAATGAGGATTACTGGTTTGGATATTCACCTGCTGAAAGGCAGAAGAGTAGACTAGACAAGTCAAACCACATCAACCTACTTTTGCCAGCTACTGTAATAAGCACTAGACATATAAAGAAAGGCAACCTCCTGCTGTCTCCATTCCCCCCCCCTAAAAAAAACCCTCAACCAAAACCAAAAAGCAATTCCTGTTCTCAAGAAGCTCACAATTTAATGGTGGAGACAACATGCACAGAACTAGTCAAACAACATAATATACAGGATCACCTGGAGATGATCTCAAGAGCATTAGCATTAAGTAAAATAGATTAAATGAATATAAACTTCTTACTGAAGGCAGGATTTTAGCTAGAACTTGAAAGAAACTTGGCAATCCAGGTGGTGGAAGTGAAGACAGAGAGCATTCTAGGTAAGAGGGACAGCCAGAAAAAATGCTCAGAGTGTCCTCTTTGAAGGGCAGCAAGGAAGCCTGTAGGATC
Organism: Pseudocheirus occidentalis; assembly: GCA_028646575.1. Classification (NCBI taxonomy): domain Eukaryota; kingdom Metazoa; phylum Chordata; class Mammalia; order Diprotodontia; family Pseudocheiridae; genus Pseudocheirus; species Pseudocheirus occidentalis. Next base: position 44,231,960 of record CM053593.1, read on the forward strand.
ACTGAGTACACAGAAGGAATAAGATATAAGGAGACTAGAAAGGTAGAAGGGGGTCAGGCAATGAAAGACTTTAAAAGCCAAACAGGATTTTTCTATTTGATCCTGGAGATCACAGAGACCAGAAAAATCTCTGGAGATCCCTTCCAGGTCTATAAATCAGTCACAGGATTTGAGATCAAAGGAACCCCAGGGATTATCTAGGAAAAAAATATTTTTAAATTATTATCTATTGGTGTTTATAGAAACCTTTCCTGCTAGATCTTCAAGGTAGTTATTTCTGCCATGTGTTTTCACTACCTTTCAGCATGCCACGATTCCCAGCAAGATGGAGTTTGGTCATCAGCAGGAACTTCTCCCTAAATCTTGTAGGGGACATTGTATCAATAATGAGATATTCACAACACCCATGATGGTTATGAATACGTTGGTGTAGTTTTGGATCACAAAATATAGCAAACTCTCCACATGGAAGGCAGAACCAAGGTCTTTATTCAGAAACCATAACACTGAGTCCCAAAACCA
>CM053593.1:44232981-44255526 GCA_028646575.1 Pseudocheirus occidentalis
TTTTCTTGCATCATTCTCATTTCTCTTCCCAATTTTTCCTCCACGTCTCTTATTTGTTTTTAAAAGTATTTTTTCAGTTGATCTATAGCTTGTAGGAAATCTTCATGTTTCTTGGAAGCATTTGATATGGGAGTTCTGACTGTGTTGTCTTCCTCCCGTTCCATGCTTTGATCCTTTTTGTCTGCAAAAAAGGATTCTAGGGTTTTATTGCTGTTCTTATTTTGCTTCCTTTTCCTCATGTTGGCCAGTCAATTAATTGCTTGATTTTTTTTAGCTCGGTGAAACTCTGCTTCCAGGGGGGAAAGCTCTGTCCCAAATTGCTGGGGTTTTCACAGCTGCCATAGCTATTAGGGGGTGCTGCAGCCCCTACCAGCTTTGGCTTGCTGAAAGTGCACCCCAGGATCACCACCCAAGACCACTATCTGGACCCAGGCTGCTCAATGCAAGAGCCATTGGCCCTGATCAATCGACTCAGCTCCCCTGCAATTAGCAGGCCAGGAGCTCTGAAACAGCACAGTGGAGGCAGTTGCTGGTTGCAGCAGATCCTGTTGCTTCCTGCTGCTTCCTTGCCCTGGGAGCAGTTTGGCTGGACTGCTTTTCCTCCCCCAAATTTAACTTGAAAGCTTGAATTCCACTGACCTTTCTCTAAGCCTTATTTTTCCTGGCTTGATAAATGTGGTGCTGCAGATATGCTCTCAAGTAGACTCAAGCTGTGGCTGGGATCCTCCCAACCACCCTGGGGCCTGGCCACTGTTGTGGTTTGGGTTGCAGGGTCGGGCTGGGCTGGCTTTGGCTCCCAGCCTGCCCTGATGAGCCCCTCCTGCTAAGCTGCCTTCAGCGAGATATGTGTTTTCTATATTTTTGTGAGTCTGAGAGCCCTTGAGTTTGTTTAGAGTCGTATTTTATGGGTATTCAGGGTGGCTGTGTGGGAGATGCGGAACTTTGCTGCTTCTACACCACCATCTACATTCTACATTTCAAATAATCAATTTATAAACATTTGGAACATAACTTATTTGTAAGTTAAGTATGTCCAATATTGTCAGTGGTTTATCTTTAATTTATTCATCAAATTCTCAAATATTTATTAAGTTCCTGCTACATATAAGGCAAGATGAGAAGGGCCAAAGAAGTAAAATGACCTCCCTAAGGTCACAAATACTTACTAACTGTGTGACCCTGGACAAGTCACTTAACCTCTGTTTGCCTTAATCCACTGGAGAAGGAAATGACAAACTATTCCAGTATCTTTCCTGCAAATGTTCCATGGACAGTATGGTCCACAAGGTCATGAAGAGTTAGACTTGACTGAATGACTGAAGAAATACAAGGTCACAGGAGGAAAGGATGGCAGAGATAGGACCCTATGGTTCTGATTTGAAATCAAGTGATTTTACTACCACACCAGGTGACTTTGTTAACTCATTTATGTAGTACTTCACATTTGTAAATTATGTTCATATTGTCCTCTAATGTTTACAAAACAATTTCCTCACAATAAACCTATGAGGCAGTAAAATGTTATTGACCCCATTTTACACAGCAGGAAACTGAGTTTGAGATGTGTCCAATTAAAAGCAGGAATAAATAAGAGTTTGAACTAGGTAAGACCCAAGGATCTATTGCAATGAGGACTCAGAGCCAAAGTATCATTTACATGGTTGTAAGCACAAATAAGATGGGATTTTTGTTGTTGTTTGGAGTTCAGTTTCCCAAGCTCAGTCTAAATTGTAAACATCTGAAGTATTAATCTCCTTTGAACCTTGATAATTCACAGCTGTGCTGAGTCAAGTAGGTTTTGTGCCTTCTGGCTTTGAGCCAATCAGGGGCAAAGTCTTTGTTGTATATTCTAAGAGGTTGGCATTTTGCTTTGGGGGTTCACTCATGAGAAGGATCTTTTGATTTCCTGGTCAGTTCTCTAAATAGCTGTGTGTTCAGAGCCACCTGACCGCTTAAATGTCTGTGCTCCCTAGATCCAGTGATGTATATAAAGTGAGTAATATTGCTGTGTTCATGCAATATTACTGTCTGATGAATCCCTCTGTATTTTATGTGCTTGTATTTTCTTCACATTCAGGGTGCTGACCTTCCCCCTAGTGAATGTAATTAAAACAATATTGACCCAATAAAAGTTGCTTTCCTTTAAGAAAAGCAGATCAAAGAACCTATGTTAGCAGGCCATCCTGGGTATGCTGGGCTACTTGCTATTACAATGGTTTTGTTAAAGAATATGAATAAAGCTACCAGCTAGGATATACGGTGACTGAATTCAACTTCACATGTCTTCTTTATGCCCTTAGAGAAGGTATACTTAAGATCCTGGGGGTGAGGTGGCTGAAGGGAGCAGCCAGAATGCATCTGGGGGTGCAAGAAGCTATGGCCCTAGGCTACTAACCTATTTTATGCCCTAGTATAGCAGCTTTATTTCTCTCTAACCAATGCAGTCTCACTCTACATTGGAGCTTGGTCATCAAGCTTCTTTGAGTTTTGTTTTGCCTTACCTCAGTAATCCTAACTTCATTCTGTCTGCACCACAGTTCTTATAGAATGCCAGCACAACCATAGTGGTGACCATCATAGATCCAAACACAAGCCTCTTGATTACAAAGAAAATGAAATGATATAGAAACCAACTTTCTACCCAGAAGGCAACCCTGGTCCTCAAAAACTAATGTGACAGAGAGGGTCAGGAAATGGAGAAGTGAAACAGTCTATTGAACTTAATTAAGAAGAAGTTATTTGTGACTTTTTAAAGAACAGGTTTAGTAGTTGGGCAAGGTATATATGGAGCTGGGAAGTGAATAGATAATGAAGAAATGGAGTGAAGTGGAATAATATTGATTTTACTTTCAAGGGGTTTGATAAATAAGAGGGAGAGAGGCAGGATGGTAGCTAGAGGAGGTTAAGAAAAGGTACTGTGAAGATAAGGGAGACCAGAAGGCTCTTGTAGGTGGTCCAGGAGTTGTCAAATGCTTGGTATGGACTAGGGACTTTAAATCTGTGTTTAGTTGAGTTGAATTTAACCAGTTCCCCCAGGCTGTTTTTAAAGACTCTGAATTACAAAAGATGTGGAATTTTATATTCATGGAAGGAGTTTCCACTTTTGGCGTTCATGCACTCATACCAAAGAAATTAGTGGTCCAGACTCCTACCCTCTCAACGCCAGTCAAAATGTGCAAGGGGTTCTATCATGTTGGATGCTATATTTGATGACTGATGCAATTCCTATGCTCATCAAGCAGTTTACAAGACATACACAATTTGAAATTTGAATATGCTAAGTGTATGGGAAAGTCACTCAACAAACATTGCTTGAGTACCTACTATGTGCTGGGACAGGTGCAAACTAGATAGTATAGATGCCATACTCCTATGAAGGGATCTCTTTTGTCTTGTTTAATAAAAGTGGTTTGGGATAATAGGATAATAATTTCATGAAAGGGAATCCAGTCCATGTTTCTGAGCCACAAAGTATTAATTTCTTTTGACTCATCAGAATAGTTTAGTGTATCTGGATGCTGGGAAAGTCTTGACTTTTTCCCTTGCTTTTTTGTTTTCTCCACTCCTTTAATTCTTTCATACTGGTATTTGTTGAACTGCACTGATGCCTGACCATCTCCAAGCATCTTGGCTTAGCTTTAAATAGCTGTGGATTTCACTTTAATCAAAAATTTCCAGATTATTGCTTCTTTCACTTACCTGCCTTGACCCTAGTTCAGGAATTTTGTTATTCCCATAGCAACAGCTAATGACATCACCAAGCCTGGAATCGGACAATTTCCTACATTCCAAGCATTGCCTTTGGGGTTGAAATTCCCAGGGAAATATGGGAGTGACCAAAAAGGACAGTCTGAGGTCTCATGAGACCTTCTACAAGAAGCCTTTCCCATTCCTCCTTAATTGCAGCGTTTTCCGTCTGAGACTGCCCCCCCACCCTGTTTATCCTGAGATATTTGCAAAGAGGTTAGTACCATTCCTAACATGTATTAGCTGCTCAATAAATGTTTGTTTCTTCCTTCACATTTTTATAGATAGATGTTTACATGTTGTCTCCCCTAGTAGACTGCGAGCTTTTTAAGAGCAAGGACTGGTTTTTCCCTGTCTTTGTTGGAAATACCCAGCCTTTTCAAGGAGTTTAGCCACAAAAGCAGAGATAAGTGAGAGTCACAAAGATAAGTATCAGAGAGGCTTAGTACAGTGCCTGGTACATAGCAGGCCCTCAATAATGTTAATAGACTTACTGACTGACATGGTTTTCTAAAATCTTATGCTTGAAAAAAATGTAATGACTTTAATACCTCCTTTCTCTAGGCCTTTCTCTCTTTATATTGTGCTATGGTTTTTGGGTCAGGCTGTATAGGTTTCACCTATACCCTTCCTCAACAGGCTTCGGGCATCTCCGGCTCCCACTTTCTCTGGGAGAAACAGCTGCACAGAAAACTTAGGGCACAGGACTTGCTTCTAGCTACATTCTCTAAGCCTGGCGTGGCTGGAACTCCCTCTGCCTCTGGGTAGCCTGTATTTAAGTCCTTTCTCCAGGGCCCCTTAGGGCCCCTCCCCTGGCCATGCCCTCGCCATAGGGAGCCAGAGCCAATCGTGCATCATCCAGAAGGTGGAGAGATAATCCTGTTTATCGAAAACAGGTGCAGCCCTCGCATTCGGCCCCAGGTGATCACGTGCACTCCTGTTAGCTGAGGATCCGTTCAACCCATTACCAACAAGAGACCCAACAATATTGTAGCTGTTGGCATATGGATCTTACCTCCTTAGACTTTCTTGAGGATAGAGACCTCATCTAATCTAAAAATTGTATATTTCTGAGTGCCAGCACAGTACTTGGCAGATAGGAGGCACAAAATATTTATTTTTGTTTTTGTCTTAGAAGTCTTTAAGTGTAGAGGTTGACTCTCTCTCTCTCACTCCTTTCTCTCTCTCTCTCTTCTTACATACATATATACATATATATGTACATAGTATCTATCTATCCATTTCTATTTCTATCTGTCTGTCTTCTGAGTGTCTGTCTATCTATCTACCCATCTATCAATCTATCTTTCTATCTTTCTACCTATCCATCCATCCATCCATCCATCCATCCATCCATCCATCCATCCATCCATCCATCAATCCATCCATCCATCCATCTATCTAATCTATCTATCTATCTATCTATCTATCTATCTATCTATCTATCTATCTATCTATCTATCTATCTTTCTATCATGTTCTATTTATAATTGATTGTTTGCATGTTGTCTCCCCCAGTAGACTGTGAGCTCCTTTATGACAGGGACTGTTTCTTTTTTTGTATCCCCAGCTCTTAGAATTGTGCCTAGGGTATAGCAGGTACTTAATACATGTTTATTGACTGACTAACTGATGGGAATTGCCTGAGTTCAAATGTGTCCTCAGACACTTACAAGCTGAGTAATCCTCAGCGAGTCACTTAACCTTATTTGTCTCAGTTTCCTCATCTGTAAAATGAGCTAGAGAAGGAAATGGCAAACAACTCTAGTATCTTAGCCAAGAAAACCCCAAAAGGAGTCATGAAGAGTCAGAAATGGCTGAAATGACTGAGAAATACCACACAGGATATCCAGTTTGAGATATCTAGTAGATATTTAGAAATGTGAGATTGGAGATCAGCAAAGGGTTTAGGGCTGTATAAATACATTTGATACTCATAATCAGACAGATGATAACTAAATCCATAGGAGCTGATGAGATCACCAATTGAAACTGTATAGAGTGAGAAAAGAAAAGGCCCAGGACAGAGTCCTGTCAGATACCTAAGGTTAGATAGAATGATCTAGATGAGGATCTGGGAAAGGAGACTGAAAAGGAATGGTTTGATAGGAAGAGAATCAGGAGAGGGAGGTGTCATGGGAATCTATAGATGAGAGAGAAAGAACGGGAAGAGGGTAATCAACAGTGCCAAAGGTGGCAGAAAGATCAATAAGTCTGAAGATTTTTAAAAGGCTGTTATATTTGCCTATTCTGAGATCTTTGGTGACTCTGCAGAGAACAGTTTAAATTAAAAGATGAGGTTGGAAGTGAGTTAAAATTTGTGCTCAAGACACTTGATTGAATTTGAGCTCAAGTTCAGTGATGAGGTTGGAAGTGAGTTCAAATCTGTATTCAGATATTTGATTGAATTTGAACTCAAGTCCAATGATGATGTTGGAAATGCCTATTGTAGACAGACTTCTCACAGACTTTATATTTGAACTAGGTCCTGTGATGAGGTTGGAAACATCCATTGTAGACAGCCTTTTCAAGGATTTTATGGTCACACAGTTAAGTATCAGAGAGGCTTAGAAGTCAGGTATCTCTGAATCTAAGTTTAGCATATTTTACTATACAGACACAAAATAGTATGTGGTATGTGTAAATAAAGAATGCAGAAAAGCTCAATGTGATGCCTATGAGGGGGGAAAGTTACTAACAAGATCATAGAAGCCTTTATAGAAGGGATAGCATTTGAGTTGAACTGTAAATGATCCATGGGAATTCGACAAAGATTGGGGTATGAGAGAGGTCAAGAAAGAAAAGTCAGGCATAATGAAGAGTAGGAAGAAAAGCAAGAGAGTGAATCTAGCCTGAATCAAATTGAAGAACTTCTTATGAGATAAGGCTGACAATGTAGGGCAGCAATGTATTGCAGAGGTCCTTAAATAGCAGACTAAAGAATTGGTACTCAGTCTATTAGATAATAAGGAGCTTGAGCAGAATAGGTCTGGAGAGAGGTGCATGCGTAACGAAGATGTCTAGCTGCAACAAGAAGGATGTTTTGGAGGGAAGTTAGAAGACCAGATACATATGTCTTTGTATTTGTTTTGGGTATGAATGTACTTGTGGTGGTTTGTATACTATTAGCAAACCCCAAAGTTCGAGAACAGTAGATGGTTCTCATTCTGTCTGGTCTGGTACAGTCATACATTCATGACAAATTGGAAACAGGGATTGAACTTGAGTCTCCTGTCTCTCTGTCTTCATATTCATATATATACACATACATACACACATATGTATATATTTGTGCACATGCATGTGTATATATGTGTATATATATACATACCACTTAACATATATATCACTATACCATACTGTCTCTTGTTACATATACACACACACATATATATATATATACTTGTTACGTATTATATATATGTATACTTGTCATATATATAATGTATATAGTCATCTCTCTATATAATCATGTCTCTTGCATATATTATATTATTAGCATCTTTTTCTCTTCTAAATGCTAAAAGTCCCTTAGAAAGCATATCACTTATATTCAAACAAATCTTAGTTAGAAGGGGTAAATTTTCAATTATCTATGTCAGTAGAGGGGCATATGACATAATAGGGCAAATTATTTGGTTTGGAAGAATCCAAAAGATTCTTTCATTTGGCTTGAAAGTACATGACTTTTCCTCCATCACATTTAATTTATCTTATGATTTTCTTCAGCAAGTACTGATTGTTTTAATTTCTTTATCTTACATCAGCTTGGCAGTGGAGGGGGACAGCTCAAACCCATCATAAATGGCGGGAGAAAGTCAACCTTGGACAAAAATTTATTCTAAATAATCTACATATAAGTCCATTTCTTTAAAGGAATGTAAAATCTTCCATACAACCTTCACTTTTATTCCTGGCACAATAGCTATTTTACTGATTAAAAAGCTACATAATCACTTTCACTTACACGTGGGGGTTGGAGTAAAGTGAAGGCAGCTAGATGTGTAGTGGATAGAGCACTGGCCTTGACTGACGAAGATCTGAGTACAAATCTGTCCTCAGATATTCACTAACTGTGGGAGCCTGGGCAAGTAACTTGACCCCTATCTGTGTCAGTTACTCATCTGTAAAATGAGCTGGAGAAGGAAATGGTAAATCACTCCAGCACCTTTGCCAAGAAAACTCCCAAAAGGGTCACAAAGAGTTGTAGATGACTGAAACAACTAAGCAACAACAATCATGTGGAGGAGTGCAGAGTGAGAGGAAGAATAGCTTTTGCCAACTTGCTCTGGGGAAGATTAAAATGGTTCCAATCTCTTAAGTGATTTGCCCAAGGTCACACAACTAGTATCTAAGGACAGATTTGAACTCAGGTATTCCTATTTCCAAGTCCAGAACTCTACTTACTTTACCATCTAGTAGCCTTTAATTAATAATTAAGGATCTATTGTTATAAGAAACACTTTGCTAAGGGTTAGTAAAAATATCAAATTTAGATAAAATAGGTTCCCCAGCCTCATTGATTATAGTATCTTTATCATCATCATCATCATCATCGTCATTGTCATCATCATTGTCACCATCACCATGATGATCGTCATTTTAATTATCATTATTACCACCACCACCATCTTCATTACCACCATCATCTTCTTCTTCACCATCACCATTATCATTATCATCATCAAGGCTAGCTTTGCCTCTTCCCAGCTTCCACTTTTGTTTTGAGTTCTGTATTCTTGGTAAAGCAGAAGAAACATAATCCCTATTTCACATAATTATCCCTCAAATACTTTATGGCAGCTAACACATCACTCTCCCAAGCTGTCTCTTCTCATGACTCTACACCCTTGCTCTTTTAAGAGATTCTCATGTAGCACAGACTTGAGGCACTTTGTCATTCTGATCAATCTGTGCTGGATTTTGTTCACTCTACAGAGAGTCAATAAACTGGACATTAGCCTCTCATAAAAAGTGGTACTCAGAACTAAAAATTGTACTCAAGATGTAGTCTAACAAGAGCAGTGTACAACAGTACTCTATCTTCTTGTTTCTGGTACTATGTCTGCCTTAATTCTCCTAATATCCATTACACTGTTGGGTCTTCAAGAGAAATGATTATCTTTTGACTTTCCTTGTGTTCCTAGCACTTAGCACAGGACCTGGCACAAGTAAACACTTAATAAATGCTTACTGATTGAATACATCAGCTTTCATGGCTGCCATATTGCACTATTGACTCATGTTAAGCTTGTAGTTTTTTTTTGATAGACTAAAGTCCCATGTCTCTTCCAAATTTCATCTTATTTAATTTAGCCAAATGGAAGGAGTTAAGAATACATCTACTTCTTTGACTGTGTTCAGGGCATAACATACAGAGATGGTATGTTGAATACTAGAGAAGGGGCCAAGGAAGCAATGCCTGGGGTCAGTGGGAGAGAGGGGAAGAGTTTGAGTTAGGTGTATATGAGCACAAGAAGATGGAATGAGGGTGAAATGGAAAGAAGTCTTTAAAAAACAAAGCAGGTGTTTCAGAAGTATAATGGAAGCCAATGGCACAACCTGATGGGGGGACTGAGAAACAGGAAGGCTGATATAGATGGGGATGAAATTGTGAAGAATGGTCATGGTAGCCTTAAGGGGTTTCCATCTATATAATCAGAGACTTGAGTCACTAGGATTGGGAAAGAAGGAGGTAGAATTTTGCTAGCCTTGAAAAAGTGATAAAAGTACCATTTGATGGAGTGTACTACCTTTAAGAGGTAGGAATAAACTCCAGGGGAAAAGGTAGCTTGGACTTGGTATCAGAGGTCCTTCTTGCAGATATGGTCCTGACAGCATGAATCCACTGACATATCCACTGTGATCTTTAGAAAAATACTCTTTTTTCCTAATTGGATTTTTCTCCCTCTTTACAATTTAATTCTCAATCTTCTTCTTAAACCTCATGGGCTTACTTTTCCTCTATATGTTTATCTCATAGGATTCTACCTATCATGAGAGGTCACTAGTGAAATGCCACAGGCCTCTCTGCTTGGGCTTGTCCTGTTCAACATTTTTTATCAATATTTCAGATGAAGGGATAGATAGCATGATTATCAAATGTTCATAACAAATCAAATGACACCAAGTTGGGAAAGATTATTAATAGATCATATGACAGAAATAGTAACTAAAAATATCTTGACAGGCTACAATTATGGGCTGAATCTAGTAAGATCACATTGAATAGGCATACATATAAACTTAGCATGGCATAGTAGAGAGTTAGCCTTGGATCCAAGAAGGAATAGGTACAAGCCTGGCTTCTGATATATCCTATGTGTGACTATGGGTAAACTAATCAACTTCTTAGTGCTTTAGATAATTCTAAGACTGTAAATTGTAGAGAAGGTGGCACCTGCATTGGTAAAGGGAGTTTCATCATCAAGATTTTCCTTACATAATTGAAATTGCAGGTCTAGTCTTCATACCCTACAAATATAAACTCCTACAACTGAAATTGAAGAGTCACACACCCAAGTAGATGACAGGAGAGTTTGGCCACACAGAAATTCATATGACAAATATTGGGAGTTTCATTGTGTTGAAATCTTAATATAAGTTATTATTGTGATATGTCAGGAAAAATAGGCAATGAGATTTTCAGCCACATTGTCAGAAGAACAAGATTCAGAATGAGGGAAGTGATAAAACCATTTTATTCTGCCACAGTTAGAATAAAGGAGTGTTGCATTCAGTTAAGGATGACATGAAAGCCCACAAAAGGTTGCATTAACACAAAGCCACAATTTGTGAAGGGTATTAATGAATTAGAAGGCAATTAGGGGAGGGCATGGAGGATAGTGAAGACATAAGCAACCATACTACACAATGAAAGGTCAAAGAAATGACGGATTCTTTAGCTTGTAGAAGGGAGAAGAACATGATAGCCATCTTGAAGGAAAAATAGGTAAAACAGGCACAAATTAAGATTCTGTAGGAAAAGTGGGTCCAAGAGGAATAGAAAGCTCTTGAAAATAAAACAAAACCTGAAACTATAAAATATTACTAATGAAAAAGGGAAGCAGAGCCAATTAAAAAAGAAGGATGTGGCTTCATAGGGAGCTCATCAACCAATTTAGATTTTTAAATTGTAAAGAAGACGAAAAAAAGTTTAAATAAGGGAGGATAAAGAAATTTGGCACATTATTGCAGAAATTGATGTGCTAAAGCTCAGAATTATATTGTTCTGCTTTTTCTAAAAAGGGGAAGACAGTCATAATGTTTGCTTGTGAACTTGAATTTGAATCTTGGCAAAAATTCTAGAATGTGACATTCCTGTTTTCATCAGAGAAATAGGGCAGACTGTCATATACATTGTCATTGTCATTCTCCCTGTGTCAGTTGTTTTTGTGTGACTGCTTTCCTTTGTTACAAGGGAATATCCAATTCCTGGATGGGAGGTATGTTCAGAAATAACTTTCTTTTAAAGTGGCTAAATGACTGTTTCTGTGGGAAAAGAACAGGGGGAGTTTAGTAGACTTTAATCTCATTATGACTTGACATGGTGATATGAAAGCCAAAAAAGCCTGCATTAAGATAATCATAATTTCCAACATGAAGAAGATGCTACTCCTGCCCTAGTGAGGTCACATCTAGCATATTATGTTCAGTTCTGGGGATCACATTTTTGTGAGGACTTTGACAAACTGGAGGTAGTCCAGTGGACATCCAGGATATTAAAAGAAAAGGAGATCATGCCATTTGAGGATTAGATGAAAGAAATAAAGATGTTTTGCCTGGAAAAGAGAATGTTTAGAAGGAATCTGATAGCACTTTCAAGTATTTGAAGGACTACTTTCTGGACAAGGAATCAGACTTGTTCTCCTTCTGCCTGGAGGACAGACTTAGGAACAACTGTGAGAAGTTGCCAAGAAGCAGATTTCAAGTTGATATAAGAGAAAAGAATTCCTTGGAATTGAAGTTTGCCTAAGTGAAAAGGGATGCCATGGACTAGAGTGAATTCCCCATCACTGTAGGTTTTAAAGGCTCTGTGGGCACTTGCTGCTGTTGTCTGGCCTTCATTTTCAAAGAGGGACAATGACATCACAGGGCAATTTCTTGACTTGTATAAGCATTGGATTTAAGTGAGGCAGAATTGTACAAAGTTATCAGCCTCAGTCTCTTGTAGTCATTGATAGATATTGACAAGACAAAAGTCAAGATGCAATGTGTTGGGATTCAGTGGACGACCTTAGTGTCTTCAATGTCTGACTGAACTCAGTGCTCTACAGTCCCTGCTTTACCTGCCTTCATGGCCTTTGGAAACAAATTACTCTCATTCTTCTGGGGAAGTCTTCACTTTCTTGGGGTAGACACCCTGCTAAATCGTCAACTGATTGGAGGCCTATGGGTTACCCTCAACCCAGTTTAACCCATTTGGCTGAGACAGTTTTCCAGCCTGTGGTCATTGTGGTGTGGTCACCGGCATACTACAGGTTCTAGGAGCCACAGGTGAGAGTTGAGTGCCAAGTGGCCACCAAAAGGTGGATGAGCAGCCCTGAAAAGGGCTCAGAAGCTCTCACACCAGGGGTGTTAGTTTTCCTTGAACACTCCATACACCCCTGTCACTTGTTGGAGCTGTAGGAAGGATTTGTGATTTGGGTAAGGATTAGATGTTGTAACCTCTCCCATTCCTTCCAGCTCCAAGGCTTGATGATTTAATAACTGCCAGTGACTTTAATTAGTAGCCAACAGGAATCATCAATGGAGTTATATCATGGAATTGTAGAATTGCAGACAATCTCAGAGAAGACAGATGCTGCTGTAGTAGTGAGAGGAAGGCAGAGGGCAGAGGTGGGATCTGGTAATGCCTACGGATAATGGATATCTTGTTGATCTCATTGTTAAATCCTTCTCTGGTGTGACCAGAGCTTGAGTATGGGTAATTAGCAGAAAAACAAGGCTAGAGTGCTTACTGTAATTCCCATTGCTGCCTCTTAACCTAATGCACTTATCTCATTACCAGTCAATGGAAAAGAATGCTCTGTCCCAGTGTTTTGCCCAAACTAGAGCCCATCTATACTATGAAGTGTGGGATTGAACATAGTGACGGGAAAGTCTTCCAAATGAGGAAGCCAGACAAAATGTTCACACTACAGTCACCACTTGTTTTGACCCAGGAGCTTCATTACTCAGAGGCAGGGGCTCTGTTATAGGATTTAAAAGCAGTGGCAAGTCAAGTTATCTGCAAATGAGTTTTAAAATACTAGAATTGGAAGGGGCCATTGGTTCTTTCCATTATGAGTGAGGATGCTGATGTCCAGAGAAGGAAGTAACTTGTCCAAGATGGCACAGATTGCTGATGGCAGAGCTGGAACCACATCCCAGGTCTCCTAATTCCTTAGGCTACTGCTTTTCTCACAACAACACATATTAAACACACATTGAGGCACCTTACTTAAGGGTTTAGATTTTTTCTCTTTCACATTTCTGGTTAGATATGTGTGAGGAAAACCCAGTAATTAAAAGGAGGAAATGTGGATTCTAAAATTCTTGATATAGGAGAAAAAACTGAGTATCATTTCATGATGTCATTAGATTTAGAAAATGCAGATTTTAAGGTGGTCAGAAAAGGGGACAGGTAGGATTTCCTTTTAGGGGAAGTAAACCCAAGGGAAATGGAAGACCCTTAAGGCTGAAATTCTGATGTCTCCCAAAGAAGCAATGATGGCAAGGAAGAAAAGTGGGGAGTTGTCCAAAAAGAGTGATGCAGACACACAGGGCACTCATGGGTGAACTTCAGTTTTTAAAAGAAGCACAGAAAATCGAGGCAAGTTTTGGTAAAGAGAAGCTGAATCCCCAAAGGGGCTGTCTTATTAAACATATTGTCAGGAGTGCTAAAATTTAAAAATGGTTTTAGCCTAGAGAAGAAAAATAAGAATAATATAAAGGGTTTTCTGATGTTTTATTCCTCCCCCCTTAATTTCAGAAAGAGAAGATCAAAGAAGGCAGATCCCTAAAGAGAACACAAAAATGGTCTTAAAGTACCTGAAAGCTGTCAGATGGAAAAAGGATTAGATTTATTCTGCTTGACCCCAGAGAGTTAAAAATGGCAACCTGTGAAGAGGCAATTTTAGGGAAGGCAACACTTCCTTGCAATCAGGGGTATTCAAATGTGGATTTGGCTGTTTAGGGGGTGGGTGGGGAGTGAGGGTCTACAGACTAAATTGCTATTTGTTGGGAGTGCTGTAGGGAACTCCATTGCAAACATGAGTGGGATGAGATGACCTCTCAGATCTCTCTTGAGATCTCTTGAGAGATTCAGTGATTCTACTCCCTCTACCTCTACTAACTAGTTGTATGACCTTGGCATGTCCTCTTACCTCTAGGGCTTTCATATTTCTCCATTGTAAATTGATGAAATGGAACTAGATCATTTTTAACATCCTTGCCAGTTCTATATCATGTGATTTTAAGAGTCAGTCTGGAGTCAAGAAGACTCATCTTCCTGGGTTCAAATCTAGCCTCAGACACTTACTAGCTATATGACCTTGGGCAAGTCATTTAACTCTGTTTGCCTCAGTTTTCTCATGTGTAAAATGAGTTAGAGAAGGAAAGGGCAAACCATTGTACTATCTGTGCCAACAAAACCCTAAATTGAAGAGTCAGACATAACTGAAATTACTAAACTACTAGTCATCACCTACCAGCATTCACTGCTCCCTTTTTATATTTAAAATGGAGGTCATGATTTCATAAGCATGGTCAAATGGGATTGGACAATGATATCCTTTCTCTTCTCTGCCTATTCCAAGCCTCTTTAGTGTCCTCAAGTCTTACTCTACTTTATGAATTCTAATTCTCATCGGAACCCTTTCTCACTGTAAAGTTCTTACCAAGCACTTCTCCCATACTAAACTACAAACTTCTTATATGGATAGTCTGGGAAGGACATGAACCCATTTCCCAGGACAAGACAGTTCTTGGTGTGTACAGTTAGGAACTCTCATTCTTTTTATAGGATTATGGGTTATTGTTGTTGTTTTAAAATGAGACATCCCTTACTCTTTAGATCCATGTTTCTTTATTGTTAAATAGCTCATATAGAGAGAACATGGGCAAACAAAAGTGAATATATCTGAATATTATGTGGGCAGATATATTTTGCCCTGTCTGTAAGTGCAAGCACGGTGGGATTTTTATCATTTTCTTTCTGGAGTTCAGTTTCCCAGGCTCAGGCTGAATTGTCAACATCTGAAGGATTAATTTCCTTTCAACCCTGATAATTCACAGTGATGCTGAGTCACATAGGTTTTGTGCCTTCTGGCTCTGAGCCAATCATGGGCCAAGTCTTTGTTATATATTCTAGGAGTTGGCATTTTGCTTTGGGGGTTTGCTTATGAGAAAGACCTTTTGATTCCATGTACTGGACTCCGAGTAGCCATTTGTTAAGAGCCCCCCCAACTATTCAGGGGTTTGTGCTCTCCCAATCCAGTGGTGTATGTAAGTGGTTTTATTCCTTTGTTCTGTCAGCAGGAGCCCTATCCATTGAATCTCAGTGTTAATTTGTCTGTTTGTATTTTCTCCACGTTCAGGGTGCTGACCTTTCCTCTGAACTAGTGAATGTAATTGAAGTAAAATTCTTAGAACCTTTAAAAGTTATCTTTCCTTTAACAAAGCAGATCAAAGAACCTATGATAACAGGTCATCCTGGGTGTGCTAGGGTGCTTGCTAATACACTGTCCCATAGGAGTCTATGAGGGGCTTCTAAGATGGTGAAGAATAGCCTAGCTCCCATTCCTGTTTTCTAATGTAATGGCCATAGTCATTGACTAGCTCAGCTCTAAGGCAGTCTCTGAAAATGAGTCATTCACAGAGATGGCTAGAGTAATCTGGTTTAGCCCTGTTGAGACAGTTTATCAGGATGAGACCACTGGGCATACTACAGCTTCTTGGAGTCACAGGCGAGATTTGGGTGAATCAGATGAACACCAAAGGTGGGTGAGCAGCCCTGAAATGGACTAGACAAGCCCTCACATCAGAGGTTCTAGTCCTCCTTGAACACCCCCCACACCAGAGCATAAATAAATAAATGAATAAATAAATAAATATTTATTGACTGATTGATGTTTCTGTCATATCTGGCTCTTCATAAAAGTTCCCCAGGTACATGCATTGTATGTCTCTGTGCTGCTGCTACATGTTCTTTATGTGTGTGTCTTCCAGGCAAGTTATTACTTTTGTGTGTTCTCAATGTGCCTTCTCCCATAACCTGTGGCAGAGTACTCCTTATGAGATGAGGAGGTCTTTTTTTATTATGTAACTTACTATGAGGTTTGGTTAATTTTTTTTGTTTGTTTTGAACTAATGAATCCTCTGATAGGTTGGTAAAGGCACACATATTGGTAGAAGCTTGTGGGCTTTAGTTTTGAGTTGTTATATTGACTTTTACAGAATGCCTTGAACCTGAGGGAATTTTCTGGGGGTCCACAAGGGAGAGGAGACTTCAGTCTCATACCCAACAGGAATGTTACAGACTATGGGGAGGACGACATAGGGCAAGGAAAGTGCCATAAGAAGAGGGTTCCCTGATTCATCTTGCCATATTTTGTAGACACTGAGGTTTACCTTTCTCTGCTACAGTGGACCTTCTGTGTCTGCCCTTCACTCACTCCTTCCATCCGAAGAGAAGGGAGTGAAGCAGTTGTAGATTTTTAAAAGCTCAGCATTAAGATGCCTAGCAGCAATGCTGATCTGGACATCAAGACAGTGCCTTTTGTGATCTCTCAAGGTTCATATTATTAACTCATTGTGTTTTGTTCCCTTATATTAAGGCAGCTAAGTAGCACAGTGAATAGAGTGCCGCATCTGGGTTTAGGAAGACCTGAGTTCAAATTTGACTTCAGACACCTGTGCCCTTGGATTAGGGTTAGGGTTAGTTGTGTGACTCTTGGCAAGTTACTTAACCTCTGTTTGCCTCAGTTTACTCAACTGTAAAATGGAGACAATAATAGCACTTACCTCTCAGGGTTATTATGAGGACCAAATGAGATCATAATAGCAAATCTTTTAGCACAGGACTTGCCACATAGATGCCTAATAAATGCCTTTTCTCCTCTCCTTCCTATCAGGCAGTGGACAGAGTCTTAGGAACAGGGCTGACCTGTACTTAAAGCCTTTCACAAGGGAAGTGGGAGGGATCAGGAGGGGGATTACTTTGGGAAATGGAGAATAGAGTGTTCACATTTAATGTATTTTTCTGATTTTATAACTGTATTATTTTCAACCACTGCATTTGATAATGTGATTAACATTGACAGTGGTCATGAGAAAGACAGAGAGGAGAAGCTCTCCAGCATTAATTCCACTTTTGAGGAACCCAAAACACGCCCCTAGGGACCTGAATCTAGAAGGAGGATGTTACATTTATTAAACATTTATACTGTGGGGAACATCAGGTCAGGGGCTGGAGGACCTAAAAATTTCGGTGAATACATTCACTGTCCTTGCCCTCCTAGAGCTGACAGCCTATTCAGGGAATAAGATGTAGACAAAAAACACAGACAGAGCTATAAATGTATATGTGTATGTGTGTATGCATATATATGTGTATATATATTATACATATATACATAATACGTATGTAGACAAACACATAGACACACACACATATGTAATATTCCATGATGCATTAGATGGAGAGATGGACAGGACCTGGGACATTATCTTGTCCATTCCCTAATTTTATAGATTAAGGAAACAGTCTCAAAATGATCACCCAAAGTCAAACAAATAATAAAGTGGCAGGGCTAAGATTTGGACCCCAAATCCTCTGATTCCAAATGTAGCACTCTTTGGGGTGTATCATGATGTCTGAAGGGTGAGAGACTAAATCTACAGTTTCATTAAATCAGCAAACTCTCTCTTCCGGTGCAAGTTGACCCCTCCATAACTCTAGGTGTATAATATATAGCCTTAGAGAATTTACTAGGGTGTCAAGGGATTGTGATTTCCCAGACTCACTCTTCTTTGTGACTTCTTTTCAAGATTGCCCTTTGTATCTGCTTTTAACTAAGAAAAATACTACTGGGGTTAGTTGTTAGTGGTATGAAGGAAGGAGGAGACAATCAGGCTTCAGAACTCTGAAAGATTTGGCTTCTCGTCCCTTCTGGCTGTTTCTAAACTTCCAATCCCGTCCCATTGTGAGAAGTAATTCATTTGGACCCCTACTCTATTCTAATTAGTATTAATGATCTAAATATGATTCCATAGGGGTAGTGATTATAAACTCTGTATAATAGGCCCCAGAGCTGTGAGTTGCAGATTGTAAGTTCACTTGCTTAATCATAGGAAGCTAACTAGAGGCCCTCCACCCTTATTTTTCCTTGTTGTGGTGACCAGTCTAGTATGATGGGGGTGACTTAATTACATGGAAGGTCCCCCAACTTATTTTTGTGCCTCTGGACCATTCTCTCTTATCCAACATGAGCGGGCAACCATCTTATGACCACTTATCCGGTGGAGATGCCCCATGCTTTGCCCAACCTGAGATACCCTCTCCCACCCTCCTCCCCTGTTGACATCTGATTTCTAGCTGATGCATCATTTTCGACTCATGAAGCAAAGTCTATTGACCAATGGAACTCTGTACTTTGTATAGCCCCTTTAGAGTATTCAGGTATCAAATCTGGTAAAGCCTTATAAAAATAAGGCCCTGGAAGAAGAGGGGCATTTCAGATCATGAAGAAGATCTGAGATTTGCTTCACTAGAGGGGACCATGGACCCTTTAATAAAATGCCATTGACTCAGAGATCTGCCTCTGTCTCTTTTATTGTAGGTTGGACAATTTTAATCCCCACACCATTTTCAATTTCCTATCCTCTTAACCCCTCCCTATAACGTCTCACTCTCACCTAAATGTTAACTATGGTGGACTTAATACTTCTAGAAACATTTGCACAGGGGATTTAGGGATCCTTTATCTGGAGTTTGAGAAACTTTTTTAGAAAAGGCTTTATTTTGTGGTTGTTGTTCATTTGTGTTCAACTGTTTGTGACCTCATTTTAGGTTTTCTTGGCAAAGATACTGGAAGGGTTTCCCATTTCCTTCTCCAACTCATTTTACAGATGAAGAAACTGAAGAAAATAAGGTTAAGTGACTTGTCCAGGGTCACACAGCCAGCAAGTATCTGAGGCTGTATTTGAATTTAAGAAGATGAATCATCTTTTTTTTTTTTTTTGCTTTTTGGAGGGCAGTTGGGGTTAAGTGACTTGCCCAAGGTCACACAGCTAGTTTTTTGTGTTACGTGTCTGAGGCCGGATTTGAACTCAGGTACTCCTGCCTCCAGGGCCAGTGCTCTATTCACTGCACCACCTAGCCGCCCCCGAAGATGAATCATCTTGACTCCAGGCTCAGCTTTCTATCCACTACACTGCCTAGCTGCCTCTATATTGTGATAACTATTTTGATTTAATTAATTTCCTTCATAATCTTATGTATTTTATTTTATGTATCTAAAAACATCGTTCTGAATAAGGGTCCTTAGGTTTCACCAGACTGTTAAAGGGTCCAGGACACACAAAAGATGAATCACTTCTACACTGGACTGAAGTCCTTAGAACCTAAAGAAATGCAGAGATATTTGTTAATTAAATGAGAAAGTAGCAGCGGAAGCTCAGTTTCTTTTTGAACTCTTAGAAAATCAGAGTAGAATCTCATGGGACAAGGCTAAATGTTCCTGGCTGCTCAGTATTCATCTGGAGACGGAGTCATTTTCTCTAGCTCAATGCATTTAATGGGAAGAAAAACGGATACTAGAAGTGATCCTATGAGGAAGAGTAATTGGATACAAATCCTTAAGTTCTTGAAAGAGGACTAAGAGCTTCCTGACGGACTCGCCAAGGCCCACAGGGCTCTGAGAAGTAATGGCTTCACATCCTTCCAAGAGCATCAACTTTTAAAAAATTCAGTTCAAATGAAAGAATTGGCCAGACTAACACGAGGAAAGCACTTGTAGCTGAACAGAAGCTTATATAGATGGGGAGAATCATCTTCCCCTCTCTCAAGGCCTGCAGTAAGCTTCTCTGTATCTCCCTGCTCCTTCTGAGCACTTAAAAAGCCAAAGGACAGCAACCAAAGAGCACGAGACAGCAAGGAGAGGGAAATTCCCAGGATGAACAACTGAGCAGATATTCTATGGGCCAGGGGCTAATGAGGCTACTGCCTCTCCCGGTTAGCAGCAGATTGCTTCTGTCAGGGTCCCATAGCCCCACTAATCTGTAAACTCTGGGAGGGTAGGACACTCTATCTGAACTTTCTATCTCCTCCAGGATGTTCCCCTGGCACTGATCTCTAAATCAGTCATTTTCAAGTGCTTCCTAAGCAACAGAAACTGTAAACACTAAAAATAACAGTAACAAGTAGCTTGCATATGGTACTCTAAGGTATGCAAATCAACATCCAAAGACTATCTCATTTTGTTCTAGGAACACAAAGAACCAAATAAAACTGTCCCTGGACTCAAGGAATTCACCTTCTATCAAAATATAATATGTGTGCATGCACATGTATATGTTTCTGTACAATTCAACACACCCATGCAAACGCATGTAAACACAAAACCACTACACACGTGTGCATGCATACACAGATGTATGAACACACAAGCACACGTGTATATATACAGGTGCATGTATACATACATGTATGTGTGTATGTATACATATATGCATATATGTGTGTAAATATGTATATGTGTGTATACATATATATATGTATATATATACACATACATACATACTAAACTACTGAACTCATCACTCCCTCTCACCCTTCATATCCAGTTGTTGATAAGTCTTATCATTTCTTTCTTCACAACACCTTTGGATCTACTCACACAGGGACTACGCTAATTCAAGCACTCATACATACATATATGTCACAAACACTTTTACACACAGATATTCAGTAAGTATATAGTGAGTTGGGGGAGGATGATAGATTTTAGGAGTCAGACAATGCCTACTAGAGAAGATGGTACTTGAGCTGCACTCTGAAAGAACCCCAAAATTTTAAGAGGCAGGTGTGAGGAAGGATCATACTCCAGGTACAGGGCACAGCCTGTGCAAAAGCATGGACGTGAGAGATGGAGTTGTCATGTGTAAGGAATAGCCAGAAGGCCAGTTTGTTGGATTGTAAAGCATGTGAAGTAGGGCAATGTATAATGAGGCTTGAAATGTAGGTTGAAGGCAGTTTGTGAAAGTCACTCCATGTGAAATACGTGTTTGTTGAATTTTGTTTTTGATTGAATTGTCAACAAGCCCAATTTTCCCACTTGGGAAGTCCAAGTCTGACTTCATGTCATCCAAAGGAGATATTTCCGGAATAAAAATTCAGAGATTGTGAAAGTTTTGGTGCTAAAGGGCTTTGGGCAGGAGGGGAAGAGAAAGAGAGGAGAGATAGATACATTACAGGAAGAACCATGCTTCAGTTTCCTCTAAAATTGCTCAAGTGCCATTTCCTGAGCACCAATGTGGATATGGAGGAATTCCCTCTGATTTGTTTTTTCTGTTCCATTGCTGTTAAGATCCAAGTAATCTAATCTAAACAGAAGCCTTTTGGGTTTTGATAAAGTGAATTATTTCCTGTTCAAAGCTATGAAATAGAGCGTTTGTTTCTTGGCTTATTGGAAAGAGCTTGCTTTATTGCCCCTTTATTGACCTTCCCCTTTGGTCTGTCACAGTAGAGTTTTCCATTGACAAAGCAAAGTGGATTACTGGAGGAATTAATTATCTCATGCCATCTGGTTGACTCAATGCTCCCAATTATCCATCAGGGGCAGGGTAGAGAGGAATGATTCTCCCTTTAAGGGAGGCATCACAGTTACAGAAGGAGAGACTGTGCTTTACCAAGGGTCCATTACACCCAGAATCATGGAATCTTAGATCTAGAAGAGACTAGAAGAGAACATGATGTAATATTTGTAAAGTTCTATATAAATACTATTATTATTATTATTCCATACAGTGCTGGATGTGAGTTTTGTTATTATTGTTCAGACATTCATCAATTGTGTCTGACTCTCTGTGACCCATTTGGGGTTTTCTAGGCAAAGATCTTGGAGTGGTTTGTCATTTCCTTCTCCAGCTCATTTTACAGTTGGGGAAACTGAGGCAAACAGAGTCACACAGTAAGAGTCTGAGGCTGAATTTGAGCTCAGGGTTTCCTGTCTCTAGGCCTGGAGATCTATCCACTGTGCCACACAGTGCTGGGCACTCGACCTTGTGCAAAAGATAGGCAGGCAGGCAACACACATTTATTAAAGGGATTACTATGTGCCACACATGGTGCTCATTATTATAATCACCAGAGATACAAATACAAGGGAAAAGAAAGTCCTTTTCCTCAAGAAGCTTATAGTCTAATGGGGATCAGATAACACACAAAAAGGAAATGGAAAGGTGAAAGAGTGCATGACATCTAAGTTTGGAAAGTCAGAAGCGTATTTAGGAGGGAGTGAAGGCTGGCTGACCTGGACCCCTCCCTAAAATAGAGAAGCTGGTAGAAATCACCAGTGGGAAAAGGGGGTCAGCAAAGGGACTTCCAGAGTCAGATATAAGAGATCTAAGATAAACTTAACATTGAAACTCAAATCCATCACTCTTCCCTACCTTTCTGTTTCTGTTAAAAGAATAATCCTTCTAGCCATGCAGAAACTTACATGCAGACTCATGCTTGATTTCTCTGTCTCTGTCTCTGTCTCTCTGTCTCTCTGTCTCTCTC
Source organism: Pseudocheirus occidentalis (assembly GCA_028646575.1). Classification (NCBI taxonomy): domain Eukaryota; kingdom Metazoa; phylum Chordata; class Mammalia; order Diprotodontia; family Pseudocheiridae; genus Pseudocheirus; species Pseudocheirus occidentalis. Next base: position 44,255,495 of record CM053593.1, read on the forward strand.
TCTCTCTCCCCCCTCCCCTTCTCTCTCTCCCT
>CM053593.1:44256026-44275392 GCA_028646575.1 Pseudocheirus occidentalis
CCCTACCCCTTTCATATCCAATCTGCTGCTCTGTCTTATCAGTTCTTTGTCCCCATCTCTTACATCTACCCTTTTAGCTCTACTCACACAACCACGGTCCTAGGTCACTGATCACCTCACACCTGGCGAGTGGCTTTCTAATTGGTCTCTCTGCTTCCAGACCCTCCCTACAGCCTATCAGTTCTCAACACAACTGCCAAAGTCATATTCTTGCAGCACAGGCATAACCACGTCACTCTTAGGCTCAATAAACTTCAGCGATGCCCTGTTACCACTATCCAATCTACTGGATTCAATCTATTAAACCCAAACCCTTCATAAGGTTTCCATATACCTCTCTGGCCTTATTAATATTTTTCCTTTTCATTTGCTTTTTTGTCCAACAAAATTTGGTTTTCTAGCTGTTTCTTATATAAAATTTTCCATCTCCTGCCCCTGGGCCTTTGCACAAGCTGTTTCTAATGCCTGGAATTCCCTTTCTCCTTCTTCCCTCCCTGAGAACCTCTAACCTCCTTCAGAGTTCGTCTCAAGTACCAACTTATATATCATTAAAAAAAATTTCTGCTTCCCCCTGCTGCTAGTTCTACTGCCTGCCTGCCCTTATCCCCCATTACCTCATTTATTTTGCACATATTTAGGAAAACAGTGGGAGATGTGCCCTTAGAACCAGGAAGACCTGAGTTTGTCTCCCCTTTGAGGCATACTGTCCATGTGGCCCTGGATAAGTCACAACCTCTTAATGCCCCAGGTAACCTTCTCAGACACTTAGCTGCAAAGAAACTGATGACTTGAACTGGCAGAGAGGTTTTTTCAACCAGGGGTTCCCTAAACCAACTAAATCATAGGTCCAATCCCTATCCCTATATTGGGAATATAACTGGTTCTGTATGCTGATCTACAGACATGAGCCTCCAACTATTACTAGCTGTGTGACCCTGGATAAGTCTCTTAACTTCTGAGTATTCCAGGAAACTTTCTAAGGCTCTGCAGAGCACATATGAATCTGCATTGATGGAGACCATTTCCTCCACCAATAAAATTATAAGTTAACTGCTCCCATGCCTCCCTTCCCAAAATAATCAACCACTAGATAAACTGCCCTTTGCACTATTTAAAAACATCTTCCTTCTTATTTTTAGACCAGAAATATTATGGATTGACCCGTGTCAAGAAGCAGCCCAGAAAAAACATAAGGAATGCTAGCCTTGGAGGCTATAACACCTAGATTCAAATATTGTACTAGATACCTGCTAGTCGTGTGACCACAAGCAAGTCATTTAAGCCAAACTCTCAGTGTCCCCATCTACAAAACAGGAATGGTAATATCTATATTAGAGTACAATTTAGGAGAGCCAGGTGGCACAGGGGCTAGAGTGCCAGCCTGGAGCCAAAAATATCTGAGTTCAAACTCAGACTCAGACACTTACTAGCTGTGTGATCCTGGGCAAGTCACTTAGTCTGCTTGCCTCAGTTTCCTCATGTGTAAAATGAAGATAATAATTGCATTTACTTTCCATGGTTGTTGTGATAACAAATGATGATAACCGTAAGGCACTTAGTACAGTGCCTGGCATAAAATAAGAGCTAAGTAAATGTTAGCTACTAAGATTATTCATCTATAAATGGGGTTAATCACAGCACCTACCTGCCAGGGCTGTTGTGGGGATCCAATGAGACCAATATTTGTAAAGCGCTTAGTAGGGTGCCTGGCATAGAGTAAGAGCTATATGAATGGTAGCTGGTTATCACTATTGTTTCTATTGCTAGTCTATGAAATGGGGGTAATAATAGCCCCTAATTCCAAGGCTTGTTGATGTACTCACCACAGTGTCTGGCACATAGGAAGCACTAGAAATGTTAGCTCCTCCTCCTCCTACCCCTACTCCTTCTCACTCCTACCCCTACTACTAGCTACCTACCCTGCACGGTTGTTGGGAGGCTCAGGTGGGATAACATATATAAATGCTTTGTAGTCCTTAAGATACCCTGTAAATATGAGTTATTATTTTATTGTTTCTTTTTCCAGATGAGAAGTTTGGAAAAAGATAAGAAAGTATCTTTAGACTTGGAAGGATGTCAGTTTTTTAACTCAAATCTCATCTCAAGTTTTCGTGTTACCTGATTGATCTGCGTGTTCAAAGAGAGTATGATCCAGGTCAAGAGGAGATGCCAGCTTCCTTGTTACTTTGCAATGATGCTCAGGTCCCTTCAGGACCAGCAGAGGTAATCTGGCCAGGCTAATTGGAATGGCTCTTTCCTTGTCCGTCCACATAAGCAGGCAGACAATTCAGTGGGATGAGAACACAGAGTTCCAAGGAACTGATACATACAGTTCCTTTGGTTGTTCAAACATGCACAGATTCTCATTATGAGATAAGAAACAGGGCTGCTGTGGAGACTGTTGACTGCCCTTGGCCACGTGTGGCCAATAGCTCCTTCATAGTCTAAAATCTCAGGCACTCACTGTACTATCGTGGAAAGATTGAAGGACCTAGAGTCAAGAATAACTTTATTTTAAATTATGCATTTGACACTTCCTGGCAATATAATCATAGAAAAAATGACTTATGTAAACCTCAATTTCCTAGTCTGCAAATAGGGAAAATTATTAATAGCTCACATTTATACAGTGATTTAATGTTAATATATTATTTAATTTGAATGAATGAAAAAGTACTTTTTAAAAAAAAACATTGGCTATGTACAGAGATATACAGAGATAGTCCTTGCCTTCAATGTTTTGCATTCTGATGATAAGAGGAAAAGGAAGGGAATAAATATTCATGTGGTATGCCCTTTGTGCCAGGCACTGTGCTAAACACTTTGCAAATATTCTATTTGATGCTCATGAGAACTTTGTGGGGTAGGTGCTATTATTACCCCTATTATCCCTGAGGCAAACAGAGGTTAAGTGACTTACCCAGAGTGACAAAGCTAGTATCAAAGGCCAGATCTGCATTCAGATCTTCTGTGAGTAGGTTGACACACCCCACCCAGGAACAATGGCAGAATTGACTTGATCATAATTCATGGTTACAGAATGAGAGAGCTATTGAGTGAGGGAAGTGGGGGTACTCTCAGGAGGAAGGTGGTTGGTGCAGAGGTTATAGAGCAGCTATCTGGAATAAAGCCTGTTTGAAACAGTGATCTGGAGAGGTAATCACCAATTGAAAGAGTGGGACCTTACGACTCTTTAGGGTAGGGTTTGTTAACCCCATTTTGTCTTACAACCAAGGAAAGTGGAAGTTTAGAGACTTGCCCAGAGTCTCACAGCTAGTAAGCTTCTGAGACAAGATGTGATTCCTGGGTCTTATGACTCCAAATCTAGCTCACAATTTGCTACACCAACAAAATGTAACCCATATCATGCTAAAAAAAATCCTAATATAACAACTTTTTTTTAATAGGTCTATACTTTCATAGGAATTTGAAACTCTTCACCAGGAACTTCCTTGAAAGAGTAGTACCTTCCATGAATATGGTTATGGAATTGTGGTTTCCAAAGTGGACTCATCATGATATAACCCCAGCAGGTGTGTAATTAACCAACTAAGAGACGGAGATGTGATAAAAGAACCTCTGTGGGAAGGTCCATTGGAACCCTTACTGATATGTGCAGTGATTGATAGTACACAAACCTTTTGTATATTACTGCTCTTACTGACTTCATCATCTTAAGCCTCATTTCCAGTTCCTAGATGTAAAATATTGGATTCCATCTCCCAAGGGACAGCCAATTATAGGCTTGTTTCCTGCACCATTCATTACACCCTCCCATTCCCCAACTCAGTATTACTCAACACTTCCTCCCACTCCATCCTCACCCACCCTTGGCCACTGTGGCTGCCTGGACTCAGTTGCTTCCAAGGTCATAAGATGACTTGGATCCAGGTACCCTTGGTGGCTTTCTTGCTATAGATTCAGAAGGAGTTTGCTGATCAGTTGTTTCAGTCACTTCCTATTCTCCATGACCCCATTTGGGGGTTTATTGGCAGAGATACTTCAGTGCTTCACCATTCTGGGGCAATAGCTAATGACTAAGACTCTAGTCCCAGCCCTTCTGCTAATGAAAATAATAACCTGCTAATATAATAATTGCACTAATGACTGAGGCCCTTATACACACAGTCATTTTTGGTGGGGATGTGGGTATAGTTGGCATTCATTGAGCAGGTATAGAGAGGAATCATTGCACATCTCATTACATTATCTTTCTCAGAAAACTCAGCCTTTTCCCAGTTTCCCTAATTCTGTGAAGGCACCATTACTACCCTTTCAAAATCTCAGATTCTCAACCTCCTCCTTCTCCTCCTCACTACTCTTTCCAAAGTAACCGATGTTCTCTAATTGTTATCCATTGGTCTTTTCAAAAGCTTCATCCTTCCTAACTCTCCTGATTACCCTCTCTTCCAGGAGTCTTAATCTCTCCTCTTTGCATTTCTGAAAACCATGTGTGTTACCTATAAAAACACCTAACTGAACCATGAAAAATAGCAACAACTTGGGAACAGAATTCTCTCACCTGTTTAAAAATTTCCAATTCAATTTCAATGGGTTTTGAACCTATTTGTTAAAAATATAAAAATCTAACACGTTTGGATTATTTTTCAGGAACAGCTGCTAATTGACATCAAGGAAAATGGAAATTTACTAGCTGAATGTCATCAAAAACCTTTGCATAATTGGTTGATGGATTTGAAAAATGAGCAGCATGATTTAGTAAATCTGGCCAATAAGGCTCTTTTTCCATTTGGAGCCATATATCTCTGTAATGTATTTTTAAAAAAAGATAAGACAACCATTAAAACTACATTTCAAAGTAAGCAATTTAAGAAGCAGGTCTTAGAATCCTAATTTCACAAGTTGTTAAAATAAATTGTAAATTGCTAAATTAAATTTTCAGAAACAAACATATTAAACTACATTGCTCTCACTAATAAATCATGACTACTAATAATTTTAATGAGAGAAAAATTGTACCTTTAATAGATAAGATATTATTTTCAAAATATAACTTCATCTTTATTACTTTTTTAATTTGTATTTTCGTATCAGTTTTAAAATGCATATACTTATTAGTGCAGTAGGACATGCATAAAGTTGATAAATAACATTATAAGCAATGGGCAGAGCCCTGGGCCTGGAGTCAGAAGACTGGAGTTCAAATGTATCCTTAGACATTTAGCAACTGTGTGATCCTAAACAAGTCATTTAAACTGTCTGCCTCAGCTATAAAATGGGGATAAAAATAGTACCTACCTCTCAGGATGAAATGAGATAATATTTGTAAAGTGCTTTTCAAACAAAAATGCTAGTTCTTAATATTATTATAATTTTTATTAAAATTAGGGGTGCCTCATTATCTTTATCACCACCATGTCAATTCATCCAGTTTTCCTCTGACAAATAAAGCAATTAAGGACAAATATTTACAGCGATTGCATCTGACGTAGTTTACAAATTTTGTCCTGTTGTGAGGAAGTTAAGTCAAGGGAAATAAATCGAGTCACTCTGCATTTTATTTGGGAATCAGATCTAGTAGAAACACAAATTTATTGCTTTATTTAGGAATTCTGAAGACATTTATTTACTAACATGGATTCCCCCTCACCAGTCAAGAATCCCAAGTTACAAGGGAAGCCTCAGGTTTTATAAAGCTTCCCTATGGGTTTCTAAAGATTCATGAACTGTTATCTGCATCTACCTGTCTTACATTAAAGTCACAAATCACATACATATTTTTAAAATCCTTCTTTGGTGACTGAGTATAGTTGCAGGTAGGGTGGTGACAGTGAACAAGAGGATGAGATAAAAAAGGAAGAGAGAGTAAAAGAACATCTATGGGAGGGTTCAATGGAACCTTTATCCCTATGTGTTGTAATCGATATTATGTAACCTTCTATGCATATGGCAGCTCTTACTTATTTAATCCCAATGGTCATTTTCAATTTCTAGATGTAACACTTTGGATATTTAGAATTAGAGCCCAAATAGGTGGTTATGCTGTTATCAACTTTATGACCCTGAGGAAGTTATTTAGCCTCTGTTTACTTCAGTTTCCTCATCTGTAAAATGGGCATAATGATAGCATCTACCTGACAGGGTCATTGTGAAGACCAAATGAGATAATTGTAAAAGGCTCAGTGCCTGGTCCATAACAGATGCTTAATAAATGTCCATTTTCTTTGTTTTCCTTTCTTCCCTTATCAGAGATGAGAAGAGACTGAGATAGCAATGCTATCAAATATGCTAAATTGAATTGTCTACTATCACCTTCATGCTTCCACCTAAAATTGCTTTCAGGATGATCTGGCTTAGTTGAGTCTCATGCAAAACTTTCTCTAAGCTTAATTTCCCCACACCTGCTTTTAGTTGTTAGGGGTTATAATATTACTTATACTTTATTTAATCATCTTCCTCCATGGCATTTTGGAAATGAGTCTGTATTCTGAAGAAGTGTCACAATTTATTACTACGTCTCCTTGTTAGGGAACCTAGGATCACAGACTTAGAACTGAAAGAGATTTGAGAGGTCAACTAGTCTGTCCACCTTATTTTACAGATGTAGAGTATGAAATCCATGGAGTTTATGTGACTTGTTCAAGATCACACAGATAGTGGCAGAATGAGATGAGCTCAAACATTTTCTAGCAGAGGTAGTTTCCAACTGTAAAGCCACACACTAGCAGTTTTCCAGAAGAATGCTATGAATAGCATTCAAGGTTCTGATTACATAGTAGTATAGTGAACACTCTATTTATTCAATAACAAATCAGAGGAAAACATTCACAGAAAATCAAGGTACAGCATTTACAATATTGCAGCTATCACAGAAAATCAAAATACAGTATTCACCTTGTCACAACTCAACAACTTATCACTAATATGGTCACATAGTTTCCATCAAAGTGGTCACATAGTTTTCAACAAAGTACATTCATTTAGTCAGTCACTTAACTCAATCATTCAATCCCCCTTAAGGAGTCACTCAATCACTTAGTAGCTCAGTCTTCCAAGTACAATTGTCAAGGTTCTCCACCCATGGGGTACAATTAAATTACAGTATCATCAGTCACTAATCAGTACCCTCTTAAGTGGAAGTGGAAAAATACAAAAGCCCTCTACCCTAGGTCACTAGTAAATTACAATTTCTCAGTTAGTACACAGTATCCAAGTAAAGTCTTCTTTCAGCTTGAGTCAGGGTAGCCTCTCAGATTTGCTGGATCTCCTTCCATGGTCCCAGATCCTACCTGGATTCACCAAACTGTCACCTGGGTTCAAAGGCAGACAGCTTCCAGGTCCTTGTCCAGCTCTCCATGTACTTCCTGTTCGAAGCTGAAGCCCACAGTGTCCAGTCCACCTTAAATCCTTTACAGTCTCTGTTCCTGGGAAGTCAAGGCTTAAAGAAGACACAAACAGGAACAGGTTCATACAAAGTATGAACAGGCATGCTTCCTCAGTCTTTGGCAGCTCCACTGGTCCTTGGAAATCTTCGGTGGCTCCCAGGAGAAGCTTGTGGCTCCCCAGCAGAAGCTCCAGCTGGTTCCCAGAATCAGAATTACTCCACCCACATTCCCAAAATCAAAATCATTCTCTCCATCCTGGGCCTTTTCTCTTCAGCATCCCTGCCTGCAGCTGCTTCTGCCTCCACCAAACTTATTCCAAGAAGTTCTGACTTTTCCAGATAGTGTTTTTCCTTATATACAGTATTGGTCTTCCCTATTCAGTCCCTTCCTGTCACGTCAGCAACAGGGGTTACCTGTTCAGCCTCTTTCTGTTACATCAGTAACAGGGGTTCATACCTTCTGTTTCTTTAATAGAAGCTTACTTTGAAACTAGGTACTAAGTACCTTTTAGCTTAGCAATGCAAAGGGATCTTCAAATTTCATTTTTATTATATCAGCCTTTTTTTTCCCTCCTCACTGTGGTGAATATTTACATCAATTAAACTTTCATTAGAAATGGCAATGATCAGATTCTGTACCTTTAAACAAATTTTCAGTCAAAACATTGTTAAAATAAGGTGACTGTTCTAATAACACACTGTGTTATCTTTATCCTTCCTTCAAACTTAGTATTGGTATTAGATTCTTATTCTAAACAACCAAACAACTGTCTAGACATAGACAACAGATTCCAAAATGACTACCATTTCAATAACCAGCCATTTCCTATATGTTAATATGTCATTTTTATTTTTTGCCACATCAGTGCTCACCATGTCCAGTGCCTTCCCACTCTTTCCTTAAAGAAAATGTTATAATTGTATGGGCTTCATGGTATATAGACATGACTTTTCTGAGCACTCTATTTTAATTTAATTGGATTCATTTCCTCTTCATTTTGTACATACTGACCATATTTCCACCCATTTCACCTGTGTTTTTTTTAAATTTTACAGAAATCCTATTTTGATGTATCATTGCAACTTGAAGATAATATTAGTTTTTTCATGCCATAGAAGTATGCGTGTATGTATGTGTGCATGCACTAAGATCTAGCAGGTTCCACTATCTGATCTCAACAGAGGGAGTTAGGTGGTATAGGAAATAGAGCACTGTACCTGAAGTCAGGAAAACCTGAGTTCAAACCTGGACTCAGGCACTTCATAGCTGTGTGACCCTGGGCAAGTCACTTGACCTTGTTTGCCTCATTTCTTCATCTGTAAAATGAGCTGGAGAATATAGTAGCAAACCATTCCAATATCTATGTGAAGAAAACCCCAAATGGGATCGTGAAGAGTTGGACATGACTGAAATTACTAAACAACAAAAATTGTTACTACAACTACAACTACTACTACTATTATTATCAGAGAGAATCATGGATTTTCAGAGCTAGAAGGCACCTCAGAGGTCATCTAGCCTAAAATGTACTTGATGAATAAGGACCTCTCTAACTATGTCTAGAGAAACATGTCCAAGAAGCTGATATGAAGAGTTCTTTGGCTTTGCTAACTTTCTTCCTTCCCAGTATCTACTCCTAACTCTCTGAACTTTTTCTACTGTGTCACAAAAACCTCCTCAACCAAGAAGTTCACTACACTCTTAGACTTCTCACAGTGGAAATATACTCTGCCCCTGGGGCCCCTTTCTCTCATAGGCTTTTCCACCCATAACCTCCATTTTAAGGAAAACACCTGGGCCACCTAGGTAACCATTACTTTCCAGGAACTATTCCTTACCCTCTCAACTTTCTCTAATATGCCCCTAGTATAGCAGTTCCTTCTTGGTTCTTGCCCTTTCAGCATTCTTTTATTTGTTGCCTTCCCCCATTAAAATGTACTCAAAGAGGGCAAGGGTTGTCTCTCTGTATTGTGATTCCCAATGCTTCCCACAGTGCCTCACCTACAATAAGCACTTGAGAAGGACTCCTTGCTTATTAACTTGGCCATGAAACAGATAAAAAGAAATGACATGATAAATTAATTCTACTCCCTGGGTTATACTCTAGTGGTAGCTCTCCTCAGGTGTGAGTCAGAAGCAGTGCTTTATTAATCTTAGTGTGAGAAATTCTAGGAAAAACTTGACAAGATCCTCCAAACCAAGTCAACAATTAGATCTTATTTTCTAATATTAAGAGCATGGTGTCCACTCCAAGGGATGTGATAATTCTATTGTATTGTGTTCTAGTAAGGTCACATCTAGAGAATTGTGTTCAACACTGGGTGTCCCATTTTAGGAATGACATTGCTGCCCTTAGGGCAATGAGTCAACACAAGTTGTTTCCTATGTATGTAGCACTGTCCTAGGTGCTAGAGAGGACCTTTAAAAAAAGAATATGTAATCCTTGTCCTCCTCAAAAATTAAGTTATGGAAACAGAACAAATATGCATAGAATGACTGAAGAACATACTTTTCAAAATAATATGTCAACAAGTACAAATTAATATAGTACAAGATGAACCATATATTTTAATGAGAAGCTGAATGAATAGGCGAGTAAAAGATAGTCATGGAAGGTTGCCTAGGGTAGACAAATGAGATTCAAGAAAGGTTGAGAAGAAGATGACTGATGTAGACTAGGTAAACAGAGAGGGCATGAGAGAGTTCTAGATTAAAGGAAATCTTTGAGTGGGCTAGATTGTACATGTCTGATAATGGCTTTTTCCTCATTGGGTGATGTTACCACTATGCTAGGGAGCTGTCCAGCTGAGGCTGTTTTAGAGGAAGCTGGAAGGTGAGAATAAAGCATGTGCATACATACATGCACATAGGCACACAGGAAAAGAGACAACATACAACAAATTGTTTCAAAGTTTGATTGAATGAACTTGAACTCTCCTGTCATAGCAACTAGTATGGAATCAAGAAAGATCTGAGTTCAAATCATTCTTCAGAAACTTACTAACCTGTGGTCCTGGGCAAGCTACTTAGTGTCTCTCAGCTCCAATTTCCTCAAAGAGTTGTTGTAAGGGTCAAATGAGAGCACATTGTAAACTTTAAATATTAGCAATTATTATCGTAACATTGGTTGGAGATTGGTCTAGGTCTGTTACATTTTCCTCTCTCTGTTCCAGAGTTCTCCAGTACCCTGAGGGATTTGGGAGATATCTATTCTTCTATCATTGGCTTAAACCCCCATCAATTGCATTTCCCCTCCTTTTTAGGGGTAAGTAACTAGCATTCCAATTCCATTTAACAGCTTAATATAAGATTTCTTCTTGTTCTTCTTGTTCTTGTTCTTCTTGTTCTTGTTCTTGTTCTTGTTCTTGTTCTTCTGCTGCTTCTTCTTCTTCTTTTGCTTCTTCTGCTTCTTTTACTTTTTCTTTTTCTTCTTCTTTTACAAAGGGATGTTTACTTCAGAAGTATATAGCAAAAATAAACATATATAAATTTCCCCTAATATCTTGGGGGATTAATCCCTCCATCTGACCTTGGTATCTGAAAAGCAGAGGTGGATTAGATTCACAGCTTAATTCATGTCCTACATATTATTAGTCCCACAAAGTTAAAGACTACTTGGCAACATCTAGTATCCTTGCTGCTTGTCCTCACCGTACTGGCTATAATAGCTAGTATGGATAACTAGATTGGGATTCTCATAGCTCAAGCTCCTGGTTAGAAGACTCCACTCTGAATCTAGACCCAAAAAGGACAAATGAAATAAAACCAAAACCCCAAGTCAGTATCTCAGAACCATATGACCCAAACAGGGAAAGTGATCCTTAGACCCCTCTCTCTTATCTCACAATGTCATTTCCTGTGAATGCAGGAAATATGGCAGACTGTGCTCAGTTGGGAAGTTCTAAAGGCACAGAAAACTCTGGCTACATAGTCAGTGGAAAATGGTGGTTATAGTCTATGCAGTGACCCAACACAGAATGCCCAAACATATACCAGAAGATAAGTAAATATGCTTCAAACCGCACTTTGAATCTCTTTGCTCTCTGTCTAGAGGTGGATAGCATACTTAATCACGAGTCTTTTGGAGTCATGGTTAATCATTGTATTGATCAGAGCTCCTAAGTCTTTCAAAGTTGGTTATCTTTACAATATTATTAACGAGCTGATGATTTTCATCAGCAGAGAAAATTTTGTTAGGGATATTAAAAGGCAGACATCTCACTAATAAAATCACAGATCTACACCATGAACAAGAAACAATACTTACAGCAATATTCACCTTACTTGTGAAGAAAGCACATTGTAAACCTTAACACACTATAGAAAAATGAGTTGTTTGGTTGTTATTCAGTCATGTCCAATTTTTTATGACCCCATTTAGTGTTTTCTTTTTTTCTTTGAGGAGGAAGGGAAGGCAGTTGGGGTTAAGTGACTTGCCCAGGGTCACAGAACTAGTCGGTCTCTGAGGCCGGATTTGAACTCAGGTTTTTCTGATTCTGGGTCCAGCACTCTATCCCACTATGCCACCTAGCTGCCCTTATTTATTTCCCTTTACTTTTATCTAGCATTTACCACAATGTCAAGTACATAGCAAACAGTAAATGTTTGTTGATTGATGGATTGACATTCCAAGATCAGTTTGAGGTCTTCCTATTTCATTCATCCTATTACTGTCTCTGGGGTTTTACAGATGCTAGGAATAACATGTGCTGTGGGTTGGGACCAGATATTCTGGGCTTCTGAGAGAGATTCTGCCCTTATGCCGTGTGAACCCTGGACCCATTCCTTCTGAATGTCCTCAACAAGCTGAAATGTGACATGTGAGAAGCCAGAGTCCTATATTTTCTACCATTCTCCAGGGTCATTATACCAGTTCATGAAATTGAACTACACTCCCTGACCCCTGGCAAATGTGCGGGGCCTTCTTGTTGTCCGTACCTTGCCTGCACTCCTTTATCTGGCATGAGGCTCATTCTCCAAATCATTTCACACCCCACCAGGTAATAGAAGACAATAAATACAATTGAAGACAGACGCTGATGATAAAAATTGGCTGGATCGAGCCAAGCACAGGCGAGCTACCTACCTGCTCCCTAGGACTACGTGGACAACTGAGGACACTTTTTTCAAAACGTACAAAAGAAGGGACTTTTGACACCCATTTCCCTACTCCCAGGCAGCCTGATTCAGAAACATGGGAGGCTAGTGAAGAAGAGAGCTGCCCTTTGAGATGACAGCAATTATTACGGCAGTTCCAGGAACTCCTTTCTCTGTTCCCATGACAACCCAGAGCAAATTGGCTTTGCAGACTCCAAACAGGGGTTGGCCTGGAGGATGAATGGGAAGATGATCTTCCCGTAGCAGTGCCTCTTTAGCTGTACTCTCACCCCTTTCCTGTTTTCTGGCTGGGCTGCCCCTCCCCATCCCATCCTTTGCTGGAGTTTGGATACGATTTTGTCTGCCTAACAGATTCATCTGAAGGCAATGTAGGTCTTAATATTTAAAGGTGAAGGATAAGAGAAAAGCAGAGATAGAAGGAAAAATGAATCTTCTCTTCTATCCTATGTAGCTAAGGATGGAATAAGTCTAGGCCTCATTGCAGGATCACTGCCTTAGATGTTGGAAAGGGGCCTTAATGGTCATATTGGCCAATGGCTTTATGGGATTATCAATGACCAGTTCATGTCCCTCCCCACACCAAAGCTGTTTCAATTGTCTATCAGGCCTTCTATATAAACGAAAGTGTCCCAACTGGAATTTGAACTCGGGTTTTTTTTTTTTTACTCCAAATACAGTGTTATTTCTACTGTCTCCTGTCTCACAGTGTTCCCCTCTCCAAGGAAGGCCTAATTTTGGCTTCCTCTAAGATCAGAGTGATAGTTTATAGAGAAGAAATGCACCTATGGAGGCTACATTTGAGAGTGGTACAGAGCTTTTTCCTCCCTAGGCTTTGGAGGAGACAGCTTACATTTAAGTGTGTCTCACCAATGTTGCTGGGGCTCATTAATACAAAATTCTTCCATATGACCCCAGAGGATATATTCCACAGGGTCGTGGTTGTTGTTGTTTTTTATTTTATTTTTATTTTTAATCTGAATACTCCTGGGGCTATTCACACCAGCCAGAAGCTCTCAATTGGGAAAGAGTATAGATAGAGAGAGAGCTAGGTAACTCACTAAACAGTTTGCTTCTGCCCTTTGGTCCTGTCCTTGCATTTTAATGACTCTTAAGAGTCAGGGTGGATACAGAAGTGGGACTAGAGTTAGGAAGACCTGGGTTCAAATTTGGCCTCAGATACTTTCTAGCTGTGTGACCTTGGGCAAGTCACTTAACCTCTGCCTTCCTCAGTTTCCTCATCTGTAAAATGAGGTCAATAATAAAACCTACTTCCCAGGATCAAATGATATACTAATTGCAAAGCCCTTAGCACAATGCCTGGCACCTAGCAGGTACTTAATAAATTATTCTTCCATTCTCCCCTTTTAGAGTAGGCTTAAATTGAGTAGAAGAGGTAGAGTAGGTGTGAGTTGTGGGAAGCCAAGAATGCCTCCTGTATCTAAATAGTTTAATAATACCTTAATTACTGTTTTCTATTAATAGGGGGAATAAACTTTCCAAAAATTAATAACAACTGGCACTTATTTAATGCTTTCAAGTTTGCTAAGAACTTTACAAATTTTTTATCTCATTTGAACCTCACAACAACCCTGGGAAGTAAGTTTTATTATTGACCCCACTTTACAGATGAGAAAACTGAGGAAGGCAAAGGTTAGGTAACCTGCCCAGGTTCACACAACTACTATGTGCTCCAACTAAGAGATGTTGGGGATTGAATTCAAACTCAGCATGACCTGAGACTAAATCCTGCATTAGACACATTAGCTATGTGATCCTGGACTTACCTTCACTGTGCCTTTTTCTTAATCTGTTCAATGGGTAGGGGGGAGTTGAATTCGATTATCCGTAAGATCCCTTTCAGCAACAAGTTGATGATCTTTTCAGCTTAAGACTACAAGGAATCCTAGAATGGCCAGGCAAAGAACAAGAAGGCAAAAAGGGACCTGAAAGCACATATCACTACATTCACAATTTTGCTAATGGCCACCTCTAGTCCTTCTGAACCCCTTCAAGTTCAAATTCAACAAATATTTATTAAGTACAGATCACTGTGTTGGGTGCTCAGGGAACTGCACAGAGGAATTCATCAGAGTCTTTGCCTTCAGTGAGCTTTCAAATCCTGTGGGACCTGAGTGAGCCAGGATGTGAGTGTGGGTGGGAAGTGACAATGGTTGTTTCCTTTGTACTTGAAGAGGACCGAAATTACATCAGTTATGCTAGAGTCAAGTTACAGTGTGCCCAGCTGTGGCTGATCAGACCAATACAAGTTCAGGATGTCAAAATGCTGTACCACAGGTTGGGCACAAATAGGCCGCATGCTTTCACATTTGGGGTGAATTCTCTAAATTTTTGCATCTCACATTTCTTTTGAGCCACTTCAGTTCTGCTTTGTTCAGAGAGCACAGCACCTTTTCTGATGTGGGAACGTCACGTTGGGCAGTCCTGTGCTGGTGTCTCCCATGTCACACTATCAATTCCAAAGTTCTTCAGAAAGACCTTAAGAGTGTTTCATCTGAACTCCATGTAAGTGCTTGCCTCGTGTGAGTTCTTCTCAAAATAGTTTTAGACAAGCATACATTTGGCATCCATACTACCTGGCCAGACCATCAGAGTTACATTCTCTGCAGTAGAATTTGAATGCTTGACAGTTTTGGTTAGAGAAAGGATCTCAGTGTCTGGTACCTTATTCTGCCAGGTAATCTTCAAAATCTTCCTAAGACAATTCAAAAAGAAGTGATTCAGTTTCCTGGCATAGTGCAAGTTTCACAGGCATACAACAATGGCTCTGTAGACCTTCAGTTTGGTAGTCAGCCTAATACTTCTTCTCTCCCATACTTTCCTTTAGAGCCTCCCAAACACTGAGCTAGCTCTAGCAATGCATGTATCAATCTCATTATCAATGTGTATATCCTGAAAAGTATAGTACCAATATAAATGAATTTATTTAGAGTATTCAAAACTTCTCCATTTGCTGTAACTGATGGTTCCATGTATGAATCGTGTGGTGCTGCCTGGTGGAGCACCTGTGTTTTCTTGGTATTAATTGTTAGGCCAAAGTTGGCAAAAGCAGCAGAGAATCAATCCATACTTTGTTGTGTCTCAGCCTCAGAAGCTGACTTAGGTGTACAACTATTTGCAAATAAAAAAAAAATCATGCACCAACACTCCCTCCACTTTGGTCTTGGCTTGAAGCCTTTTTAAGTTAATAATTTACCATCAGTAAATCAGTAAATCAGTACCATCAGCTTATCTTGATGCCATGTCATCTTCATTAAAGACATCTGACAACATTGCCAAAACATCATGCTAAAAAGCATGGGAGCAAGCACACAGCATTATTTCACTCCATTGGTGACTAGGAAAGTGCAAGAGTACCATCCGTTAGCCAGAGCCTGGACAAGGTTGACATCGTGAAACTGACGTACATTGCTGATGAATGTCTCTGGGCAACCAAATTTTGACATAATTTCTATGAGCCATCACAGCTAAGAGTATCAAAGCCTTGGTTAGATCATGAGGGTTGGAATATGAAATATTCAAATAGCTGTAATAAAATATAGAAACAATTTTTATAGATGAGGTATGAACAAATGCCTATGAGAGATCTGAGGGGGGACAGATAAGTACTAGAGAGGAAAATTCAATTCAACAAACATTTATAAGACATCTGCTATGTGGTAGGCATTGTACTGGGATCTGAGTTTACAAAGAAAAAAATTAAACGGTCCTTCAAGGAGCTTACTTACTTACACAGGCACAAGATGAAATCAAGGAAGTAAATTTGAGATATATACAAAGTAATAAAAGGTAATTCCAAAATCAGTGCCGAGAGAGAGAGAGCGTGCGTGTGTGTGTGTGGGCAAGCACGCATGTATATGTGTGTGCTGAGGGGGAAGGCAGATGGTGTGATTGGAAAAATCTTCAAATAAAAAGTAACATGAGTCATTCCTTGTAGGAAGTTAAGCAGGGATAAGCTGAATCCCTGCTTATCTTCATGCATCATATGCCCAAAGCATACAGGGATCAGAGTTCAAGGAGTAGATGACATTTTGAGCCTTGAAGGATGAACAGAATAAGTCTAGGGCTTTGTGTGGGGAAAAGAAGGCAAAATGGTTGAGAAGACTTAGCAATTTGGTAGCATGGCCAATAGCCCACTTTGTATAGAACATGGAATATTTGGAGGAGAGTATGGTGAGGCAAGGGCAATAGCAGTCAGATTAGGAGATCCCTCCAGGGAAGACCAAGGCACTTAGACATATTCAAGTGCCATTTGGTTCTGTCATGTCCTTTTGTGGTAGAGGGAAATGAGGGTGATTGGAGTTGGGAGGAAGTTAAAGGAGACAAGTGAGTCCTGGGAATTCATTTATATCTGGGAAATCCCAGTGAAAAAACTCCCTATATCAATGAAGATTAGCATCTGTGCTGTAATTAAATGTCTTAGGTGTATGGCAAAACACAGGTGTAGCTAATTCTTGCTCTTGGATGTCTCAGAGGTTAAATGACTAGCCCATGGCAACACATATAACATGTGTTATTGGCAGGGCTTAAATCCAGGTCATTCTGATTTGGAA
Source organism: Pseudocheirus occidentalis (assembly GCA_028646575.1). Classification (NCBI taxonomy): domain Eukaryota; kingdom Metazoa; phylum Chordata; class Mammalia; order Diprotodontia; family Pseudocheiridae; genus Pseudocheirus; species Pseudocheirus occidentalis. The sequence continues at coordinate 44,273,062 of CM053593.1, forward strand.
GCTACCCTGCTCTTAACATGCTACTCTTCATCTGTACATTTGAGAAATTAAAATCAGAGCCATGTAAAAGACAGCTTAGAAGCAGAACAACCTGGAAGGAGGGACACCAATTAAAGTTTTTCAAATAATTCAGACAAAGAGTAATGAGGGTGTGGATGAGAATGAAGGTGGTAAGAATGAAAAAGAGGGACCAATTGCAGAAATACTGGGAGGTGATTCCAGAACTTAGCAAAGTGCCCAGCACACAGTAGGTGATTAATAAATGCTTGTTGTTGACATGACTCAAGATGAAATGAATAACAATGAGTATTTCTATGATGCTTTATGGTTTGCAAAGTGTTTTGTAAATATTATCTTGTTTGACTCTCATTACAACTCTGGGAGGTGGGTACTATTACTATACCTATTTGGAGGAAACTGAGGCAACAAGCTGGTAAGTGTTGTAGGCTGCATTTGAACTCAGGTCAGTCATGACTCCAAGTCCACAGTTGTATTCATTGAGCTATCTAGCTACCTTGGATCATTATGACTTGGCCATTGATTGGTTATGAAGGTGGGAGTCTTTCTTCATTCCCTTTCTATTGTCTGTCTACACTCTCTTGGGAGTCTTCTCTGTTCCAGTACTTTCAGTTATTAACTCTATGCATAGGATTCCCACTTTATATGTCCATCCCCAATCTTTTGTTTTAATCCTCAGCCCTGCTTTTCCAATTGCCTGCTACACATCTCCACTCAGGCCATTTCCCATCCCTTAAGCCAGCAGTTCTCAACCTGTGGGTTATGTTCAATTTGTAACAATGAAAATACATCCTGCACATCAGATAGATTCATAACAGTAGCAAAATTATAGCTATGAAGTAGCAAAGAAAATAATTTTATGGTTGGGGGTCACCACAACATGAGGAGCTGTATTAATTAAAGGGTTGCAGCATTAGGAAGGTTGAAAACCACTGTCTTAAGCTCAACATTTCCCAAACTTCCTTTTTTTTCCCACCTCACCTTCTACCCTTCCCCCAAATCCTACATGTTTTTACAAATTTTCTATTTCTCTTGACATCACCCCCACCCTCCAAGTTACTAAAGCTCCAAACCTTGAAGGTCATAATTAATCCTTCTTTTTCTTCCTCATCCTTTAGATCCAACCAGTTGTCATGTACTGTTGATTCTACTCTCCCAACATCACTTAATAAGTCCCTTCCTTTCTAGCCACATTGTTAGCATCCCAGTTCCAGCCCTCATTGCCTCTCAGCTGGGTTACTGTTAGAGCTTCTATTTTAAACTATACAATTAAGTTTTTTTAAAAATGTTATTTTCCATTCTGAATTTCCCTCCTCCTTCCAACCCCTCCTGCACCTGTTGAGAAAGCAAAAGATACAGTACCCATTTTACTTATAAGTCATAAAAAGCATATTTCCCCATTGGCCATGTTGGGGAACAAGCAAGAAAAATAAAGTGACAGAAAATATGTCATAGCCTCTTAATTACCCTTTCTTGATTCTCCCTTCTCCAATATGTCCTTTAAAGAGTAGTCAAATTTATCTTCCTAATGGACAACTCTAATGATGTACTTCTCTTTTAAAAAACTTTCAATAGCTCCTTATTTCCCATAGGATTACATACAAAGTCATTAGCCTGACATTTGAGACCATTATAATTCCTAGATAAAAGCAAGTTAGTGGTACAGTGGATGGAGTGCTGAGTTGGGAGTCAGGAAGACCTGAATTTAAATCCATCCTAGCTGTGTGTCCCTGGGCAAGTCACAACCTTTGTTGGCTTTAGTTTTCTCAAATCCATCCTAGCTGTTGTAATGGTAATCAATTTGTTTGATTAGATACTTAGGGCTAAGTAGATCATATACTTAGGATTAAGTAGATCCTAGTAACTTAGGGTTAAGTATAGACCGCTGTCCATTGGTGAAAAGGTGTGAATTCCCCTGTTGATGTGGAAGAATGCTATGGCTGAGACACTCCCCTGTTGACTTGGGAGAAGGCCAGTGCTTAAAAGGAATAATTTTATAGAGACAGACAGATTTTGGATTTGGTTCCTCAGTGAAGCTGACTGAAGATATGAACAGGATGGGACTTTGTTTGTTGGTGGCCTGGCTGATCCTTGAGTTTCAGGCAAGAGAAGTCCTGAGGGGTTTGAGGTGTGCTGAATCTGGTGAACTTCAGTGTGTGCCAGGGATTGCCTTGAGGACTGGACAAGGACCTGGGAGCTGTTCATCCCTGAGGACTGCACGAGAACCTGTAAGTTTTCAGCTCCTGAATCTAGGTGATTGTTTGGCAGATTCAGGAGGGAGCTGGGACCAGGGAAGAGGATCCAGGGAATCAG
>CM053593.1:44275892-44291478 GCA_028646575.1 Pseudocheirus occidentalis
GGAAAGTTAATGGTTGCCCCAGGAGTGGAAGATCAGCATATTGTGAATTGTTGTTTGAATCAACTCCCTCTTAGGGAAACTAGGTCATTCCTTTTGTTAATTGATTGAATGAATCCCTCTTAGGGAGACTAGGTCATTCCCTTTGTTAACTGATTGACTGAATCTTAAAATGTGAAGCTGGTTTCTCCCTTAGGGAAACCAGCTGATTCTTCTCTTTTTCCTTGTTCCTTTCTGTAATAAGATATAATATTGAGACTTTTCTTGTTCTGAAGATTGTATATAATATTGTGAACTGTTGAAATGGTGAACATTGTATTCAATCTGATTTTGTAATGGAATAAACAGAGTGTTCTCTAATACTGTGTGATCCGAATCTTAAAGGCTGTTCACAGTAGCATTCTCTCAGGAATCTACTGCTGATTGGCTTTACAGATGTGTGTCCCTGGGCAAGTCACTCAACCTTTGTTGACTTCAGTTTCCTTATCTGTAAGATGGTGATGATAATAACACCTGCATATAAGAGTTGTGAGGATCAAATGAAATAATTTTAGTAAGAGGCTAAGTTCTGTGCTTGGCACACAGTAAGTGCTTAATAAATGCTTATTTCCTTTCTTTATTGCCTATACACAGCCAACCTGACATTTTTTTTCTCAGCCAAAGAAAAAGTAAAGTTTATTGAAAGATATGGGGTAGACTCTTAAGGAGCCAGTCTATATGCTAGGTTGTTTTATGGAGCTTTCACACAGATCGTCTATGTTAAGCTATTCCTCTGTGCTCTCACACAGAGCAAGACTGTGATAAGGCATTCTGTGGCGCTCTCATCAACCTGACATTTAAGACCCCTATAATCCTTATTTCGTATACAATAATGTTTGACATTCTTAACTTGACATGACTGAAGGGTAACATGCCAAGCCCTTAGCCTGATATGGAAGACCCCCTATGGTAGCTCCCACTCAGCTTTTCAACTTTCCTCTGTATTACTCCTCTTAGAAAAATCTAAATCCCACCCCACCTAGTCTATTAGCACCTCCCCTCTTTTCCATTTGCCTGCTAGACATCTCCACATAGATCATCTCCTCTCTTCCACACCCCCTTCCACCTTCCTTCACTCATGGATGCTTTTCCCATACCTGGAACATGCTCCTTCAATATCTCTGCCTATTCAATCCTCTCTTCTCTTTCCAGGTCCAGCTCTGCTGCCATTTCCTTCATGAAGCCTTTCTCCCTTCTCCCCTCCATTGAAAGACATCCCTGCATTTAATAGTTTTCTTAAGCATTTTGTCTGGCTCTTCCTTTGGTGCTTTTCACATTCTAGCTTGCATCATACTGATTTGTGTATGTACCACCCTCACTCGCCCCCTACAATTAGATATCAAGCACTATATGGGGGAAAAACTGTTATTTTCACCTCTATAGCCCCAGAGTTTAGCACAGTGCCTTACATTTATCCAGTGTTTTGACAAATGTCTGACAAATTAGATTTTGCTGCACTTGAAAGATGATTCAATGTTATGAACAGGGTGACTAATAGAATATTGGGATTATAAACAGAAATATGGTAGTTAGGAGGCACAGTGGATAGAGCTTTGTGCCTGGAGTCAGGAAGATGAGTCTTGCTGAGTTCAAATCCAGGCCCATACACTTTACTAAGCTCTGTGATACTGGACAAGTCACTAACCCTACTTGCCTCAGTTTCCCCATATACAACGTGAGCTGGAAAAGGAAATGGCAAATCACTCCAGTAAATTTGCCAGGAAAACCCCAAATGGGGTCACAAAGAGTCAAACATGACTGAAATGACTGAACAACAAAATAAACAGAAATATGAATAAGGGTCCCAGGAATTCTGACTGTCAGGGTCTCATCATATATGTCCCGGGGTGAGAAGGCAGGAAAAGCTTCAGAAGGGAGTTATTTAATCTTATTCCTGAGCCTTTGCTTCCTGCCCCCAATTGTGCCTCTCCCTAAGTCCTTGCTGTTGTTGTCCATTTGTTTTTTACTTCTGTCCAACTCTTCCTGACCCCATCTGGGGTTTTCTTGGCACAGATACTAGAGTGGTTTACCGTTTCCTTCTCCAGTTCATTTTACAGATGAGGAACAGAGGCAAACAGGACTAAGTGACTTGCCCAGGGCCACCCAGCTTGTAAGTGGCTAAGGCCAGATTTGAATTTATAAAAATTTGTCTTCTTGATTCCAAGCCTTTCAATGAACTGGACTCCTCAATGCAGGATTGCTCTTCCACAATGAGCTCTCACTTGGCACAAAAAAGTGTTTGCTCCCCACCTCTGTCTCTGTCTCTGTCTCTGTCTGTCTCCTCTCTCTCTCCATCTCCCTCTAAACCCCCTACCCCACCCCATACATTCGAAACCACCAAATAAAAGAACAATCCAGTGATAGCCCAGAAACCTGTGCTTTCTCTTTTTTTAAATGCCTTTAGGCAATGGGAGAGAGAATAATGTTCTCATTAGGGCAATGGAAGCTGCTGCTCTCTTCTTGCTCCCATATATCAATTGTCCTGCCTCTCTGATTGTGGGAACAGCAGGGAAGTTAGGAAGTGATGCAAGCTTTTGAGATATAACGAGTTCCATTCTTGACATGCTGTCAGTGGGATTTCCTTCATCCAGAAAAGAAAGCCACTGGATGGGTCATGAGGAAAACTTTCTTTTATTACCAGCTCCTACCCTCAACTCTTTTTGTATGTGTGTAACTTTGGAGGAAATCACCTGCCCTTCCTGTACCTTAATTTCCCCATATTTTAAATGGATTTTAAAACTCCCTAGGTCTCTCTATTAATTATCTACCCAGATTCTATATTGTGAAACCACCTTGGGAATGAGCTCATCTAATACATATCAATAACCAAACTATCTTCATAAGGCCCAAAGGAAACCTACTCCCTCCTCCAGCAAGTGGTCCCATTCATCATGATTCCCACCTGCCTCTCTCAAACTGTTATGGGCGTGGGTGAAAACAGGCCTACAAATTACTCTGAGCTTTATGGAAGAAAAGAATTATGTGACATGACCTTTCTCTCTGTTTCTCTTATCAAGAGACTAAATGAGTACATGCTACCTCAGAAGGATAATCAGGAATGGGGGAAAACATCCTTATTCAATGCCCATACATGTCAGTCAAAGGAGATTTTACTGAGCTGCCCACCTATCTGTATCCCAAGAGCCTCTTGAATTTGAAATTGAAACAAAAATGAAATTAAATCACTGTCATCCCCCATGAGTCAGAAGCAAATAAGCTCACGGGCGGAGTCACCCACTTCTAGAGTGATCTAACTTGCCACAATCAGAGAAAAGCCATTTCATTGAAAGGCTAGAAAAAGTATAGAATGGCTTCTTCAGCATCCTTCACCATCATTGTCATTATCACCAACCCTCTCATTATCCTAATGATAGTAAACTTCTAAAGAGAGTGTTTTTCACAAGGAACTAGAAGTAACTGTGACAGATAAACAAGCATTATTTTTCCCAGGACTCTGACCCATAGAACAGCCAGATCTACCGAAGACTGTGAGGAAGGCCTTCATTATTATTCAGGAGAGGGTGAAATGGCTATAAACCCATACACAGAAACAATATATCTAGGCACTTAGGGAGCCTGATAAGTGATATGGGGTAGAGCACTGGGCTTGGAACCAGGAAGACATCTTCCTGAGTTCAAATCCAGCCTCAGAAACTTACTAGCTATGTGATCCAGGACAAGTTACTTAACCCTGTTTGCTTCAGTTTCCTCATTTGTAAAATGAGCTGGAAAAGGAAATGACAAACCACTTCAGTGTCTTTGCTAAGAAAACCTCAAGTAGGGTCATGAAGAGTGGGACATGACTGAGAAACAATTGGCCAACAACCAGCACTTACAGAGAGGAAGAATTAGGGGCAGGAAGCCTATGTTAAAAACTCTTGAGCAAAGGTTCAGGGATGACACTAAGGACCTCACTGGAATTATAGAAAACTTAATTCAAGAAACATTTGCTAAGCAGAAAATTGCAAGATATTGACTATATGAAAACGGTAGCCATAGTTCTAACCATCAAATAGCTTAAAGACTGAGTTGAAGGGAGAAGATATGGACAAGAATGACTGCAACTGGGCTTCCAGTGAAGATTTGGGTATTTTCCTGGTACGTGGAGGCAAATGTGACTCCTGTTTGTTATGATGGTCTTTTGTTTAACCGACATTTGGTGGGAAGGAGTTTAAGATGGGGAGTGCAAGTTAAAGGTTAACCCTCTGCCTTAAGAGTGAACTTATTTTTATTCTTATCCCATAAAAAATTGTTCCTTTATAGACTAGATGAGAGATATTTGAGGGGACAGATAGATAAAATTCCAGCCTAATATCCCTTTTGGAGATAAGATTCTCCTTTCAAGGCAGAAATCATAGTCCCTATTAAAGAGGGGTGGGACAGATTCAAGAGATATCCATCCTTATCAGCCAGGAGCCATATATACATATATATGCATATATGTGTGTATATATATAATTTGGACAATCCATATGTATATATGTATGCACACATATATACTTATGGGTGTATACACACATGCGTATACATCTATATTACTATATATCTGACAACTTGAATACAAATTAGAAGACAAACTGCTTTTGAGTGGTAAGTCAGCAAAGATTTATTAAGCTTACTACGTGATTCAGGAAAGAAGGGGACAAAAATCTTCTGAGCAAGTCCTCAACAGAGGAAACTGATTTCAATATACTGTTATGGGACGAGGAAGGGAAGAGCATTCCAAACTATACTGTACATGAAAGGTACAGGATTGGGAGAAGTCAGGACACTATTGGAGAATAGGGATTTGTCTCATTTGACCAGGTGCAGAGAACCCTTAAATAGGGAGGGACATGTTTAAATCAAGACTCTGGAGACTGAGGGTTTTACTCATAAAAGAAGTGAAACCAATAAAGACTTTTAAGCAAGGGGTTGGTGATTTGATTTCTGGATCAACAAGATTACTTTGGTAGCAATGGGAAATATGGGTTAGAGAGGGAAAAGCACTAGGTTCAAGGAGATTAATTATGAGGCTATTATCATAGTCCAGACAAGAACTACAATGATAAAGAGAATAAGGATTGGTATTTGGAGGGGTGTGTGTCTAGAAATAATAGAATCTCTCAATTGTTTGATATGGGATGGTGAGGACAAATGGTGAACTGAGGATGATGACATTGCTAAGCAATGATTAGTGTATTTCAGACCGCAATAGTGCTGACGATGCAAATACAAAATGAGACAACTTCCATGTTTTGATAGCTTACATTTTATGGGGGAGACAATATGTTATACAAAATAAAAACACAATAGATACAAAGCGATTGGGAGGAGGGGGAGTCCTAGCACTGGGGGTATATGGGAAACCTTTGGTGATCACAATCAGTCAAACAATTGGCACTCCATTTTTCTCCTTTTCTTCTTCTTCTAGCTGCTCTCCAGCTTGAATATTCTTTCTAAAATTCCATACACAGAACTCAATATGGGTTCAGATATGGTCTGATCATGGCAGAGTACAGACAGCTATTAATTTTAAACTTTCACTTAAGATAATCACAATTGCTCACATCTGTAAAGTATTTTGTGACTTACAAAGCACTATCTCCACAAAAGCACGCTGTGAGGTATATTTGATTCCATATTCAGTAAGTCCTATGCTGAGATGTCTCATCACATTGGGATGTGTATTTAAGAAATGGCCCATCCTTTGCTATTTTGGGAATTGCCTGTGGGTACGACTGCATGGGAAATGTAGTTTGGGTACCATAATGCTGGAGGAACATTTCTCTGATGGGAGAGGTGATCTCTGCCTCAATTAGTCTGAACCTGGGGAAGTAGGTGAAGCCTTGCTCATACTAAGACAGCTATGGCTTCTACAAATAGAATGGGGGAAATTGGCCAGAGGATGCTCTCTTTGAACCGAAAAAAGGAAGCATGGGTGAGTGTGAGGGCAAGCAAGGGACTTTTGTGAAAGCAAATTATTCTTAAGGCAACACAGTAACTAGGTTGGCTATGTAGTGGGGCCAGAGCCAGAACTGGGAGAGATGAGAATGGGGCTAATAAATATAGTAGACATACCCAAATTGAAAAATTTCACTTCGCTTCATAGGCAATATGAAAATACTCAAGGTTTTTCAGCAAGTTTAAGCTTTAGGGCAAGTGAGAATAGAAACCAGAGAGTATAGTGTTTCTGAAGGCAAGGGAAGAGACAGTCAGTGGAACAGTCTGGTCAACCATGTTAAAAGCTGCCAAGAGTCCAAGGAGAATGAAGACAGCAGGGGGAAGGAGGAGGAGGAAGTAATCAGGTGTTAAAGACCTTTGAGAGATGTTTGAGAGAATTTTTGAGAGAATTCAGAAACAATGGGAAAAGAGAGGATAATAACAAATATAATTCACGGAACTGAGTACAATTATATCTCTATAATTTGTAGCCACGTCTTGTGTTTCTTTGAAATTTACCAAGAAATATAGGAGATGGTCTTGTTTGAAAAGTTTCCTTTCTTGCCTTTTGTTTCATCATCGAAGAGTGAACCACAAATCTTCAGGAATATATTGATGCTGTATAGAAGCAAATCATTTAAAACCCAAAAGTTAGCATAAAAGACAGAAAGTCAAATTAAAAAAACATGGAAAGTATATTGGTTGAGGCCCTCATTTCACTTGCTTGATAAGCTTTTGCATTATGTGGCTCATGTTATAAATTCAGAAGAAGGAGAGAGAACTTGTGCCATTAGGGGAATTTTCTTGGAGGAGATGGCCATGGGTTTGAGATTTAAATGGACAGCTTGGTGGTGACTTGGTGGTAAAATGGAGAGAGAACAGGGCATTGAATCAGAAAGACTCATTGTCATAAATTGAAATCCAGACTCAGATACTTACTAACTATGTGACCCTGGGAAAGCCACTTAATCCTGTTTCTCTCAGTTTCCTCATCTGTAAAAATGAGTTGGAGAAGGAAATGGAAAACCATTCCAGTGTCTTTGCCAAGAAAACCCTAAATGGGGAAATGGAGAGTTGGACATGACTGAAACTACTGAACAACAACAGCTGAGACTCAAACAATGAGAATGATCTGCATAGCTTGGAGAGAAGTGGGTGATTAAGTATTTGATGAATAAGCAAACCAATTAATAGATGATTCTGAGTTGTATTATGATAATTTTGCCAGTTGCATTTATCAACAGTTAATTGCTGTTCCCTTGTCTATTACTTTGATCCCTAAAACTATAGTTAGCACACATTTAGATGGCACTTGAAGATTTGCAAAGCACTCGACAAATATTTATTCATTTGATTCTCACCAAACCCTGGGAGGCAGGTGCTATTTATTTCATTTTATAGCTGAGGAAATTGAAGATGGCAGAGATTAAGTAAATTGCCCAGATTTGCACAGCTAGTAAGTGTCTGAGCATCATTCTGAACTCAGGTCTTACTGACTCCACACCCAACAATCTATCAGAATCAAGTCTGTTGAGCAGAGATAGAAATGGAATGGGGAGACTTGGGGGAAAAGTCCTAGTAGCAGACTTGAGGAAGTGAGGGGTCATATTTTCCCCACCATAGAACACTGACTCATGACTAGCCTATACTGTGGCTAAATCCTAAGTGCTGCTTGGGTTTATGAGGACATCTTGTCCCTTTACTGGAGTCCTGCTTTCCCCTAAGGGACTATTCTTGATATGGCACCTGGCCTTGGGGCCCCTGTTCCATGGGAAACCTGGGATCAATGTGGTGAATTATGACAAGAAGGGATCATCAGAGGGACCATCAGCAAAGACAGAATTGCTTGGACCCACTCCAGCAAAAGTAAATTGAAATCTAACCCTCCTACTCTTTGCTTCTACTATTCTGTCTGGAATCTTGCTCTATTGTTAATAACTTCTCCTTCATCTTAGATTTCTCCCTGTCAGATTTCCTTCCATTTTCTGGCATTAACTGAAACCTGACTTTATCCTGAAGACAGCAGTATCTCTTGATATACTTTTGACAAATCTTGGGACTGGTTGCTCCTTCCCTAATATACCTTGGTGAGCCAGGACCAGGAGGGGTTGGTGTTCTCTTTGCTCTCCCTTAACACTTTATTTTGATTGTTTTTAAATTTTTATTTTATTTTTTAGTGTTAATTGTTTATTTTTGGTTTGCATCATTTATTTCCATGAGATTTTGAGTTACAAATTTTCTGACCATCTTTCCCCTATCCACCACCCCAAAACAGCCATCCCATGTTTACCCCTTCCTCCAGTCTGCTCTCTCCTAGTTCCTCCCCCATCACCCCTCTGACTTTCCAGTAGGGCAAGATGGATCTCCCTACCCCAGTGACTGTATATCTTAATTCCCAGTTGCATGTAATTACATCTCATTCTTTAAAACTAACTCAAGTCTATCCTTGTAACTGACATCCGTGGACCTCTTTGCCACTCTCCCTTCTCCCCAATAAGTTTAGTAACAAGTATTGCAAATCAGAACCCCACACATGTGAGTCTGATTGTTTCCCAACTCACAGGTAAGAAAAAGAGCAGCCATGAGTCAGAAACAAAACCATAGCTAGAACATTTTCCACTTAGGATAAATAGGTTCACAGTCTTCACTTCAGTCATTTAAATTGTTTCCAACTCGGTGACCTCATTTGGGGTTTTCTTGGCAGAAATACTGTAGAGGTTTTCAATTTTCTCCTCTAGCTCATTTTATAGATGCAAAAACTGAGGTAAATGGGGTTAAGTGACTTGCCTAGGGTCACACAGCTTGTAACTTTCTGAGGCCAGATTTGAACTCAGGAATATGAGTCTTCATGACTTTATCTCCACTCCAACCTTTACCCTCTTTGAATACCATGGCCTCCTAGTTCCTCAATGTCCCCTTCTCTCATGCATCTAAGGTAGACTCTCTATCCAGTCTTTAGGTACCTCCAGCCCCGACTCAACTGAATATATCTTAAATGTCAGAATTCCTAGTAATGGCTTTGTTCATGACTCATGACTGCCCACTCTCTTACCTGTGGATTAGAGAATAGGGTTCAGTATACACTATTCTCCATGTGATTGCCTCCACACGTGTGAGGAGCTGGTTTGCAACAGCTGTTGCTAAGAAAGCAATTAAGCTATAGGCAAGAAAGCCCATTTCCTCCAGGGATTAATCAAGATGAAAGCAACCCAAGTCTTATTAAAGCTAGTCTGTCAGTTCTTTCTCTCTGTTTTCTCCAATCCCAGAGGAGAAATAAACCTCCTCTGCCCCTCTCCAGCATTCAGTCCTGGGGCTAACCTTATCCTTGGCTTCTGTGTCTGCTTGGTTTCCAGGGGAAAATTACTCTCAGCAAAACAGAATCTGCTGATAGGAGTTGTTTGTTCCTGGTAGACAGGATCACAGATTTAGAGATTTAAGGGACTTTAAAGTTCATTGAGTCTAGCCTTCTCATTTTATACATAAAGAAAAGCAGACCTACATGTGTTAAATGACTTCCCCAAGGTCACATGGTAAGTAGTAGAGATGCTAATCAAACCCAGGTCCTCTGACCCCATATTCAGCACCCTTACCTTTTAGTTCTGATCATTAGTCAAAAGATGTTCTACTAGAGGTGAAAAATCCCATCCCCCAGACACTCCTATTGTAACAACAGACCTGCTGGGTCTGGGGGGACTTGGCATGCTCACTCTCTCTCACTTATAAATTCCTGGCTCTGGGCTCATATGGGTGCTGAGTTCAGTTTCGGGGGAACCTCTCTGCTAAAGAAAGTGGTCGGTATCTTTTTTCTACTTTCTTGTTCTTTATGCTCCCATCTCAGAGCTCCAGGGAAAATCACTTATAACCTAAGGTTGGCTCATGTGTACTGTCTTCCCAAAAGGAAGCAGAAATGTATTTTATCCATTAATATAATGAAGATCAAATATAAGAGAATTATTTTTCTTGATATCATTAATTCCCATGGATTCAATAATCATCACTATGCTGATGATTCTCAGCTCTGCTTATCCATCCCTAACATTTCTCCTGTCCTCCAGATTCAAATCCCCAAATGCTTATTGTACATTTTCAAAATGGATGGGTACCACCTTCCTCCAAGTCACTCAGGCTCAAAACCTAAGCATCATCTCTCCTATGATACTACTACCACCTTAGTTCTTGTTGTTCAGTCATATCTGAGTCTTTATGAACTCATTTGGGGTTTTCTTGGCAAAGACACTGGAGTGGTTTGCCATTTCCTTCTACAGCTCATTTTACAGAAGAGGAAACTAAGGCAAACAGGGTTAAGTGGCTTGCCCAGGGTCACACAGCTAGTAAGTATTTGAGGACAGCTTTTAGCTCACAAAGATGAGTCTTCCTGATTCCAAGCCCAGTGCTCTGTCCACTGTACCACTTAGCTGTCTTGGTACAAGTCCTCATTGCCTGACACCTGGACTATCTGAATAACCTTGTGGTTTGTTTCCTCACCTCAAGTCTCTTCCCACACCACTTAAGCCATCATTCAATTGTCAAATTGATTTTCCATAAGCAGAAATCTGACCATGTCACCCCTCCATTCAATAAATTCCAGAGACTCCTTATCACCTCCAGGGTTAATACAAAATCCTCTGATGTTCAAAGTCCTTTATACCAAGCCCTTCCTGTCATTCCAATCTTCTTATGTCTTGCTACCCTCCACATGCTCAGCAGTTCAGTTACATTGACCTTCTTGCCCAAGTCTCCCCACACAAGCCTCTCCATTTCCTGACTCTGGGCATTTTCTCTGGCTGTTCCCAAGTCTAGAATTCTTTCATTCCTTCTTTCCACCTCCTAGATTCCCTAGCTTCCTTAAAATCCTTTCTTGAAACCCCTTAATTCCTGTGACTTCCCTCTATTGATTATTTCCAATATCCCATATAAATGTATGTATGTATATACATACACATATACACATAAGTATATATGTATATATGCACATGTGCATGAACATATATATTTGTATGTATTTATACATGTATACGATTCTTGTACATTGTTGTTTGTATGCTGCCACTCCCATTAGATTGGGAGCTCCTTAAGAGCAGGGATTGTCTTTTGCCTTTCTTTGTATCTTCAATTCTCAGCACAGTGCTTGGTACATAGTAGTCCCTTAACACATACTTGTTGACTTGATTTCTTCCATTAGAAAGAAATGCTAAATACACAAATGCTCAAAACCATGCATTAGGACTGCCTTTTCCAGATCTCTATTTCAGGAAACATCCCATGTACACTTCGCTTTACTTCTGATTCTCTGGCCTCCTTTCTCCTTTTCTTTATCTTCCTTTTCTTTCTCCTTCTTTTCCTCCTCCTTCTCCTACTCTGCCTCCTCTTCATTCTTGTCTTTATCCTCCTCTTCTGCTTTATTTTCTTTCTCTTAGTCCTCCTCTTCTTCCTCCTCTCCAGTTGCCTTCTTGCTCTAGAGAAACATCTGGCCTATGGTTAATTCTCTTGGTTTTTGTCTCACTCTCTTGGATTACTGTTTCAGGAAAAGCTCAAACCAAACTTTACTGCCCTCTCTATTTTCTGTTTTTTTCCTTTTTCTTTTCCTTCAAAGTCACATCTGTCCTAGTCAGATACCTTTTACTCATTCTTTCCTCTACCTCATGCCCCTGCCAGCTCTGGAAACATACCCCTTCCCCTCTATGACTGAGTAGCCAGCAGAGAGTGACCAAATCTGTACTCCCTTTCATACCTCCCCCACACCCCATTACTTTATAATGTTTCCTCTATAAAGAAGCTAATTCTCCTCCTCATTGCCCATATTGTTGGTCTGAACTCATGATTTTATTCTTGGAGAGAGCTCCAGGTGCTGGAACTGCCTCTGCTCCTGAAAATCGCTGACCTTGTCTGAAATTCAGAGCCCTGGGCAAGTCACTTTGCCCTTTTAGCCTCGGTTTCCTCATCTGCAAAATGAGCTGGAGGAGGAAATGTCCAATTAATCCAGTATCTTTGACCCCAAATGAGATCATGAAGAGTTTGACATGACTGAACCACAACATGTGCTAGGAATTGCTAAGCATTTTACAAGTATTTCATTTGATATCAACATTTGGTACAATCCTCTAAGGTAGGACCTATGAGATAGCTTCCCATTTTGCATTTGAAGCATTTGAGGCAGTCCAGGTTTAAATGGCTTGCTCTGAGTCATGTAGCTAGTATACGAGGACTAGGCCCACAGCTCTATCTACTGTGCTACCAAACCACCTAGGAGCCGAAAAGAGTTGCCCAATTTGACTGGAACCCAAAGTGTATGGAGGGGGAAATAAGCACATGTAACTGCAAGGCTTATCTCAAGCTTTAGCTTAGATAAGCTTTCTTCAAGAAAGAAGTCTTCTCATTTATTCCTGGTATTGTAGATCACTCTTTTCTCTGAAATCACTTACTGGCTGTTTTTGGCTTACAACATTCTCTATACCTTGAATGATGTCCCTTACTTCCCATTTCTACTTGTTAATATCCTATCCAGCCTTCAAAACCCAACTCATGCTTCCTGCTCGGTGAAACCTTTCCAGTTCCCCTGACTGGAAGTAAATGAGTTCTCCCTCATCTGAATGATCTCAAAGCACTTTGTACTGATATTGCACAGTTACCATATTCTAATTCTTTTTGGGTTTAGCTCTGTATTTCTTACTGACCTCCACAAGATTATAAATGCCTGCAACCTAGGGGCCATGTATTTGTACAGTTTTACATATGTTGCATATGGAAGGTGTTTGATAAATGTTTGCTGATTGAAATGAACCCATTTCTGGAAAGCATGTATCTCTCTATAGTAGTAAGTCCATTTTAACATGCTTTCTCCCCCTCCCCCACTGAAAAAATTTTTCTTTAATGGATAATCTAAGACAACTCCCCCCTCAAAATCACTTGTTGTGATGCAAATATCTGATAGTGCACTGTTCATCTGAGATCAAGGGATAATAATATCATTTATATAGAACTTCCCTTTGCAAATATTACCTAATTTTTCCATCTAGTACCATAACAACTGTGGAGAGAGAGGTGCTAATAATAATATTTTAATTATTTTAGTATTTAAAAAATTTTCTATTTTCAATTCAGGGAACAAAACAAGTGTTTCTATAATACAGTGCAATAAAAAGAATGATTGCACATAGAATTGCCAATCTACCATGTTGTTATTTCCTCCAGATATGCAACAAAGTTATTGTGTATATTTCTTTTCTTTTTCTCTCTCTCCCTCCCACCCTAGAGATGGCCACCGTTAAACACAAGTAGGTATTTACATGTACAACCATTCCATACATACTTCCATTTATCAGTTCCCCCTCTGGATGAAGATAGCATCTCTCTTTATCTTTTATTTTTAATTTGTGTATTTACAATGGAATGACATAGTCATTTCAAATTGCTCTCAAAACAATATTGTTACTGCATGTAATGTTCTCTTGGTTCTTCTCACTTAGCTCTTCATCATTTCTTGCAAGTGTTTCCACACCTCTCTAATATTTTATGGATTTGTATGGATTTTTTATTTCCTCCCCATTTTACAGATGAGGAAACTGACATAGACAGAAGTTAAGTAATTTGTTAAGTAATTAAGTAAAAAGGATCACACAGCTGGTAAACATCTGAGAAACTGGATCCCACACTCTATCCACCAAGGCACCTTCAGAGTCAATTTGTTTTAGCCATGACCCCTTGGACTCCCCTTCTGCTGAAAGACAGATCATCCAAACTTCCAAGGCATGCACCAAACAATAATATAACACACAAAAGGCTAGGAACTTGGAATAGGAAAAGACTCCTAGTGAGATGGTGCTCTGCTTTGTCTCTATCTGCTTTCAGAATGTTTTCCTATTTATTTGCTAAAAAGAACTCCATTAGATCTTTAGATTCTGGAAATGAAAAATCAAGTTTCTAGCTATGTACTTACTGTTAACAAAATTGTATTATAAAGGCTTTGACTTGTATTAGATTTTCTACCTCACGTTTCTATCAGCTGGCTCCCCAGTCCCTGGTAGAAAAATTACACTTAATATTTCCCATGTGCTAGTCTGTGCACATGTAGGTAGATGGGTTGCTAAGCCACAGAAACAGCATGACCTAGTGTTGTTTATATAATGCTAATTACTGTTTATCTACTCTTTTGTATAGTACTTTTAAAAATTAAAAACAACAAATTCTCGAATAATGGCTGATATTATAGGGCTAATATAATCCTGACCACAAACCATAGGGCAGCTAGTCAATTTTTTGTGTCCTTCTATAGGATCTCACTTTGTCTGACCCTCCCCAGTGGTTGTGATCTGAGAATCATAAGTATAGAGATGATAATTTAATGCATATGGGCTCATGAGATAGCATAGAGGGAGAATTGTTGTTCATCTTTCATTCTCTTTTTTTTTTTCTTTTTGGAGGGGGAAGGCAGGGAAATTGGGGTTAAGTGACTTGCCCAAGTTCATACAGCTAGTAAGTGATAAGTATCTGAGACCAGACTTGAACTCAGGTCCTCCTGACTCCAGGGCCAGTGCTCT
Organism: Pseudocheirus occidentalis; assembly: GCA_028646575.1. Lineage (NCBI taxonomy): Eukaryota > Metazoa > Chordata > Mammalia > Diprotodontia > Pseudocheiridae > Pseudocheirus > Pseudocheirus occidentalis. The sequence continues at coordinate 44,290,388 of CM053593.1, forward strand.
ATTCACTGTGCCACCTAGCCACCCTCATCCTTCATTCTCAAAGTGGAAGAAGAGAGGGCCAAGATAGAAGTCTGAGGAATAGCTTATGCTTAGCAAGGGTGACCTGGATAAAGATTATCCTATATCTTTTGTCTATTTTGTGCTAAATTCCTTAAGAAAACTATCTATTGATGATACTGCTTTCTTTCCTCTACCTCTTTTCTAAAGCTTTTCTGATCTCTTCATTCAACTGAAACTCCTCTCTCCAAAGCTACTGATGATCTCTTAGTTTTCAGCAGTCACTTCCATAAGTTTCAAACTTTCTCCCCCTATTTCCCCCCAAAGGCTTGAAATCTGATATGGGCTCTATGCACACGTTCCTATTAAACACATTTTCACATTAGTCGTTTTGCATAGAAGAATTATAACGAATGGGAAAAACCATGAGAAAGGGAAAAAAATAAAACACAACAAAAATGAAATAGTCTGCTTCATTCTGCATTCTGACTCTATGGTTCTTTCTCTGGATGTGACTGGCATTTTCCATCATGTATTCTTTGGAATTATTTTAGCTTCTTGCATTGTTGAGAAGGTCTAACTAAGTCTACTAAAATCAGCTTTCTCTCATTGTGGCTGTTACTGTGTGCAACGTTCTCCTGCTTCTGCTCCCCTCACTCAGAACACTGAGGACCTCTTAAATTTCACAATCCCCATATATTTTTTTCTCTTAACCTCCCTTCAGCTTCTGATGCCACTGATAACTATTTTCTGTATATTCTGTCTCCAGGGTTTCATGACATGGCTCTCTCTTATTTCTCCTCTTATCTGCCTGACTCTTCCTTCTCAGTCACCTTTGTTTGCATCATCATCCAGGTCACCTGTGCCAAACAGAAGGTAATTTTCAAAGTTTTATCTTTGGCCCTCTCTCATTCTCTCTCTATACTATCTCTTTTTTTAAAAAAACTTTATTTTTATTTGTTTTCTTGTTTACGTTATTCATTTTCATTACATTTTTGAATTATAAATTTTCTCCCCATCTTGCCCCTGCCCCACCCCTAAAACAGCAATCCCATTGTAAAGCCCCTCCCCTGCTCTGCTCTTTTATTTTCTGG
>CM053593.1:44291978-44310197 GCA_028646575.1 Pseudocheirus occidentalis
AGCTAATCTATTTTTTAAAGTGTTGTTTTCTTCAGTCAGGTTGTTGACTCTCTTTTCATGATTTTCTTGCATTATTTTCATTTCTCTTCCCAATTTTTCCTCTCCTTCTCTTATTTTGTTTTCAAAATTCTTCTTAAGCTCCCCTACAGCTTGTAAACAGTTTACATTTTTCTTGGAAGCTTTTGGAACAGGAATTCTGACTGTTTTGTCTTCTACCTGTTCCATATTTTCATCCTTTTTGTCCCCAAAAAAGGAACCTAAAGTTGGATTGCTGAGCTTGGTTTGCTTCCTTTGACTGCTCATGTTGCCAGTCAATTAATTTGATTTTTGAGCCACAGTAGATCTCTACTTCCTGAGGTGAGAGATTTGTTTAAAATCACTGGGGGTTTTGCAGCTGCCAGAGATATTAGGAGGCTGCTGTCTCCGCAGTCCCTACCAGGTTTGGCTCACTGGTCATATACCACAGGACCACCACCCAAGACCATGATCCAGATGCAGGCAGGTTAAGGCAAGAACACTTAGCCTCTGAGTGATGGCTTGCCCCCCCCTGCAATCTGCAGGCAGTGAGCTCTGAAGCAGCCACATGGAGGTGGCTGCAGGGGCCACTTATGCTGCTTTCTTGCCCTAGGGGCAGTTGGTTGATCTGCTTTTCTCCCCTGAATTTAGCTGAGTTCCACTGACCTTTCACTTTGTCCTTGATTCTTATGGGTTGATATTTCTGGAACTTGTCATAGCTGTCAGTAATCCACTCTCCTGAATGCTCTAGCAGCAGTTTTTCCTGGAGGACCTGGGGTTGAAGCCTCGACTGGTCTAAGCTCCCAACACACTATGATGAGCTTTTCCTGTCCTGCCTGCCAGGCTGCCTTCAGTGGGAGCTTTGTTTTCTCTGTCACTTTGTGAGTTCTGGAGCTCTAAAACATGTTTAGAGTCATATTTTATAGGTATTTGAGATGGTTATGGGGGGAGCTTCAGAGTTCTCTTGCTTCTATGCCACCATCTTGACTGCTTCACCCCACCCCCCCAGCAGCTGACATCCCGATTAAACAATTAGCATGAGAAAATAGCAACCAAGACTGTAAGAGAGCTCTTGCAGGTTGCAAAAATGATGTCACTGTAGAACAGATGATTCAGAAGTGTGCCACAGTGGGCACTCAGACTTTCTATGAGGATCTTCTTGGATAAATATTGGTGGCAATGCACCTTAGTGCTGGACATGGGGGAGCTTGGAGGAAGAAAGATGGAAAGCACTTTAATTTTGGGAAACTGGGTCATTTGAAACCCCCCGCAGGAAAAAGGGAAAGACAAAAAGGAGCTTGTTAGAACTAGGCCCTCCAGACCTAACACCTCATGCACAAAATGTGGGAAAGGTTTTCATTGATCATCAGAAAGTAGGTCAGAAAATGGCTCATGGGGCCCTTTTGCTGGGTCCCATCAACAATAATTGGGAATGTTCACAACTTTGAGTGCCCCCCACCCAAGTTTATAGCAGCAGTACATTCAGCAGCAAATTCAACTGGACTAAACTACTGGGGATCACAAGCCTCCCTTCATGTGGTAACTGTTCCTATTTTTGCTGATAAGGAAGTCATGGTACCTCAATTTGGTCACATCATTGACCCAGTGCAGAGCTAACCACCTTTGCCACCTGAGTGGGTGTCCTCAAAGCGCCCCCTGGGGCCATATATCAAGATTTTACAATACATCCTCAAGTTAGGCAAACAGGAGAAATCCTCCTTAATGTGACCATTATCAACCCCAGAGGGCAGGAGGTGAACATTTCCCTAGGTGACACTGCGGCCCTAGGCCTTCTTTTACACAGCCAGTGTGGGTCACTGGAATGCACTAGGCCATGAAGAAAAATTGAAAAGCAAGAGCAACTCCAAGAAGATAGACATAGGGCTAATATTTACTGGAATCAAGTAGTGAGGAGCTCTTGCCCATTATTAAGGATAACATTGCAGGGATGGCCCTTCAGTGAGCTGATCAACACTGAGGCAGATAAAGCAGTTATTTCCAAGGGTCAGTGGCCTATACATTGGCCCCTGCAGGGCACAGACATTGATATGGGGAGTAGGGACAGCTTCTAATCCTGAAGTAAGTGTGAACATATTGAGATGGGAATGTGAGGGGCAGGTAGGGACCATACAAACCTATGTGCTCCTCCATTTGCCTATTAAGTTGTGGGGATGTGATCTTCTCCATCTCCTTGGACAAATGGGAGTTACCACATCCACTTGGGGTTTTTAATGGGGGTCACCGTTCAATGGCTTCAAAAGACCTCAGCTATACCCATTAATTGGAAAACTGGTACACCTATATGGATAGAACAGAGGGCCCTATATAAAGCAAAAAAAAATTGAGACCTTAGAAGAAATAGTACATGAGCTGCTTAAGTTTTGCCACATCATGGAATCAAATAGTCCATGGAATTCCCCCATTTTTGTAATCAGAAAAAGAAAGTCAGGCAAATGGAGAATGCTCACTGATTTGAGACAAGTTAATAATCAAATAGAATTGATAGGAGCCCTTCGACCTGGGCTACCATCTCCCAATGTGATCCCACAAGATTGGAAAATGTGCATTATTGATGTAAAGGATTGCTTTCATCCTATTCGGCTTACTCCCCAAGATGCACGCCATTTTTACATTTTCTGTACCCTCAGTGAATTTACAGAGACCATATCACCTCTATCAATGGAAATTTTTGCCTCAGGGCATGAGGAATAGCCCTACAATGTGCCAGTTGTTTGTAGATAAAGCCTTACAGCCAATCCGACATTAGGAGCTACTTCGTTAGCCCCAGAGTTAGAGGCATCTCTGATATGTTATCAAATGACTTGCCACTGCCCAGCCTTGAGATTACTTAGGATAAGGTTCAGAGGACTGAGCCATATTGATATTTGGGCTGCAACATTCAAAGTAACTAGGTTACATTGTAACCATTGTAATAGTAACCATTACAAAAACTGCAGATTTGGAGAGATCAGTTGAAGACCTTAAATGACTTTCAAAGGCTGCTAGGGGACATTCAATGGCTTAGGACTCAAGTAAGGATCCCCACATCAGATCTCACTGAGCTCTGTGATAGTCTTAGGGGTCAGTCAGACCTCACCAGCCAACAGGAACTCACTCCTAAAGCATCCCAACAGCTTAGCAGGGCTGAGAAAGCAATTGCACAGTCCACCACCGGGAGATATGACCGGCAGCAGCCATTAGATTTCCTTATTGAATACACCTGTTCATCTTTCTGCCTTGCTACGTCAAGGGCTTAGTGTCCTTGAATGGTGTTTCTCTCCTTCACAGCCTAGGCAATCCCTACTTCCTTATCCTGTGGCTGCCACAATTTTATTGTGAAAAGCTATTGTAAGATGTTTGTTCATTTCTCATTTATACCCTAAGATTATTCACATGCCAAATACTCAGGTCCAGATAGATCATCTCCTCACCCAGGAGGTCAATTGGCAAATATTTGCTCCTCATTTATCCCCATTCCTTTTCTCATGGACTTCCCATCCTTCTGTCTCGATTCTTTTCCAAATGGCAGTGGATCTATTAATCTATCATCTGCCGGGACCCAATCAAAGGCACAGTAATTGTATATACAGAAGCCACAAAAAGCCAGAAGGTATCAGTTGTTTGCTCCATGAGGGAACAGTTGTATATATTGGATACCCCTTTTACCTCCACTCAGAAGAACGAGTTATATGCCATAGCCCTCGTGGCACAAAAGTTCCAAGAACCACTTAACATAGTTACTGATAGCCAATATGCTACAGTAGTTATGGAAAGAATTGAAACCACCATCATTAGGAATCAGGCCAATGAGATTACTCAGTTTTATTTTACTCAGACTATTATTAGGGAAAGAACATGCCCTTCGTATATTGTTCATGTTAATTCACATACGTATTTACCAGGTCCGGTAATTGAAGGCAATAGGCTTGCTCAACAATCTCATTCCAAGTTCCATCAATCAGCAAGTTTTTAAGGAGGCAGTTTCAGATATGTAAAAGACAGGCACAGGACATTGTCAGAGCATGTCCTCAATGTGTTCCTTTCACTCCACCTGCTCAGGGACCATTCTTTAATCCCGGTGGCCTCTACCCTAATCAGATCTGGCAGGTGGACATTACTCACATTTCATCTTTTGGCCGGCTTCAATATGTCTATGTTATAGTAGATACCTTTTCATCATTTACTTTGGCCATGGTTCCCTCTGGAGAGCCCACCTCACATGCTGTCACACATTTATTATACTGCTTTACCACTCTTGGGGTACCCCATCAGTTCCTTATAATCCCACCAGACGAGTAATCATGGAGAGAAAACACAGGCTTATCAAAACTCTCCTCCAAAAACAAAAGGAAGGGGGAAAAGGAGGCAGAACACCTTGTAATAGACTGAATCTAGGTCAGGGGTGGAACAACCTGTAGTAGACCTGGCCACAAACACCTGGAGGGAGCCCAGGACAATGATTACTTAGGGGAAAGGGTATGTCTGTGTTTCCCCAGGTGATGGAGCCACTTCAATCTGGATCCCACAACGGTGTGCTCAGGTTTTCAGGGAGCCTTCAAAGGATGCACCTGACACAGCCAATATGCTGCTGACTCTCCTCTGGAAGGAGAAGACACCCCTACAACAGGATGACCCACTTTAGAGCCCAGAGATACCTGGTCCTGCTGACACTTAACACCCTGAATAAACCAACCCTGGGAACTGCAGCAGAGGGTGATCAAGAACAACAACAGACTTGGGACTTGTGGAAATCTTGCGCACTAGTGGCTTAGTGTTTCAAGGAGGACATACGCATATGAACAATACTGTTTAAGCCAATTTGGCTGCTTGTCTTCCTTGTCAATTTGCTTCTGTCATAAGATACATCAGTACAGAAAACACATATTCTTGCATTGGTTATATACATTGCTTTGACCCCTTCTTCCCTGACTATATTGTGTCTCCTTGCAGTTTGCATTGCTTCCCTGTGTTGCTGGTGTTGGACTCATGCTCTTCATAAAGTCAGCACTGATCTGCATTACCTAGGCATACAACAAAAGAAAGGGGGAGAGGTAGAGGACCACAGGTCAGTGGGACTCTGACCCTGATGGCTGAATGAACCCTCTCAGCTAAAGAGCCTGCTGTCAGTCCTGGATCAGTCCCTCCCCACCCCATTCCCCCCAGGAAGGAGCTCAAACACATAGATGTGAGCATTATGTCCTCAAGATTGGTACGGTATATACCTCTGGCCTGGGAACAAGGAAGTGAGCAGTGTTCTCAAGGGAAAACAACTGGGAAATGTTGGGTAATAAAATTGACCCTATTTTCCATCACTCTTGGAGTCCTGTCTCTTTTGTGCACTCTCTCAGCCTCTGGGTAAGCAACTCTTTTTCAGTCCTGCTGTGGGATGGCCTACCTAATGAAGTTATGGTAAGGTTCCAGTGAGATTAGAATGTAAAGACATATGTGGAAAGAGAAGCAGAAACAAAGACAGAGACAGAAAGGTAGAAAGAGATACAGAAAGCTGTGATCCCATGATATGAGGTACTCCCAGCTTGGAAGTGCCTTCCATCACTACAACTCAACCACTTGCTTATAACTATAATTTTCAGGAGCTGTCTGGGCCACTGAAATATTATGTGACACATCTAGTAAGTATTAGAGATAGGAAACAAAGTCTTCCTACCCTAGGCTAGCCCTCTCTCCACTATGCCATGTCCCCTCTCAAAGTGACACATTATTGTCAGTTATGAATGCTAAAGAACTTGTAGTGAGAGCTATCATTGCATTTTACCACAGAAAGCCCTAAAATGCAAATATAAGAAATGGGAATTGACCTGATACCTGCTGAAAGATTATCTGATATGAACCCGTTAATTCCTAAATGTCACATATTATTTTCTTTGAATTATAATTCCCATTTAGGAGACTATTATCTTGTTTACAATTTCCTTAAAACAACCTTGAAATTCAGGGAGGGCAATGGCTACCTTTCTGGCAAAGACTAAGGTTCATAGTCTTGGTATAATTCTTGATTTCTTATTCTCCCTTGCACTCCTAGCCAATAAGCTGTCAAGTCTTATCAATTCCCTTTCTCTCCCTCAACTCCCCCAGGCACCATTCTAGGTTATGCCATAAGGTTATAAGAGCTTCAATTCAGAATGGAACTCAGAAGACATCTTGCCCAACTCCAACCTGGGTTTATAGCAAAACCTGGAGTATTTTGCATGAGGTCTTAATTGGTGGAGAGAATGCTTATGTGGACCCAATTTTTATGTGAGTAGATGAGAGGAAGAGTTGCCATTATAGCTTTGGAAAGTAAAGACATTATTCATTACTTTGAAAGAGAAATACATGTGGTTCCAGACACTCTTTGTAATGAATTCTAGTGAGGAGAAAGAAAAATATTCCCTTGTACACATACAGGGGAAGCTTACTTCTTACCATGTCTTTAATTTCCAGCTTTCCTCTCTGGAGACCATGGGGAACTTCCATCTGGGTGACATTAGGGGCCTCTTTCTTAGATGAATGAGATCTAATCTTGCTCCCTCCTTAAAAATAAAAAAAAACATCTATACTCATGGGCACTGGAGTTGGAATCAGAAAAACTCATCTTCACTAGTTCAAATATGACCTCAGACACTTACTGTGTGGCCCTGTGGAAGTCACTTAACCTTGTTTGCCTAAGTTTCCTCATGAGTTAAATGAGCTGGAGAAGAAAAAGGCAAATCACTCCAGTATCTTTGTCAAGAAAACCCCAAATGAGGCCTTGAAGACTCAGATATGACTGAAAAGGACTGAACAATGACAAAAGTTTTCTGGTATATTTGAATTGTAGAACTGATTTCTATTTACTATCTGTTTGGATAAATAGATTTCCTCATTATTTCCCACTTGTGATGATGTTTTATGTATAATTATTAATATTCCCATTGAGCTTTATGTCTAGAATTTTAGACATCCTGTGTGGATATATACATCTTATATAGGCAATGCGCATTTTAAGATATAGATGAAGAAATTAATAAACTTACATTCTACAACAGCTAGAGTTGCTACAATAGGGAATGACTATTTAGCCACTTCTATAAGTACTTTATGCTTTAATATTTCAAGTATCAGCCTTCAGGGAAAGTATAATAGAAGCTATAGGTTATTGTTTCATGTTTTAAGTCTTCATTAATTTGTTTTATGGGTCCATTGTGTTTTAAACATTTCTTTTATGTGGAGAAAACAAATGACTGTCTTATACATAATCTCCATTAAATACTGAATATATTTCTAAGTCTTCTGAGGAAACCCTACCCATGAATAATATAAGTAATGTGATTTATTTTTTCTGAGGCCCCAGGGTGAAGGAGTAAAAAGCCAGGAAATATGACAAAGAATGTGATCTCTTGGTCGAAGGAGGAAAACTCTGTGAGGTCCCCCCACAACCACCTCAAATACCTATAAAATATGACTCTAAACAAACTTTAGAGCTATATAACCCACAAAGTGACAGTGAGAAACAAATCTACTGAAGGCAGCCCAACAGGCTTGCAGGAAGGGTCCATCACAGCATACTGGGAGCCGAGCTCAGCCTCTTATGAGCCCGTGGTTTTAGCCCCAGTGTGGCTCCTACAAGCAGCTGCTGGAGTGGACTTCAGGAGTCTGGATCACCAGCAACTATGGTGGTTTCCAGAATTATCAACCCATAAATGCCAAAGAAAAAGTAAAAGCTCAGTGTGGAACTCTGTTGGAACTTGGGGAGGGGCACAAGAGCAATCTGGTCTCTGCCCCTGGGGTGAGAAGTGAGGCACAGTGGCCAAGCAGCCACCTCCACATGGCTGTATCAGAGCTCCTGGCCTGCAGATCTTAGGGGGACCAAATGACCATTTAGAGGGTAATTGCTCTTGCTTTAACCTGTTTGGATCTGGATTGCAGTCTTGGGTGAAGGTCCTGGGGTGTGTGGCCAGTGGGCTAGAGCTTGTGGGGGCAGCAGAGAGGGTTCCCAACTAATAGCTCCAGCAGTTATGAAAACCCCAGAAATTTTGGACAAAGCTCTCCTCTCTGGAAGTAGAGTTCTACTGTTGCAAAAGCTCAAAAGTCAAGTAATTGAGTGGCAACATGAGCAAGCAAAGGAAGCAAAGTAAGTGCAGCAATCAAACCTTAGATTTCTTTTTGGGGGACAAAAAGGATCAAAGCATGGAAGGGGAGGAAGACAACAAAGTCAGAACTCCTGCACCAAAAGCTTCCAAGAAAAATATGAACTGGTTATAGGCCATGGAGGAGGTCAAGAAGGATTTTGAAAATCAAGTAAGAGAAGACTGAAATATACATATTTATATATCTATATCTATACCTATAGATAAAGGAGAGAGCAGATTGGGGGAGGGGGTATTCAGTGGGAAAGCTGTTTTTTGCATATTGGGTAGAGGAGAGATGGGGAGAAAATTTGTAGTGTGAATTCTTGTGGAAATGAATGTTGTAAACTAAAAATAAACATAAATTTTTTAAAATTAAATTGATTATTTAATTTATTTTCTCGTTGACATCATTCATTTCCACCAGATTTTGAATTACAGAATTTTCTCCCTATCTTTCCCCCACCCCATCCCAAAAACAGCAATCCAACTGTAAAGCCCCTTCCCCAATCTTCTCTCTTCTATGCCCTCCCCCAATACCCCTCTTACTTTCTGATAGGGCAGGAAGGGTCTCCCTACCCCAGTACCTGTATATCTTAATTCCCAGTTGCATGTAGCTAATGATAATTATACACACACACACACACACATTTATTTCTTAACATTTAATTGGAGAGCTTTAAAATCTAGATTCCCTCGGTTACTCCCTTGTCACCCACCCCCACTGGAAGGACAAGCAATTTTATACAGGTTATACATGTGTAATTACGCAGGCTATCTCCACAGTGGACCTATTGTGAGAGGCTGATTAAATGTCCCTCCTTCCTATCCCACCCCTCCCCGTTCTATTCTTTACTCTGTCCTTGTCTCTTTACTGAAGTGTGTGCTTCCAGCAACCCTCCCCCAGACCCTGCCCTCCCCTCCATCATCCCACCTTTCATCCCTGTCCCCCCTACTCTCCTGTTTGGCATGATACCCAGTTTAGAGTTTATGTTATTCCTTCCCTAAGCCAAATTCAATGAGAGTATATGAAAGTAAAGTTGTAACAGTTATCCCTTGCCTCTTCTATGTGGGATGATTAATCCCATTTTGTCTCTCCCTGTCTCCTCTCATTCTAGTCCTCTCCCACCTCAGAATTTCACCTTTTAAACTATCATCCCTTTGTATTCAATTGATCCTGTACTCTCTACGTACACATATACACACATGCTCAGATATGTATTCATACACATATATACCCTCCTATATAGACATATGTATAGGTATACATATTCCTAGAAAAGCTGCATAAGTTACTATTATTGTTTTTTCCATATTGGCATGTAAATAGTTCAAATTTGATAACTTCCTTATGATTTCTTTCCAGTGTTTACCTTCTCATGCTTCTTGTGTTTGAATGTCAAATTTTCTGTTCAGTTCTGGTTTTTTCAGCAAGAATGCTTGAAAGTCCTCCACCTCACTGATTGACCATATTTTCCCCTGAAACATTATACTCAATTTTGCTGGGTAGGTGATTCTTGGTTTTAATCCTAGCTCCCTTGATCTCTGGAATATCATATTCCAGGCCCTTTTATCCCTCATTGTAGAAGCTGCCAGATCCTGGGTTATTATAATTGTGTTACCACAGTATTCAAATTATTTCCTATTTGCAGCCTGTAATATTTTCTCCTTTAACTGAGGATTCCAGAACTTGGCAATAACATTTCCAGGAGTTTTCTTTTGAGGATCTTTTTCAAGAGGTGATTGGTGAATTCTTTCAAGTTCTATTTTGCCCTCTGATTTTAAAATATCAGGGGAATTTTCCTTGAGAATTTCTTGAAGGATGCTTTCCAAGTTCTTTTTTTGATCACAGCTTTCAGGTAAGCCAATAATTTTTGAATTGTCTCTCCTGGATCTATTTTCCAGGTCAGTGGTTTTTTCAAGGAGATATTTCACATTACCTTCTACTTTTTTATTTGTTTGTATCTATTTAATAGTATCTTGATTTCTCATAAAGTTATTTACTTCCATTTGCTCCACTCTAATTTTGAAGGAATTATTCTCTTCAGAATGCTTTTGAGATTCTTTTTTCCATCTGTCAAATTCGACTTTTTATGGCATTTGTCTCCTCATTGGCTTTTTGGGTCTCTTTTGCCATTTGAGTTAATCTGTTTTTCAAGGTGTAATTCTCTTCAGTCAGGTTGTTGACTCTTTCTTGCTTCATTCTCATTTCTCTTCCCAGTTTTTCCTCCACTTCTATTATTTGGTTTTCAAAGTCCTTTTTAAGTCAATCTATGGCTTGTAGGCAATCTTCATGTTTCTTGGAAGCATTTGGTGTGGGAGTTCTGACTTTGTTGTCTTCCTCCCACTCCGTACTTTGATCCTTTTTGTCCCCCAAAAAGATTCTAGAGTTTGATTACTGTTGTTACTTTGCTTCCTTCTCCTCATGTTGGCCAGTCAATTAATTGCTTGATTTTTTACCTCTGTGGAACTCTGCTTCCAGGGGGGAAAGCTCTGTCCCAAATTGCTGGGGTTTTCACAGCTCCCAGAGCTATTAGGGGGGTGCTGCAGCCCCCACCAGCTTTGGCTTGCTGAAAGTGCAACCTAGGACCACCTCCCAAGACCACTTTCCAGATCCAGGCTGCTCAACACAATAGCCCTTGGTCTTTGATCAATTACATTGGCCCCCCTGTGGTCTGCAGGCCAGGAGCTCTGAGGCAGCTGGTTTGGGCTGCTTCCTTGTCCTGGGGGCAGTTGGATCAGACCCCTTTTCCCCCCCAAATTTGGCTTGAATTCCACTGTCCTTTCACTTATTCTTATTTATCCTGGCTTGATAAATGTGGAGATTGCCCCAAGTGCCGCTGATCCACTCTCCTGTAGACTCCAGCTGCAGCTTCTCCTGACCACCCAGGGGCCAGGCCGCAGTTTCTAGCTGGGCTGGCCTTGGCTCCCAGCCTGCCGTGATGAGCCCCTCCTGCTGAATTGCCTTCAGCAAGAGATGTGTTTTCTGTATTTTTGTGGGTTTTGGAGCCCTAAAATTTGTTTAGAGCCATATTTTATGGGTATTTAAGGTGGCTGTGTGGGAGCTGTAAAACTTTGCTCCTTCTATGCTGCCATCTTGGCTCTGCCCCCCCAAACATAAAATTAAAAAAAAGAATGTGATCTCTTGAGGCCTGGCTACCCCATTGTTGAATTCTGTCCATGTGAGCCCACACCTAAAATCACCTAGTGAAAGAAGGTATTCCATACCCACCAGTGCACTAGTGGTTCTGCTCTTGCAAGAGTTTTGTAATGTAATGTTATGTTATATATTTATGTATACATGTATATACCTACCTACATACAAGTTTTTCTATATAATTATATGATATATAATAATTTAATAATTATATATTCTATATAAATATTCTATATATTTAAATATACTTGTATGTGTACATGTTGCCTCTCCCAATAGCAGGTAAGGACCATTTCATTTCATCTTTATATTTTTTCTCACTGGCACAATGCTGGGTGTGTGGGGATCATACAAGAAGTGTTGATTGATTGATTGATTGATCCTCATTTGTAAAATGAGGATCCTGAGCCCCAGGAAAGTGATCATGGTTAACATAGCTAATGAGTAGCAAAATTGAATCTCTGATCTGTGATCCATGTCATCTGAATGTGGATCCAGGGCTCTTTTAATATCATAACTGCAGCCTCCCTTTAGCTGATAAAACAGGGCACAGAGCAGACTTTTCCCCTCTTCTGTTCCTAGAAAGAGAAATCCTCCTTCTCTAATGCCATGCGTGGGTGCAACAACTCTATATTCAGTCTCTCATCTGGTTACAGAACCTCAAAACACGATGGGGAAGGTGGGAGAATAGTGAAGTATTAGGAGTGGGGAAACAGTCAACAGAACAGCATGGGCTAAAATCTCTTCAGTTCTTACTGAGCTATTGTTACCATACTCCTACCCCTAAAAGTGTTTCTTTGAAGGAAGAGGACTAAAATCCCATGCTCCCAGGGGCTCTTGGCAATGCTCCAGTCCAGGTAAGAATGGGGAGGGAGTAGTAGAGGAAGATACTTTCCCTTTATTCCACACCTCTTCTTGCTCTTCTCTTTTTCTTATTTTTAGCATTGCCTCAATTTTTTTTCAACAAAGATAAAACAGAAAGTGTTCTGGGGCAACAACTGATATTATTCTTTCATAAATAATGAATTATATAGTTGAATAAAATTATTAGGATATAAGTTCATCTTCTGTATGCTCACTGAAAGTGTGTTCTGGTCAGCCCAGGAGTAGACATAACAAGGACGACAGGTGCCTCAGTCTGTTCCCACGTGATTTTAATCTCCTCTGTTAGATTTGTAAAGCTTTTGTTTCATGTCACTTGGAAACTGAGCATTTGGTACCATGACATATATTTAAAATGTTGTTTTAAAGTTTTTATAGCAATGTGAGTCTGTGTGACTGTGGGACATAATTTGATCTGCCAAAAACATTCTACATAGCAAATGCAAATATTCCCAGAAATATTAAACTCATTTTTACTGAAATGGGTCAAAAACAGATCCTAGAAACATTTATAATTTCATTAGGAAAAATAACAATGAGACAACATACCAAAATTGGGGGCACATAACCAAAGTAGCACTGACACAAGACATAGCTTTAAACACTTTGATCAACAAAAGAAAAGAACAGATTAATGAACTGGGCATGAAGTTTTCAAAAATCCAGAAAACTAACATAATTTAGAACCCAATTAAACTATACAACAAAACAGGAACCAACATTTTGATACTGGTTAAGAAATGGAGAGAATAGTCAATGGAATGGAACCAGTCAAGGTACACAATATACAGAACACAACAGCCCAGTGTTTAATAAGCTCCCAAACTACAGCTACTGATGTAAGAACTCACTATTTAACAAAAACTCCGAGGAAAACTGTAAAGCATTCTGGCAGAAACTAGGTCAGCATCAGCACACCATATTCCAAGATAATCTACAAATGGGTACATGATTTAGACATAATGGGTGACATCCTACACAAATTAGAGTAACATGGAAGAAATTACCTTTTATATCTACATAGAAGAGAAGAGTTTATGATGAAACAAGGGATATAGAAGAACAAAGAAGATAAAATGGACAGTATCTTGTTTATATAAGATTTAAAAGACTTTATACAGACAAAACAATGTAACTAAAAATGGAAGGGAAGCAAATAACTGGGGGAAAATTTGTACAACAGGTTTCTCTGATAAAAGTCTCATTTCTGAAGTATAGAAAGAACTGGTTCAAATTTCTAAGTATAAGCACCCACAATAGAATCAATCAAGATGGAGAAGCAAAGGAAACAAAAATTTTGAAAACACTAGGTGTCAGGCAAATAATATTGCAAATATTATCTTATTTGTTCCTCAAAGCAGCCCTGGGTGGTAGGTACTAGTAATATCCCCATTTTATAGTTGGGGAAACTGAGAAAGAGGTAAAGTGACTTGACATGGTCATACAACCAATGAATGTCTGAAGCTGGATTTGAACTTCATTCTGTCTTCCAGAGCCAGTTCTCTGTCCACTGTACCACCTAATTGCCTCAACAACTATGTGCTAGATACCATACTGGGCACTAGGATTAAAATAAAAAACGAAATGGTAGAATGTAAGTTTCTTGAGGAGAGGGAAAGTTTCATTATTGTTTTTGTACATTTGATGCCTAGTGCAGCAGATTGTACATCCTTAACAAAATACTAGTTAGATTATATTGGACTGAAATGAATGTAAAGTGAGCATGGGAGAGAGAACTGAAAATATGTCAAAGAATAAGGTGAAGGAAATGGGAATGTTTCTCTTAGAAAAGTGCAGCCTTAGGGTGGAGGTTGAGAGGACCATGATTCCTGTTTGCAATAATGTGAAGCAAAGAATTATTTTGTGGAAAAACAAAACAAACCTCCCCCCCCCCCAACAAATCAAACCAAACAACAAAAATGTTAGACTTATTCTGCTTGAATTCAGAGGGAAGGTCTTGTAGACCTTCAATCAATTTTAGTATTGTTCAGTTGTGTCTTACTCTTTGTGAGGCCATTTGTGGTTTTCTTGGCAAAAAAATACTGGAATGGATTGTTATTTTCTTCTCCAGATCATTTTTAGATGAGGAAACTGAGGCAAACAGGGTTAGGTGACACAGGGTCACACTGCTAGTGAATATCTGATGTCAGATTGGAACTCACAAAGAGGAATGTTTCTGACATCAGGTGCACTGCTCTATTTACTCTCCCACTGTCTATTGGAGCATTGGATTGGACTAGACAGCCATTGTAATGTCCCTTCCAATTATGAGATTCTGTGGTTTCATGACTTACTTTTGTATCATTTTGTCTCCAACCCTCTTTATCAGAAGGAAACAAGTCAGGTAACTTCTTGGAATTCGTGTATGTGAAGAGGAGGAAGGAATAAGAGACAATGGAGTATACCTCAGTTTTTAATGAAATCATAAGTCATACAATCATAG
Organism: Pseudocheirus occidentalis; assembly: GCA_028646575.1. Lineage (NCBI taxonomy): Eukaryota > Metazoa > Chordata > Mammalia > Diprotodontia > Pseudocheiridae > Pseudocheirus > Pseudocheirus occidentalis. Next base: position 44,306,581 of record CM053593.1, read on the forward strand.
AAACATGTTGGACCAGGATGGAATCAGACATATTCTCTATTCCAGTGTTTCCCAAGTCATGCTCAATGGAACCTCGATGTCCCCAATTATGTGATTGGAATTCCACAAGAAAATTTAGGTGGGTCAAATTTGTCGAATGAGTTTTTTGAGTGGGTCAAAAAACAGATCTTAGAAACAACTGATAATTTCATTATGAAAAATAACAATGAGACAACACACCAAAATTGGAGGCACGTAACCAAAATAGCACTGATACAAAGATGTAGCTTTAAACACTTTCATCAACAAAAGAAAAGAACAAATTAATGAATTTGGCATGCAATTTTCAAAATCCAGAAAACTAACGTAATTTAGAACCCAATTAAACTATACAACAAAACAGAAATCATCCCAACAGTTTTATATTGGTTAAGAAATGGAAACAACAAATAAACATGTTTAACAAGCACCTGCTCTATTCAAGGTACATATTAAATATGCATCTACAAACAAGGTATCTATAAATATATGAACAATCATCTTTTCAGTATGAAAATAAGCTTCATTTCTCCTCCTCCTCCTCCTCTATTCCTCCTCCCTTTCTTCCTTCTCACTGTACAGCTCTCCCATTTTTCCCTGATCTCGCAGGGCAACATTATTCCAAGTCTCCCAGACCAGCATTTAGGGTTCTGGCCTTGAAAAGAGGTATGATTTAGACCTGAGTTAGGAAAAAAAAAACTTGCTAACAAAACTTGCTGACTTGCTTTAGTCCCTACTGACTTCCCTCTTACTAGAGATCCAGGAAAAGCTAGGTGACCTCTTGTCAGATATCTTTTTAAGGGAATTCTTGATTAATTACAAGTTGGACTAGATGACCTCCGAGGTCCCATCAAACTCTGAGTTTCTAGAATTGGGGAAAATGAGATCTAGAGACAGGGAGTGACTTGCCAAGTCACATAAGACAATATAAGACTAGAACTTTGGTCTCTTGATTCCTAGTCCAAAGGCCATGGAAATTCCCTTTTCATCTTTCTCTGAGCTATGAGGTATAAATTCATTCTCCATAACACCTGTAACTTTTTGGAAATGTTGGATGGTATGCTGGCTCTTCAGGAAGTGACACAGTATTGGCTATCCATTGTGTTCACTGAATTAGATTCTATTTTGGTGGATGATTATGAGCTCTCAAAGACAACAGTGCCTCAGCCTGAGTTCCAGGGAGAAAGTACGCAGCAGCCACTTGGAGTCACTTTGTCCTTGAGCTTAACCCCTCTTTCTGTCACAAAGGATTCTAAAGCACCCACTCAATACCCCAGAACATAGAGAGAATTAAATAAACTCTGCTAAATTATGCATATAGAAATTGGTTTGCTGGCACTGAGACTCTGAAAAGCAAGTCCTCTAGAAGAATTCACTCACTAAAATGAAAAAGCAGTTTTCAGACGAAGAAATGAAAGCTATCTGTAGTCATACGAAAAATTAATGTTCTAAGTCACTATCGATTAGAGAAATGTGAATTAAAACATCTCTGAAGTACCACATTACCCCTATCAGATTGTTTAACCTGACAAAATAGGAAAAAAAGTAAAGGCTGGAGAAGATGTGGGAAAATTGGGATACTAAGGCATTGTTGGTGGAGCGGTTAACTGATGCAACTATTCTGAAGATCAATTTGGAACTATGCCCAAAAGGCTATAAAAATGAATATAACATACCCTTTGAGCCAGAAATACTACTAGTAGGTCTGTATCCTAAAGATACGATAAAAAAGAGAAAAGGACCCACATGTACAAAAATATTTACAGCAGCTCTTTTTTGTGGTGTCAAAACATTGGAAATTGAGGGAATGCCCATCAATTGGGGAATGACTGAACAAGTTGTGGTATATGAATGTAATGGAATACTATTGTTCCATAAGAAATGGTGAGCAGACTTTAGAAAAACCTGGAAAGACTTGCATGAATTGATGCTGAGTGAAGTGAGCAGAACACCAAACACAGTAACAGCTACATTTTATGATGACTGACTTTGTTAGATTTACCTCTTAGCAATGCGATGATCTAAGACAATTCCCAAAGACTCATGATGAAAACTATGCACATCTTGAGAAAAAACTGTGGAATCTAAACACATATTAAAGCATACTATTTTCTCTTTTTTGTTTTTTTCTTTCTCATGGTTTTTCCCTTTTGTTCTGATTCTTCTTTCACAACATGACTAATGTAGAAATATATAAAATATGAAAAAAAAGAATTCACTCCTGAATGAGTACACATCTTGCAGTTTGCTCACCTTGACTCACTGTAGATTGGAGCCATTATCTCCCTAGTTCTTCACTATGACTCAGGTAAAGGGGAAATGCGTTCATTTCCATACTTTAAAGAGGAAGAATTTATCAAGAAGTTGAATAAGTCATGGAAGAGCACACAGCTAAGCACTGGCCCAGTTCATCACAGAATCTCTTCTCCAGGCTGAAATAAGACTCTATGATATATCACATCATTCCTTCTACTTATTCTGTCCATAGTTTATTAATTCTGTTAATTTTTACCTACTTAGTTACCTTGGGATTTGCTGGTTGGATTCCTTTCTTAAAGACCATGCCTTAAACCCAATTTTCTCTGATTCTCATTGACTGGACTATAATATGTCCCTGCCCAAGCACAACTTAGTGGTAATTTGAGGGGAGCCCTCTAGACTCGCAGTGAATGTAAATAGCAATTGTTTCTCTTTTGGTCAGCAACCCTTAGGGTCTTCCTCTTCCAGTTTGAATTTTTTTTTTGATGGGGCCATCCTTTGTATCACTTCTTAAACAGGACTAGTCACTGAATGGGCATTTCCTCATTCAAAATGAGAAATCAGAAACAAAGCTTAGTTGAAAAGGCCAAAGATGGGGCAGGTAGGTGGCATAGTGAATAGAGCACCAGTCCTGAAGTTAGGAGGACCTGAGTTCAAATCTGGCCTCAGAAACTTAACACTTACTAGCCGTGTGACCTTGGTCAAGTCACTTAACCCCAATTGCCCTGTTCTCCCCCCTCCAAAAAGCAAAAAAAAATTTGAAGGCCACAGTCTACCACTGCATGCTGGGCCATCTCTAGCCATCCTGATCTATATCTGGCCACTGTACCCAAATGGCTCTGTAAAAGAAAGTGAGGTTGGTGACTTTGCATAGCCCTCCCTCAGTCAAATAGAATTCAATTGCAAGTCATCATGCTGATGTCATGGTCCTCTTTCAGAATGATGGACAATCCACAACCATAACTTTGGGTTGAGGACTGTATTGTTTGCTGAAGAAGCTATGGTATTTAAATAAGCATGTGGAGCCTACAGAAACATGAGTGGAGAAGACAAAAATAGGTAACAACAGTAGACAACCTTTGATAGCACACTAAGTACTTTAGAAGTATTCAATGAGGTTCAAAAGGGAAGTTCTGGTGTTCTCTGGAATCAGAGAAGAGGTAGATAGAGGATGGAGTAGGTGCATTTGAATTGCGTTTTACATGTATGTAGTATAAATATATATGTATATACACATAATGCTATATAATATATAATACATCTATAAGTAGTATATACTATAATGCTATAACATATATACCACTTATATATAAGTAATAAGTCATATATACAAATGATAA
>CM053593.1:44310697-44335283 GCA_028646575.1 Pseudocheirus occidentalis
TACATATATATCTATGTTATATATAACACATACATGTATATTAATAATTAGCATATGTTATATTACTATAATAATATCTAATACTTATACATAAGTAGTAAGTAGTATATATACTCTAATACCACAATAATATATAATGCTTGTAATAATATCATTATTTTGTCATATATACTATATATGTGTATATATATTTGTGTATGTATATTATATATAATATCTCTCTCTCTTTGCATCCATCCATCCATCTCTCTCTCTCTCTCTCTCTCTCTCTCTCTCTCTCTCTATCTATCTAAAATCATTTCAAATGCTCTATTCTCTATTAACAGACAAAAGAGGTGAAGAGGAGCACTGTGAGCAAAAGCACAAGGGTAAATAAACATAAGGGGGAGAAAAGCCTAGTTTCACTGAAGCATAGAGGAGAAAAGCAATTACAGAGAGAAGTCATATGAGAATTCAGAAGAGGCATGGTGCCACAGTGTATGAAGCTTGACATTCTAGCCTATGAATTTGACATGGTGGTCAGTATGGGGCCATAGACAATTGATAAGTGGGATCCTGACATAACCAAATCTTTGCATAAGAAAGATGAATCCAGTTGCACTGTGAAGGATGGATTGGATCCAAGGATCAAGGAAGAGAGAGAAAATTGAAATGAAAAGATGCTAGGAGGCTGCTTGAATTTTCCAAGCAGGTGGCAATGGGGGCCTATGTCAAGGTAATGTCAGTGGGTATAGCAGGAAACAGGGAAAGATAAGGAAGAGGAATCAATAACATTTGCCAAGAAAAAGATTTTTATTTTGGGAGACGTGGGTGAATGACAGTATCATTAACAGAAATAGTGACAGCAAGAAGGAGGAATAGAGTGGGGGAAGAACAATGAACTTGGTTTTGGACATGCAGAGTTTGAGGGACTGTTGGACAGGCTGATGAAGGTCTGCCCTAGGCTGGTCCAAATGCTGGGGTGGAGCTGAGAAGAGAGGGTGAGGTTGTAAATTCTACAGATGACTGCAAAGAGAGCTAAACTTGATTTGGGCCTGGGTAGCATGCAGATCCTTTCCATTACTGAAAATGCAAACAAAACTGCAAAATATTTACATCCTAAAATGTCCATGTTGTTCCGTGTCTACAAGACAACAATTACATTGAGGGAGAATTCCAGGAGCTATTATGTCAATTGGTGTCAGACACTATTGGGGTGGCAAGGAACATGAGGAATGAAAAAAGTCAACAGGTAATTGGTGATCTTTGACAGTAGCTTCAGCTGAATGGAGAGATGACACATGCTATCTACTTCAATCTCATTTCACAGATAGGGAAACTGAGGACCAAAGAGATCCATGCAGTAAATGATTTGCCCAGTGTCATAGAGGTAGTAACTGTCACACATGGCATTGGAACCAAAGTCCTTTGATGCCTAAGTCAGAACTCTTTCCACAATAGAATGATACCACAATGTTGGATAGGTAGAGAAGAATGAAGTCAAAGCTTCTGGAGTATTGGGGAAACCTGAATATGGTAATGTAGAGATTTCAAATGAATAGAGAGAGGGGATGACTGAAGATGCAGGAGGGATAAACTGATAAAATTAGGTCCAGGAAAAGTTGGGAAGGAATGAAACTTTAGAGTAGAAATTGGGGGATTAGTTTTAGTGAAAAGTTGGAAAAATTCTTTACTGTGACCAAAGGGAAGGGATGAGAGAAAGAGTGAGGATGCTGAGAATTTGGGGATAGAGGAGGGAAGCTGAAGCTCACTAGAAAGTCTTCAGTTTCCTCAGTGAAGTAGAAAGCTATCATTTGCTGTGAGATGGTGCTTGGTATGGTATGGGGCCCGAGGACAGACAGAAATATTTGGAGCAGTCATGGATAATGAGAAAGAAAGCCAGTATATTAATAATAATCATAAATAGCTTACGTTTATGAAGGAGCATAGACTTTTAAAGTCAGAAGGATCTTAGAGATATTCTAATATCAAACCACATTTTTCATATAAGATAGTTTTTTCATATAAAATAGTTTTCTGATTGATGAGAAACCAGTGTTCTCACAGGTGTGAAAGCTAAGGTGAACCACCACTTCCTAAGGCAGCTATGGCATAGCCATTCTCCTCCCAAATCTACCCATTCTCCCAACTTCTCCACCTCCAAATCAGCAGGCATACCTCTCCTACCCCATGATTCCCAGCTTCTCTCTATGGGTTTGTTATTTTCACCCACTAGAATGAAAGTTCCTCAAGGAGAGGAATTGTATTTTTTGGTCACTCCAGGGTCTAGTGCAGTGCCTAGAACATAATGTTTTGTAAGTGCTCTATCTCTGTGTATGTATGTATGCATGTATGCATATATGTATGTATATGTCTCTATCTCTATCGGGAAGACTTGGGCTTGATCCTGCCTATAATACTTATTACCTCTGTATCCATGGGCAAATCACAAAATTTCAGAGTCAGAAGGGACCTTGGTGACCAACTAACTTGTCCAGTCCATTTCTAAAAAGCAACCTCTCCTTATAACACATTTCATAAAGGGTCATCTAGCCTTTTGCATAAAGACCTTGAAGAAAATGGAATTAATTAACAATAATTTAAATGCTTAGTATATTTCAGGCACCGTGCTAGGCGCTGAGGATTTAAAGCATGAAATGAAACAGTTCCTACCCTCAAGGAGTCTATATTTACCAATATTTCTCTTCCTTTTCACAACCAAATTCTTTAGAAATGTCTACATTTCTTGCCTACACATTTTCTCATCTCATTCCTCAACCCTTTGCAATGTGGCTTTTAACTTCCTTACTGAAAAGTACTAGACTGAGAGAAAATACACTTTAGGGTATGATTTGGTAGTTGTCTTCAAGTATATAAAAGGAAGGTAGATGAAATTCATTCTATTTGGCCCCAAAGAACAGAACTGGGAATAATGGGTGGAAGTTGTAAAGGAAAAGTTTTCTTCTCTATGCAAGGAATAAATTTCCTTCTATTTAGAGATTTCTAAAAGAAAAATGATTCCCCTTAGAAATCGATAAATTTCCCATTGACTGCAGAAATCTTCAAGAGAAGTTTGGTGACCTCTTGTCTGGAATCTTGTAGAAGTGATTCTAGTTTAGATCCTGGGTTGGGTAAGATGACCTCTGAAGTTCCTTCCCACTGGAAGATTTTATAGCTTCAACTTTGCCCTGAAGGGTGGGTCATGTATGAATCATTAGAGAGATGGCAGGAGTGACATTGAGACTATCTGGTCAGCATTGCCGGTCAGAAACAGTCCTAATTTGTTAATTGGTTGACTTGGAAACATTCTGTAAATAGCTCTCCTATCTAAAGTTCAAATTTGACCTAAGAATCCAGCCCAAATAAATAAGCGGATTTGCATTATTTGGGTTGGCTATCCAGAACACTCAATCAACTAATTGTACCTTCTCTTTTTCACATTGACCATTTAGATTTGGGCTGAGATTCAGACCCATTTCCTTCTTCTCACATCATTAGGGGAACATAAAAATGTAATTAGGCAATTAATTTCTTTGTCCTGGTCACTTAGAGCACTCTATTTAACCTTTTATGCCATTGATAGATATTTTATTTCTGTACATCAACACAGAGGAATAAACATTTACTTGCAAATTTTCATTTATTGGCTCTGGGTCCATCTGTACTAGGCAATTTATGACCAAAACATTTGCTCTGTTGCCACAGATGATGATTAATTCAAATCTATTTATCATTTCCTCGTTTTTGCCTGTGTCATCCAGAGAGCTACCCACCAAACTGTTCAAGTAGCTGATGCCTAGCAATCCCAATGTTCCCATCCTTGATGAATGTGCTGCTCATGTACAACCAGCTTTGACCTCTTTCCAGGTAAACAAGCAAGGTTTTAAGTGGAGGGAAGGACTCTCAGGGTATTTCAAAGGACCATAAGGTCATGGAATGAGAACTTCATAAAAGGCCATCTAGTCAAGTGGTATCCAAACTTTTCTGGCTGTGTACCTATGCTAGTAAAATATAAATGGATAAGCATCCTTAATATGTATATAATAATAACTAGCATTCATACAATTCTTCACTATTTGAAGAATGCTTTATGTATGTTATCTCTGTGAAGTAGTTGTTTTATTCTTATTTTTATTATTATAATTTTTCAGGTTAGGAAACTGAGGCAACTGAAGTAAAAAGGAGTTAAGTGAATTGCTTGGGGTCACATAGATAGCAAACATCCTAGGCCAGATTTCAACTCAGGTCTTCCTGACTCCAATCCTGCTTAAATAACAGTTACTATTTTAAAATTATATATACTTACTAATTATTGTGTACTTATATGTAAAACGGATATTTAAGAAGATGAGATGATGAAATAATATTTGATCCTATCATCAATGGGGAATCACTGGAGTTTATTGACCAAAGAAAGGACAAGGTCAGATCTGGGCTTTAGGAAAGTCACTTTGGCCATTGTGTGGAGGAGAATGGACTAGAATGGGGAGAATCTCAAAAGAGAGGGACAAATTAGGAGGATGTTAAAAATAGTCCAAGTAAGAACTGATAAGGCCCTAAACTGAGGGAAATGGCGGCACAGAGGAGAGCAATAGCTATATGAGTAGAGAGAAAGGGGCAGATGTGCAAGATAGATAGAGATAACCAACAAGATGTGAAAAGTTATAGGAAATGTGGATGTGGGGTGAAGGAAAAGTGAGGGATCCAAGATGACACTGCAGTCAGTGCTTAGTAATATGAGCCTGACACATAGTAGGTCCTTAACTAATACTTGTTGACTCAAAGTTTTAATAACTTTGATGATAGGGAGATTTGGAAGATGGGTGAGTTTAGGGAAAAGATCATGTCATAATATCTGTGAGGTCAATCATAATCTATCCATGCCCCTGCATAGTGTGTGATTCACTCTGTCCCACCCAACAGCAAAGGCAGGAGGTGGGGTTCTTAGTCACTGTCCATTGGTCTCAAGTGTAGAGCCCATTCTTTGTTGGTCACCTGGAAGATGCTGCTGGACTGTCTGGGGTGGGGGGACAGAATTTCTCCAATGATCCCTGCAGCAGTTGCTGAGGGTAGCAGTTAATTTAGTTATAACTGCCCTGAGGGTCTCTGGGCTTAGCTCCTGACTCTCCTTATTTCTTTCTTTAACATTTCCAAGTGAGTAACTTCCCCTCATTCCTTTTGACTTTTCTTTTATGTGTTGGTTTCCTTCATTGGAATGTACCTCAGAAGGAAGGATGTCATATAGCTTAAAAAAAAAGTGACAGAATGGGAGAACATTAGGCATAATGGTCAGTGTCCCATGATTGGTTATGGAAACAAGAGTGGGATGTGACTTGTCTTCCCATTCACCTGCCTGGTTATACTCACACCTTGGTGTCAGGCCACAGATGGCCTGAGGATGATGTCTTGGCTTTTCACTTTGGAGACAACTGATCTAATCTAACACCTTCATTTTATAGTAGAAGAAACTGAGATTCAGGGAAGGTAGGTAATTTCCCCAGTCAAAGAGTTATTAAGTAAAAGAGCTGGATTAAACTCAGTCCTTGGACTTTAAATTAAGCATCTTTCCAAGAGTCTCATACTGTATCTCAAATCCAAAATTGTTGTTGATAGATGGGTGGGGGAAGTGATGCCATTAACTAGTTGTGGATTTTGGGGCAAGTGACTTTGCCTTTACACATAAAGTACAGTTAACTATCCCTGTTGCATTCCCTGTACCCTCATTATAAAGAATGAAAGGATCCACTTTCATGATTGATATGGTCCCTTATAGCTCCAATGTTGTTTATTTTTCCCAGAGTGCCTTGGAGGAAATGAATCCTTCTGAGGGCATGCCCCTAATCAACCCCCAAGACAGGGTAATGAGACTTTGTTTGGGGCTTTAATTGTATTTCATTGATTGAGAATGAATTAATGGGCTGAGATGGTAGTATATTATTTAGGGATGAATTAGTAGTCTTGCAATGTTGTGAGGCAGAGCTACTCTTTTGTTGAGTGATAAAGCGGGGGGGGGGCATCTCTAGTCGTCCTGATCTACATCTTGCCACTGGATCCAGAGAAAGCGAAACTGACAACTTTGCACAGCCCTCCCTCACTTAAATCCAATTCACTTGCAAGTCATGGCATCACCTTCCTGATGCCATGGCTGTGTTCAAGAATGAAGTACAAACAAGGATGAGTGATAGAATGAGACCCCTTTCCCCTTTTTGGAAGAAAGGCTAGGGAACAAGAGAATTCAGAGAGAACCTAGACACTCACCCCTCATTATACATGTACAAATATCAACCAGGCTCACTCCTGCTTCCATGCTTGTAGCCCTTATACCTCCCCAAAATTAGAGACATTTCTACTCCAAGACACAGACATACACCATCTATGTCTGACCTGTGGTGGAACCTTCAGAGCTTGTATTGGTCTGATCAACCACAGGACATGCTATATCTTGACCCCAATGTATTGGTGGGATTTTGGTCCTCTTTGAGAATGAAAGATGACAGCCAACCAATTTTTCTAGCATCCTTTCCAAAATATAGGAAACAATCAAAATAGAATAAAACTTCCAAAATAGTAACAAATAAGATGAAAGAAAAAAACAGTCAAGCCTCTCTCTTGCCTAAAGGAGTAAACATTTGACATCCATATGGTAACAATTAAGATTCTTTGAACAGTCTGCAGAAATTGAGAATAAGTCCCTAAGATATGTTCCATGACTTACCTGGAAAGGAAAATGAATGTGAATTTGCCAGAAGACCCAGCCCTGACATTCTGGGAAGTTCCACTTTCCACCCCAAATCCATTAAGTCCTCTAGTCTTTTGGATAGGAGAGAGGGGATTGGCTACTTCTTAGTGTTCAGTCCTTTTCTGTCTTGTCCAACTCTGTGACTCCATTTGGGGTTTTCTTGGCAAAGATTCTGGAGTGGTTTGCCAGCTAGTAAGTGCTTGAGGCTGGACTTGAACTCAGGTCTTCCTGACTCTATCCACTGTGCCACCTGGCACTCTATCCACTACATCACCAGTTAACCACTTACTCTTCAATAAGCAGCCACAACGAGTGCTGAGCTTGGAGTCAGGAAGCCCTAGGTTAAAATCTTGTCTCAGAACCTTATTAGTTGTATGGCCCTAAGGAAATCACTTAGCCTATATCTGTTTCAGTTTCCTCAATTGTAAAGTGAAGTTGATAATAGCACCTACCTCCAAGGTTTGTTGTGAGAATCAAATGAGAGAACATTGGTAAAGTACTTAGCACAGTGCCACCCTGTGACGTAGGTGCTATTGCCTTGCTTTCTATTAAAGGGGCTAATAAAGTAATCAGTACTAAGGCTTGTTAAGCTGTAAGGTACTCCATTGGAGGAAAGAAAGAATTTGTTGGGAAGGGTCTAGAGGAGGATATCCATGTTGTGGAGGAGTCTGAAGGGTGACTGAAGGAACCCAGAACATTAAACCTGGAGAAAAGAAAGCTTAGGTAAAACACCATGTAAGAATTTGTAGGGCCATGGCACAGAAGAAGCATGAGACTTGTTTAGCATAGCTCTAGAACAGTGGTTCTCAACCTTCCTAATGCCTTGACCCTTTAATACTCGTCTGTGGGCATATCTGCATGTGGGCAGACCTGCCTGAAGATGGATAGAGGAGCAGTGTCTTAGGTGACCCCTGTGACCCCTGTGAAAGGGTCATTCGACCCCCAAAGGGGTCACAACCCACAGGCTGAGAACCATTGCTCTAGAAGATGATTCTGAAACCAAAAGGCTTTGCACATTGTATTTATTAATTGTTTGTTGAATGCAATTTAATCTGTGTTTTCCTACAGTAACTTAGCATGGTTTCTGGCACATAGTAGGTACTTAATAAATGTTGACTGATAGTACACAGTTCAAGGAAGATGCTCAACACACATGCAGTGAATGAATGGATGGATGGATAAATGTGCCAGGCTCTGGAATTACTCCATTTCAGCCTAGAATCTTTTTGATTGTAAGTGAATAGGGAATGGGGCAGAATTCCTCAGGCCTGGGAGCTACAACTCTAGATTGCAGAGTTGTAGATCACCAGTAAAGGTGAATAAACAATCTGAATAGTTTTTCCCATTACTTTATTCAATGACAGGCTCACTTTATGTTTTTCCTCCACTGTTTGTCTTCAAAGATCAGTCAGATTTGAATGAATCCATTTCCTATCTTGAACAAAGCTTACCCAGATTTGGGAAATGACTGACATCCTGATATTTGCCTCTAAGCCATTTGATGCCCAAACAAATAGCTGGCTTTTCTCTTCTTTTCTTTCAGTGAAAATGTGTTTTTGATTCTTCTTGGAATAAAACATTTTTTTCTAAAGAAACCTTCCATTGAACTGAGACTACATATCAAAAAATGGGACCATGACGAACACTTGTAAAGAGCCCAAGAAGTGGTGGTCTTACGGAAATTATTCTGTAAAATTAATTTCAGAATTAGGGAATTGATTATTAACACACTTTCCTTTGCCTGATGTGGTAACTTTTCCTTTGTGTTATCTTTGCCCAGACTCCTGCCCCCGAGCAAAGGAAGTAAAAAATAAAATGTACAACAAGAAATCCTCAAAAAAAAACTCAACAAAAATGAGCAGCATCAGACTTCCCATTACCCAGTTTTGCAACCTTTCAATCTTTGATTTTTCCCTCTCTTTCAGCCTCCATAGCCTAGTAATTGACAAATTTTGTTAATTTTATTTCTACAACATCTCTCACATCCATACCCTTCTCTCTACTCCTGAAGTATCTACCCTTGATTGGGACATCTTTATCTCTTGCTTGGACTATCATGATAGTCTCATATTATGATAGTCTCATAATAATCATAATATATGATAGTCTCATAGGTTTCTCTGCTTCTATTCTTTCTCCTCTATAATCGATACTATACATAGATCCTAAATTGATAGTCCCAAAACACATCTATCCATGTTTCTTCTTCTTTTCAAAAACTTTCAATGGCTCTCTATTGCTGCTAGAATAAAAAGCAAAACCTTCTCAACTTGCCATTTAAAGTCATCCACAGTCTTGCTCCCAAATATCTTCCCAGTTTTATTCCATGGTATTCCCTTTTGCATTCTCTCCATTGCAGGCAAATTTATTTGTTAACTTTTTTCCTACAGATAGCCTTCCATCTCCTGTCTCTGCACTTTGTATAAGTCATCCCGCATGTTTCTCCTCACCTCTGACTGGTAGAATCTTTAGCTCCTATATGAAACTTGCCCTAATCCTTCAAGGTATTAGCAAGATATTCTTTGTTCTTACTTACTTGTGAGTATCTGCTATCCATTTAGCAGAATGCAAGCTCTTTACAGGCAGGAACTGCTTCATCTTTGTTTGTACTTCTAGCATCTGGTACAGTTTTTTTATATGTAGTATGGGCTTTGTTGAATTGAATTTTATTTAACAGATTTGGAAAGATATCAATAAACACTGAAAAATAGCTGTGCCATCTTGGGCAAGTCACATAATCCCTATTGTCTTGCCCCCCCTCAAAAAAAGGTGAAAGATGTTAATAAATTTGGAAGAGACCTATTTAGTTTGATCCACTCATTTTATAGATAAGGAAAAGATAAGAAATTAAATTATTTAAGAAGGAAAAGTTAAGAAGTTAAATGATTTTCCCAAGGTCATGCAGATGGTAAGTCCCAAGCCAACATTCAACCTCAGTATTTCCAGATTCTAAATCTATAATTCTTTGCATTGTACCATTCTGCCTCATCAAAAAGATAGATGGAGAGGAGGCTATTGACTTGTAATTGAGATATTCCCTTTAGCAGGAGTTGGGAAATTGGGTAGTTACCTGTGTATAATCACACCTGTTCTACCTCCCTCGAGATTTTTGTGTGGCGAGCATTTTGCCTTCAATGTTCTATTAATGTATTTCTACTATTACCAAAACTGGCAAAGAAGCTGTAAGTGAGGTGTCAGCTGGACCTACAAGGAAAACAGCACACTAGGGAATGGTCACCAGAGGGATCTAACTGAAATCATGTCTTCTGCCCTTTGGTCAAGGTGAACACTACACTTGAGTTTTAATCTGTTCCTTTTAAAAATGCCTTCCAGAAACTTCCAGCCTCAATCCCCTGTGGTACTAGTGGAAAGTTTTTTTGGTGAGCAAGGAAAAAAAACCTGCAGGTGAATTCTTCTGGACCATGTTAAGTTCTTAAGACTAATTTCTCTACTTTTTACTTGTTATTATCTGGGAGAATTGATTTCTAAGCTGAGTCTGTTCTAAGGTTAAGGAGTACCTGGTCCTGTTGATTTTCTGGGTCCTGGTCTCACCTCTTGCCTCCTTGGGGTGACTATCTTTTTGCAGAGGTCCAGGGACTTGGTCTTCTCCCACACACCCAAGAGACCATTATCTGCTGTCCACTGTGCCAAATTAGATGTAGCAGAACCAAAGTCCTCTGCTTCTTCATATTCCTCTCATGCTTGGTTGGGTGCTGATGAGATCATTGCTGGGATTCTGAGGCCCAGAATCTTTAAAGGGAAAATGGGGCATGGGTTGCTAAGTAACAGCTTTAGATCAGTCCAGGTTCTCCTTCTAGCTTTCTCTTCCAGAACCTCCAAAAGGGAAAAAATACCAACAGCCCCAATCCTTTAATCAGACAGAGTAGATGGTGATGGTGATGGTGGTAGGTGTAGGTGAAACAGGGGTGGTAAGGACATCTATTAGCCTACTCTCCCCCACAAACTCAGGGAACCCTTCATGGGAAAACTAACCCACATTTGAGCTCTGACATATGAGTCAGGAAATTGCACTGTGTCTTGAAGATACATGATTACAAGAATCTGGAAGAATTGTACTGTGCCTCAGTTTCCACAATATCAGGACACTCCACTGGGGGTGGGGTGCTGTGAGGACCATGGGCCAGCTCTCTAAAAATACAAAGCATTATAAATATGCTAACCTCTACCAAATAAAGGAATTGTGATCAGTGCAATTTCAACAAGATTTTAGCACATACTCACTAAAAGGTCCATCCATTGTAGGGATTGATTACACCTTCCCTAAACACTTGAGTCACAAGGTACAGGGACAGTTCATGTTGCTATAGTGCACTATAATTCTCATACTGGCCCTGAGAAGGAGCCCTGAGCAAGTCACTTCACTCTTTTTGTGTGTCAGTTTCCTCCTTTGTAAGACATGAACTTTTTCACTACTTTAAACCTTGGGTTACTATATGAAGTTGAGTTATTATTATTACTGGGGTATATGGAGTGTTCAAGGAGGACTGACTTCTGGTGTGAGGGCTTGTCTAGCCCTTTTCTGGGCTGTTCATCCACTTTTGGTGTCTACCTGGCATCTGGCACTCAAACCTCGCCTGTGGCTCAAAGAAGGTGTTGCAGACACAACAGTCATACCTCCAGTAAACCATCTCAGCAGACAGACTAAATCAGGTTCCAACTGATGGGTCTCAAATAAGTTGGTGAGTTAGGGAGGTATCTACCCTCAAGCATGTTAAGACTCTCCAGTGGAATGGGCAGATGCAAACATGTTCCAATGAGCATGAGGCTTAAGGAGACACCATAGAGGACTTAGAGCTTGGTCAGATATCAAAGATGGCAAGGTCATCCATTGAATCCTGGGCTATCACCATTCATCTTGACTTTAGCCTTGCCATTGAGCTTTTATGACTCTGGAAGAAAGAGTGAGGCAGAAATCTTGTGCAACTCTGCCTCAGTCAAATCCAATTCATGTCATGATGGTAAATTGGCAACTGAGGCAAACCTCAAAGGAATAAAATGATTCCTACAAGCAGAAATGAGGAGGAAATGTCTTAGTAAGAAGGGACAATTTGAACAATGCACAAACACATGAAAAGATAGCCATTATTTGATATGGCTAATTCCATCAAAAAACCAGTTAATTAATGAAGAGATTTCTCTTAGACTGATTATTTGACTTGTCAATTCATTTCAGAAGGTGGCTATGGAAAGCACTGGACAAAGAGCTGCTTAGAGGATATAAGGCCATGCACCAGCAGATTCTCAAAAGAATGCTACTGTGAACAGCTTTTAAGGTTCAGATTACACAGTAATAGCGAACACTTTGTTCCATTACAAATCAAAGTAAACATTCACAATATGTCACAATATAATATTCACAACATTACATCTTGTCACAGAAAGTCACAATATAGTGTCTATAACTACTTAACATTAGAATGGCCACACAGTTTTCACTACAGTGGCCACAATATTTAGAATAAGGAATAAAAGAATAATCATCTGGTTTCCCTTCTCACTTAATCATTGAATAAATTCACAATATATCAATCTTCCACTCATGGGGCAACCATTAACCTCCCTCCTCCCCCCCCCCCTCTCTCCTCTCAAGAAAACTTCAGCTCACTTCTTCAGTAACCCAGCTCCCTGATGCTGAGACAATTCTGCTTCCTCTAACAGGAAAATTCTGATTCTGTCTCTCTGTCTCTGGAATTCTTGCTTATGTACACACACTGGCCTCCTGTCCCAGCCAATACCCTTCTTCCATGTCAACAGGGGAGGTCATGCCCTCTCAACAGGGGACAGGGCTCACAACTTCCATACTTAGCCCTAAATTACTAAGTTCTAAGTATCTCATAAACTGATTGCTATTACAGGGGATATGGTGGCTGAAGATGATGGTTATGGAGTCTTCCTCAGTTCTCCTATCAACCCAGCACTGGACAATACCAATATCCTTCCTTAAATGAGCCCTAGGTCCACTAGGGCTGGGATGAGCTGCAGTAGCAATTTGTGGAACTCAGGCCAAATTGTCATCTCCTACTGGCAGAGCCATAACTCCAGTAAAGTGATTGGGACTATTGTCCAGGGTGCTGAAATTTGGAAGGTGTGGACAAACAGCAACATGGAAATTAATAATAATGCTAGCATTTATATAGTACCTACTATGTATCAAGTATTGTGCTAAGAGCTTTATAATGATCTCATTTGATCTTCATACAACTTTGGGAGTAGTTGCTCTTATCATGCCTATTTTATAGGTGAGGAAACTGACACATGTGGAAATTAAGTGACGTGCCCAGGGTCACACAGCTAGGAAGTATCTGAGGCTGTATTTAAACCCAGGTCTCATGACACCAGGCCCAGTGCTTTATCTACTGCACCACCTAGCTGCTAATGAATTAAGTATCTAATTAAAAGCTACTAGATGGCTCACTTCCTCCTCCAATGGCTCTACCCTAAATGAGGGCTTCCCCTTGGCATGACTTATCCCACCCTGCTTCCCTCATCTTACTGCTATCTTTAAGCATCCCAGAGTTGTCACTCTCATCCCACCATAAATGAATCAAGGACCCCTCACCCCAGTCACAAAACTGCTAATTACTTCTCTGCCCCTGGATTATTACTAAGAGATAATGACTGAGTGCCCTGCCTTGCCTTGTCTTCTTCACCCTTCTGAAAATCTCCCCTTGAGAGATATCAACATCAATGGGAGAGGAAAGCAATCTCCATTCTAATTTCTCCCTACCTCTTTCTGGCTGGTATTTTCTCTGCACCTGACCTTACTTCCCTCTAATTAGCCTCACTCCCACACTAGAACAGCTGAGAATTGTCTTTGTTGCCCACAAGGAGGGACGCCACACAAGCTACAACCTTGTATTTTTCAACGGGCAGAACAGAGATTGTTTACTGGATGATATCACCAGCGCTCTGTTTTTCTTTTTCTTTGTGGGATTCATACACGGGCTTCTCCTAGGCTGAGTCAGGCTGGGAGTCCCACTTCCCATGAGGCTTTCCTTTGTTTCCCTCTCTCTAAATGGCACAATTTTTTGTTTGTTTTAAAGAGTAAAACTTAGTAATCATCTAGTTTAGTCACTTCATTTTACAAAGGAGGAAACTGGACCAAAAGCATTTAGGCAATAGATATTAAGTGGCCATATCAGTATCTGAACCCAGGTCCCAGGACTTTAAATACTTTATCTTTCTTAAAGGAATGGGTTGGGAAACAGAGATGCAATTATTGTTGACCTTAGGTGCCTGTGAATGGTGCTTCCTTCCTCTCCCTACCCAATGGTCTTTAAGATCATAGTGGGTTGGAATAGACCCCTCTTAGCATGGCAGCTTAGGTGGTCCTTGAGTTGTAAGAAATGACCCATTTGGAAGAGCATAAGTACTACTTATCAAAGAGAACACATTAGAGTTATTCTGGTTTTAAGTGTCAGCCTATGGTCAAGGGATTAAATGCATAGGCCTGGAGATGGGGAGAATAAAAATGAAACCGATTTCCCATCATGTCCCTTAGGCACAAATGGGAAAGTTAACCAATAGGAAAGGAAGGAGCAAAGGAAATATTCATTCCAAGTTTGAGAAAATGATGTTAACTTGCATTTAGATATTTATGAAATACTTTTCTTACTTAAACCCTGTGAGGTAATCAGTGCAAGTATATATACAAGTGTTGTACAGATAGATAAACTACAGTTCTGAGAGGTTAATTGATTTGACCAGGGTTATATTTAACAAAGAAAGAAGCATTATTATTATTAGGCATTATTTCATACCAGGCATTCAAAGGCAAAAAAAATGAAACATTCCCTGTCCTCTATGGCCTTACATTCAACAGGAGTAGGGGATCCTTACTTAATGTGGGATCAGTGAACTTTTAAAGAATATTTTTATGTGCCAATAAAGGTGCTTTCCTATGCAATTTTGTGCATTTTTTTATTCACTTATAAGTGTTATTCTGAGAATGGCTCTATAGGCTTCACCAGGCTGCCTGAAAAAGGAGTTCATGACACGCAAAAGGTTAAGAATCCCTGAGCTAGAGGAATAAATATCTGCAGCGTGATTCAAGCCCAGGTCCACTAACTACAAGTCCAGAACCCTTTTTACTAAACCACATTGACTTTTTAGATTCACCCATTCACTCCTTTCTTCCATCCATCCATCCATCCATCCAGCTGGTCAATTTTTGTTGTTGTTCAATCATTTCAGACTCTTTGTGATAGGGATCTGTGGTTTTCCTGGCAAAGATACTTCAATAGTTTGCTATTTCCTCATTCAGCTCATTTTACAGATGAAGAAACTGAGGCAAACAGGAGTAAGTGACTTTCCTAGGGTCACAAGAGCTAATATGTGTCTGAGGCTGAATATGAACTCAGGGAAACGAGTCTTCCTAACTTTAGGCCTGGCATTCTATCTACTGTACCACTTGGATGAATTTCTTAAGCATTTGCTATGTGGCAGGAACCATATTAAGCACTAGGAACAGAATTTGGTTAAGTAGTTAGGCTCCTAATAGCACACTACACCATGTTACATATTTGTGTGATCAACTTAGAAAGACAGAGGCAGGAATGTGAGCTAGGAGACTATTGTAAATAGTAATTTTAAAAATTGTTTTTTTTTATTCTAGTGCTTTTTTTGGTCTTCCCTCTGTTGATTTTCTCCAATTTATTCTGTCGTAGCTTGCTTATACATAACTGTTTGCAGGCTGTCTTGCCCATTAGACTATGCAGTCCTTGAAGGCAGGGAATTTCTTTTGTCTTTCTTTGTATCCTCCGAGCTTAACACAGTGCCTGACACAGAACAGATGGTTAATAAATGCTTATTGACTCACTAGCTGATATGGCACTTTAAGGTTTACAAAATACTTTTCTCACAAAAACCATAAAGCAAAAAAACACTGTCCCTATTTTATAAAAGGGAAAACCAAGGACCCTGAGATGTTGCATGACTTGCTCAGAGGTACACACTTAGTAAGAATCAGTTAACATTCTAACCCAGGTCATCTACCTTTAAGACCAGAGGGTTATTTTTTCCCCATCATGTTAACATTGCCAGACATTAACTGATGGAGCCCGGACTTGTGTGTTGATGTCAGTGAAAATAGAGAAAAGGGTGAGTCTGAGAGATATTCGAAGGGGAAAAAATAACAGGATTTATTCACATTTAAAGATCCAAAATACCTCCAAATTTTCAATCCTGGGAGACTGAGGGGAAAATTACCACTTGAAAGAAATAGAATGATGATTATATTTTGGAAAAGTCGAGTTGGATGTAATATCGTAGTGGACTTGTTTTCAAGGTTGTCACAAATATAGGACTCTCCTGCAGATCAAAGGTCAAGGCCAGATATGTAGAACAGAGAGGTAATAATAAATCACCCATGAGAGTTGGTGAGCTCAGTGAAAGAGTGTCTCTATAGCATAGAAAGAGGTCAGAAGACCAAGGACAGAATCTTTGGGGGATTTCTCAGCTGAATGGTAGGACCAAGAGACACCTTAAAATAACCAGAAAAAGTCAAAAGTAGGAAAGCAAGAAGGAAAGTACTGTTTCAAAGAAACCATAAAAGAAGACAATTTCGAGGAGGGAATAGTCAATGATATAAAAATGTTAAAAATGATCTATAAAAGAATAAGTGCTGAGGAAAAGATACCAGATTTGTTGTGAAAATTGTTATTATATTTGAGGTTCGATTTCAATAGAATAAGAACATAACACAGACCTGTAATGAGTTCATAAAGAAGTGGAGAGGTCAGAAATAAGAGCACAGGGTATATATGACAAATTAGAATTTGCTAGAGAAAGAAAAGAAAGAGATACAATGGCAGCTATAAGAAACAGCAAGATCAAACAAAGCTCTTTCTATGATAGGGGAGAGATGAGCAGATTAGTAGGAAGAAGGGAAGGAGCTTGTGAAGAGAGATTGAAGATTAGAGGAAAAGAGATGACTATGGAATCAATATCCCAGAGGAGGGTTAAATAAAATTTATTTTTAAAAAGAAATTACCACCATGGAGAATGCCCGAGAGATGAGTAAAGTGATTCCCAAGCAGCACAGAAGAAATTGAGTCAAGAGCCAATCATTTCCCTCTTACTAATGAGAATGTATTCCAAAGATATATTTCTTTCTCATATCCTTCATTACCAGAATGTACAGATAGCATGATGTAGAGGAGGGGGCCCTCCCTCTCTCCCTTGGACTTGAATTGTCCCATTTCTGTAGCAGACCTCCACAACTTTACCCATAGCCTTGGTCTCTACTCTGTTTCATAGTTCTGTACTTACAACAGCTTAAAGGATAGCTTCACTGGGATATCACATCAGGGTCAAGTTTTCCAAAATGTAATTTGTAATTTCATTTTTTTGTAGGCATGCTACTTTTCTTTCAATCTCTCAGCATTGGGATTGAACTCTGTTGCTGTCATTAGCAGTCTCCATGACCTTGGATGAATAACTTACAAGTTATATGGATACCACACTGAACCATGGGCCAACAGATAGGGGTTCATCACTCTGCCTCAGACACTTACTAGTCGTGTCACCCAAAGCATGTCAGGAAAGCACACTTCCTTCCAGAACCTCCCTCCCTTATAGACCTATGATCTCTTACTGATACTAAGTGATGGCAGCTCTAGAGATATAAGTGGCCTCAGAGGACCATATTTTAATTCAACCTATGATTTTCTAGTGGAGAAAACTGAGGTCAAGGAAATTAGTGACTCACCCAAGGTCACACAGGTAGTAAACATCATGAGGAAAATCTGAATGCAGGTTCTCTGATTCCAGAATTGGTGTATTTTTACCAGACCACAGAAGGTTCTATACAGTGAAGGCAAACTTTGCTGATGTCACAATTTTGACTTGGATTGTCTAAAATGAATAGAAACTGAGTGGAAACATTTTCTATCATCCTTAGCTTTGCACATTTTGATTGCTCTTAATGGGACATACACTGTTGCTTCCCTACCCTTTTAATATCAATGTAGACTGTTAGAAACAGAACAGATCTTATAGCCCATCTAACCCCTTCCCTTCATTTTACAGATGAAGAAACTGAAGCTTGTCGAGTTCATGTGACAGGCCCAAAGTCACCTAGACAGTGGCAGAGCTCAGCCTTGAGTCCACATATCTTGATTTTTGCTTTCTATAACAACGCTCTGGATGATTTATGAGACTCAGTCTTCATTTTTATTTGAAACTTAGCTAACTTAGCTATAAAGAAATATTATTTCTGAAGACTTATTAACCCCAAGTGCAGAGAGAGGGCTTCATTTTGGAGAGGAAGGGAGAAACCTCTTCATTTGTTGCTGAAAGGCAGAAGTGGGGTGGACATCTAGTGAGATGAAGATGTGACTTAAAGAAATGGGTTGAATGGTTTGTACATGGTCCATAATGCATGAACTCAGGCCATCTGCATGGAATGAACAGGTTTGGGTTGGCTCATGGAGGAAAGGACATGGAATGACAAGTTACTGAGAATGGTACTACCACCAGGATGTGAAACCTTGTAAATAATTTTTGTTGATTTTTTTGGTCTCTTCTATTTCTTTTTTTAAATTTTATTCGTAATACGGAATAGGTCTCTGAGAGTGAGGAAGGATACTGGGAGAAATTCTGGTGATGGAAAAAAAACAAAATATATCAATAAAATTTATTTTTAAAAAGAAATTACCACCATGGAGAATGCCTTCAAGATGAATGAAAGTGATACCCAAGCATCATGAAAGGGTAACTTAGAGTTGGCCAGCATGATATTGAAATGGGCTAAGTTTTCTTGTGGATCTTTTTTGATCTTTATAACATCCCTGGGAAGGAGGCAGGGCAGGTATTACAGTCCCATTTTGGTAGATGAAATAGCTGAGGTTCAGAGAAGTTAATGGAGTTACCAGGTAGTTACAGATTTTGGACTAAAATCTAGAACTAGAACCTTAATAAAAGGATTTGTTCTGTGAAGTTTGGATTTAGTAAAAGGGACACACTTGAGGACCTAGATGGCCACATGTGGCCTCAAGGCTGCAGATTCCCTACCCCAGAAGGTCTTCTGAGACTCCCATCAATGATCTTTTTTATTATTCTATAATGCTGCTCCATTCATTCTTTTGTGGGCTCCAAATCCCAGAGGTAGTGTAACTAATTCACAGGATGTTCCTGAGTGACCTTCATATTTAGCTGACAGATTTGGAAAACAAAACAAAACAAGAATCCAACACAACATAACAACACATGCTGTCAATCACTGGAGACAATTCCCTTGTGACCAAGCAGCTGTGGATGCTCAAGAACTCAAGTCATTCAAGTTAATGCTGACAATAACTTATGCTCTGAATTCCCCCTATGGGACTTATTCTTTCTGAAAGAAAACTTGTGTTAGCATTACACCCTGATGAGCAAGAGCCAAACAGATGTCCCTAGAGATGCAACCTTTACTGATTTTCTCAGATCCTGTTACAAATACCAAAGATAAGGCATACACTTTCCTAAACAGTTGCCTGGGTGACCAATATGTAGGTCATAGTTCCAAGTCAAGGGGGAGTTTACAGAGGTATACTTCAAGTTCATTCTCAGTGTCCTATTCAAGACTTGTTGTTCCCAAGTTGTATTTAGCTTTTATTCTTGTTAACTAGCAAAAATGTGGGTAGTGTGGTTCCTGTTTCTCTCTTCAGAGTGAGAATGAGCCCCTTTTTTTTTACTAAGGGTAAATATAGAGTAGACATGACTAACAGCCAACATATACAACAAGAAATAGCCAACATGGCTAGAATACTTGGTGTAAACTGTATTACCCCCATAATATTACTCCAATGGTGTGACGCATTGCCAGCATATATACAAATGTACACATATATGCACATACAGTTATATGTACACAGATATATCTACATATATGTGTATGTGTGGTTATAAATGTATTTGTGTACATACATCCATATATATATATATGATTAAGTAACCAATGTGGCTAGCCTTCCTGGTGCATCATGGATTACTCCCATTAACACAATTCCATTACCTGAGGCAGGGAAGAAGTCAATGGAATCCAGCATGCCCACAGAGAAACAGCAAGCTCTAGGTCACTGTTGCAGTCAAGCAACAAACCTGAAGGCAAAAGCCCTGGTTGCTGAGGTGCCTTCATTCATGTCTCTCTGTGAGCCATTTATTTTCTCCATAAAACATTTATTAAGCACCAACTATATGTAACACAGCACATTTGGTGCTAGGGTCGATTAAAATAGAATAAAACAGGATCCTCTCTTCAAGGAAATCTCCATCTATTGATGAAGATCGGTGTCTATTCAATACCTATCCTAATATATAGTAACAATAACTGAGTCTGGAGAGCTTGACAAATGCCTGAGAATCCCCATTGTGGGTCAGACAGGTAGAAATGTGTTGTAGCAGTTAAATTATTGTATATTCCATGAAAAAATAGATGGAGATGTTTTTGTGATTTTCCCCTGAAGTCTTCCTTTGACACCTCAGGGAGTAAGGTTCAAGTTCCTCCTCTATGATGATCTGGTGAATTCTCTTTAAAAGGTGATCAATGGAATAGAGAGGACAAATAATTTATAGCAGGAAATAAACATAATAACCTTGAATTTGACAAATGTAAAGATTTAAGAATTTGGGATAAGAATACATTATTTGGCAAAAGAAAAAATTGTTGGGAAAACTGGAAAGCAGTATGACAGAAACTGGGCATGGACCAATATCATACTATTTACCAAGATAGTCAAAATGGGTATATGACCTAGATATAAAGAGAGATTTAACAAAATTAGAAGAATAAGGAATAAATACTTATCAGCCTTATGGTTAGGCATACAACTTATGAATAAGCAGGAGACAGAAAGCAAAGTTTGGTGTGAAGTGGGTAATTTTGATTATATCAGCACTGATTATATGTCCTTGGAAATGGGGAGGGATTCTGAACATGCTCTGATCGATGGCCCCCACAAAAACATCTCCATCTATTTTTTCATGGAATGTACAATAATTTAACTGCTACAACACATTTCTACCTGTCTGACCCACAATGGGGCTCCTCAGGCATTTGTCAAGCTCCCCAGACTCAGTCTTTACCACAAAAGGCCCTCAGTCTCTATTCCATCTTAATTACCATGCTGGATTCCATTGACTTCTTCCCTGCCTCAGGTAAAGACAATATAACCAATCAATCAATACACATTTATAAAGTGCCTGCTATGTGCCAGGGCAATGTGCAAAGTACTAGCTGCTGTCTGTACCTTCTACTAAATCATTTTGAGGTTAGAGATACAAAATTTGCAACCCTTTCCTTTTGTTTCTTATCAAGAGTTAAGGTAAGGAGTCATCCTTCCAGTGAATATTGGAGTATGAGTTCCTCTGCTAGACTATGAGACTCCTGAAAGAAGGAATGCCCTTTTACCTGTCCTTATATCCCCAGTGCTCAGCACAGTGCATGGCAAACAGTAAACACTTTGTTCTCTGTTGACTGACTGATTCATGCCAGAAGGTCATGAAAAATTTTCCTAAACTTCAAGTTAGTTTCACCAATACATTAGAGTACTGGTGGTACCTTTGGGCCATGGTAGGGAGTGGAATAGGAGAAGAGAGTGCTGGTCTTGCTGTTCCCAGCTTCATATCTCCCATAATTTTTCCTTATTGGCACAATAGGTGGCTAGTGTCTTCCACCAGGATGGTGTGTTGGTCCACCACAATGGGGCAGAAATCTGAAAGCTACAAGGCCAGTAGCCCCACCCCCCATATCCATGCTAGGATTGCCCCACTTGGGTAGCAAAAAACCAATGCATTTCTATGGACTTTCCAGGGAGAATCAGGTCTTGCTCAGGCTCATAAGACTGGTTTCCCACTTCTGAATTTATAGGCAAGGAAGCAATAATTTTCTAAGTTGAATGAGGTAGGGAAGCTTCTGGCAAGAAAGCATCCAGGCATCAGAGATTCCAGAACAAGGAAGAGGTGTGTCCAGAGCAGAAACAGTGTGTTATGTGCAAGGTCAGGCTCAAATCAAACAAATGAAAACAAAAAAAGCAAACAAAACTCAAATGAGTTTTCTGGGGTCTCATAGGCTTTTATGTGAAAGACCTATTTACCTTATTCTGTTTGTCTTCAGAGGGCAGAACCAGGAGCAAAGAGAGAGAGCTGCAGAAAGTCAGGTTTAGAATTGATGCAAGGAAAATTATATAAGCAATTAGAGTTCTACCCAAGTCTAATAGGCTGCCTCAGGAAGCAATGGCTTCCCTTTGGCGAGAAGTTTTCAAGTGAAGGCTGAATGGCCACTCTTTGGTCATACATTAGAGAGTCTCATCCTCTCAATTCTTAGAACTGTGTATCACCTTGCAAATTACTTTGTATTTACTTATAATGTGTTTGACTTTGATTTCACTCTTTCAGGCTGAGGCCTATGAATTTTTACCCCTCAGGGTTGTTGAGATCCCTGGGGGAATCTTTTCTTTCTATCATTGACATGGGCTACCATTGAGTAGAGCTACCATTGACTATGTTATCATTTTAGGGGCCCAGAGACTTGCACCCTAGTTCTATTTTGTCACTTTAGATTGGCTTTTAAGAAGGGATATTTACTTCAAAGATATCACAAGAACATACAAACATTTTCCATGTTTGGGGGATGTAATCCTCCCTTACATCACCTCAGTCTTAGAAGGATTAGGCTCAGATCCTACATAGCATTTGGTCCCAATAACTTTATGCACAAAGCAAAATGCTGGCTTCTGTTGGGTCAGCTGTAACAAGAGGCATGGCTTGTCTTTCATACACAGTTTGTACTGGGATGGTCATTGAATCTGTGACTCAGGATATCTGGCATTTAACATTCATTGTTAATAGCGACTTGGGTCACCTTAGATGAGTCACTTAGCCCTTCTGCCTTAATTTCTCCCGGATAAAATATCAGAAATAACAAAGATTGCTTTATCTTATAACCTCAGAGACATAGCAGTGGTTAACTAGATCCCTTCCAGGCTGCCTAGGGAAAGAAAGAATAGAAATGCAAAATGCTCTTCTCCTGGCCATAAGTGGGTTACAAATAGCTTAGGGAGGAAAACAAACTTGAAGTTTCTCCACACTGGAAAATAAGTCTAATTATACCCCTTGCTGCCTCCCAGGGTGTTTATCTGAATAGATGAATCTCTAGGCACATAATTCTCAAATCTAGATTAAAAGACTAATATGTATAGTGAGACCCTCATGTGTTGCTGGCCCTTCTCCCCTCACCTGTACCATGGGGGTTTCATCATGTGGCTTGAAAAGAGGAGAAATAGACATCTCTACTAGATTCTTCTCTACCTACCTTTCTTCAAAGGGCATTCTAATTCCTGCCAGGAGGGGAAGCAGGAAATTGGGACCAGAGGCCATCACTCTGCTCTCCTCAGAAAAAGGGGGTATTGGACTAGGATTATATATGTCTTCTCCTTTAAATATTTTTAGTAGGGTTGGGGAATCTGCAGCCTCGAGGCCACATGTGGCCTTCTAGGTCCTTGGGTGAAGTCTTTTGACTGAGTACAAGTTTTAAAGAACAAATCCTTTTATTTAGGGGATTTGTTCTGGGAGGTTTGGATTCAGTCAAAGGGTTTCACTTGAGGACAAAGAAGGTCACACGTGGCCTCGAAGTTGAAGGTTCCCCATCCCTGGTAAAGAATATGATCAGATTCAATGTAACTTCTAATCACTGTGTCATTATTGGGAGGACAGGACCCCAAGCTTTATATCTAAGGCTTAATCCCCTTCCCCCTCAATACCAGTTCCACAATGAACACACATAGGAAATAACAAAGAGAAGATGGGGCCTAGAAGCAGCAAGTTCCTGCAGCTCCCACACCACCACCCTAAACACCCATAAAATTATGAGCCCAGAGAAAGTCTAGGACTCTCAGACTCACACAAAAGTACAGAGAACACATCGCTCACTGAAGGCAGCTCAGCAGCAGGGGCTCATCACGGCAGAGGGAGCGGAGGATGGAACAGCCTGAAGCCGAGACCATGGCCAGACCTGAGGTGGTGGGAAGGAACTGGGCTGAGCTGAGCGAGTGGCACCAGCACCACAGCCAGTCTGCAGGAGAGATCTACAGCCTCCAGAACCTCCAATTCTGCCAACGCCTGAGGAACCAGATGGGAGATAGGCAGCTCACTCTGAAACAGAGACCGGCCCAGCTGAAAACTGCAGCCATTGTCAGGCTATGCCTCAGGGCAGCCTGGAGGAACTGAGTCTCCAAAACCTCAGCTTGAGTCAACTTCAAAGAAAATCTAAAGCACCTGCCCAAGTTGATCTTTAAATCATCAGAGACGGTTAGTGAAAGTGAAACTTTAAAAATTAATTTGGGGGTGGTAAAGCAGTTCAGCCAATCTGCCCCTGGGGCAAGGAAGCAGTGAGGGAAGGGAACTGCTGGAACGAGTGGCGGCCCCCACCAGGCTGCTTCAGACCCCCTGGCCTGTGGACTCCGCAGGGGGGCTGAATCAGTTGATCTGGGCCAAGTGCTCTTGTGTTGAGCAGCCTGGATCAGGATTGTGGTCTTGGGTGGTGGTTCTGGGGTGCACTTTCAGCAAGCCAAAGCTGGGGGGACTTGCAACACCCCCCAACACCTCCGGCAGCTGGGAAAACCCCAGCGATTTGGAACAGAGCTTCCCTCCTTGGAAGCTGAGTTTCACAGACCTAAAAAACCCAACCAGTTAATTGACTGGAAAACATGAGGAAGAGGAAGCAAAATACAAACACCAAAAAAACTCTAGAATCCTTTTTTATGGATAAAAAGGGTCAAAGAATGGAACGGGAGGAAGAGATCCCAGAACTCAGAACTCCCACACCAAATGCTTCCAAGACAATTGAAGAATGCCTAGAAGCTATACATC
>CM053593.1:44335783-44375668 GCA_028646575.1 Pseudocheirus occidentalis
GACAGGGACAGGGTAGAGAACAGAACAAGGTGGGGGAGGGATAGGAAGGAGAGACAGACTATCACTGTCCCAATATGTCCACTATGAAGATGTCCTGTATAATCACACATCCACAGCCTGTATTGAACTGAGTGTCCTTCCAGTGGGGGTGGGTGACAAGGGAGGATTCAAAAGAATTGAGAATTTAAAGTTCTGCAATACCTGCAACTAGGAATTAAGATATACAGGGGCTGGGATAGGGAGACCCTCCCTGCCCTACCAGAAAATAAGAGAGCAGACCAGGGGAGGGGCTTTATAGTGGGCTTGCTGTTTTAGGGTTGGGGCAGGGGCAAGACGGGGAGAAAATGTGTAATTCAAAAATGTAATGAAAATGAATAATGTAAACAAGAAAACAAAAACTAAATTAAAAAATAACATTTAATAAAAGGAAATAACAAAGAAACCCATTTATGTATATTGGTAGCAAAACAGAAATCAGAGAATATACACATTATATGCAATATACACATATAATAATATGATGGGGCTCTCCCATTGACAGGGAGATAACTCAGCTCAACCAAGAGAGAAAGTCGTAAATCTCACCCAAGGTGAATTACCCAAAGTTTCTAGTGTAGTAAGTAATGGATAGGAATATAATTGAGACTGCTACCTCCTCTCATGTCATCTTCTTCCCAGAGGCTTTTCCTTAAGTGACTGAAGTGGGATTGACCTCATTCATCTTCTCCCTTGAAACTGGAAGCTAGAAGCACCTGAAGTGATTCAAAGCTTAGAATCCTGAAGGAGACTCAAGAAGACTAGACTCTGCCAATCCTCTGCCTCATGCAGGGAAGGGTATTCATCTCCAGCAATGGACCAATGGATAGGCTTTGGGATAGTGGATACATAGAAATTCTTCTCTGATTTCACTCCCCCGGATTCCAGTCCTTATAGGGCCAACTGGCACTTCTATAGTTTCATCTCTAATGTTCTGATGGCCCTTCAAACATAAAGTGCTCAATGACAACATCTTTTACGCACACTAACTCTTATTTCTATTACTAACAATCAATATCTTTTTATTCAGTCAAATTTTGAAACCTCAGCAACATCCTCCCATATCTTATCAGGTTTCTGGTTCTATGGATCTTCTTGTCCCACTGTCTGACATCTCTCCCTTCCTCTCCATTCACACTGACATCACCCCACTTCAGCCTCTCATCACCTAAAACAGAGATGTCAAACACCTCTGGGTTGTGGTCCTCAACACTCCCCACTATAAGCAAACCAGATTAAAATGTAATTGGGAAATGTTTTACAAAACAAGAAAAAAATAAAACATAGATAATGTTCATTTGTAGTTTTCTAAGTCAATATGTTGCCTGCCTATTTCTATTTGAGTGTGGCACCACTGAACTAGACTATTCTAATTGTCTCCTCAGCATCCTTCCTACCTCAATTTAGTTTCCAAAACAACCTTACTAATAATTTATGGGACTGCCTATGTTACTGGTTTGCTCAATAATCTGTAGTCGTTCCCTAGTGCCTACTGGGGTAAAATACCCATTCTTTAGCTTGGTATTTAAGGTCCTTCACAATATGACTGAAATCTATTTCTCTTCCTAATCTTATTTTATTCTCTTTAACATGCTCCACTTTCTAACCAAAATGGGCACTTAAATTTCTACTCTTGTCCCCAAATTCTTTACAGTCTCCATACATGGAATATAGTCAGTCAGTCAGTCAAGAAGCAGTTAGTAAGCCCTGACTAGTAAGCCAGGCATTGAGCTTGGTCCTGGGGATTCAAAGGAAGGTACAAAAAACCCCTGCCCTGGAGGAACTCTCATTTTGATGACCCTCTTGATACTCTCTTAGTTCAAGACCCAGCTAAGATTACATCTCTGGGATGCTTTCCTGATCCCACCTGAAAGTGATCTCTCCCTCTGAATTTCCTCTAGCACTTTGTCTACCTTTTACCTTGTCTCTTGCTTTTACTTCACTCTGTCTTTCACAATACTCATCTGTGCTTCGGTTTTATGCCTTCTGTAATATTGCAAGATTTTAAGGGAAAGGACTGCATTTATTTATACCTTTACATATATAGCACCTAACACAGTGTCCTACATGCAGTAGGTGCCTCATTGTTTCTTAAACTAATGTAATTTTGCATATGATACAAAGAAAATTCGCATATGCTATGAGGAAGGCTCAGAGCCTACATTGAACAGTAACAGAGATGGGTCCCAGGTTTCAAACCTTGCTAAGGGCACCCAGGGGCCTTGTCCCAGTTCTGGGAAGGGGCTCTTAACTTGGAGAATAACACTTCAGATCCTGCTTCTGCAGCCTGGGGAGAAAAATGATCTGAGTAATCAGGGACAGGTGCAGACAACACTTGACTTCATTTGAATTTAATTTGAGGGGGGAAAGAGATGCACCAGCGTATTCTGCTCTCATAAGGGATGTCCATAATACCACTGACCTGCATCAACTGAGACTATGCATTAATCCCATTTACGCTGCTGTTGTCATACGCAGACTTGGCAGAAGAACTTTCCTATCTATTCCCACCTTGCAAAAGAGGCTGCTGGTGGGGTAAAATGTGTTGGGCAGATACTCTTCCAAGGGAACAATTCTGGCCCATCCCAGGCAGAAGGGTTGGCAAATAACATGGTGCTCATCTGTGGAGGGCCTGCTGAGGCCCAACACAGCAGACATTTTGCTCTACTTACCTAATTACTTTGCTACCACTGGGGAATGTTTTTTTTAAAAAAGCTACAAAAATAAAAGTAGCGTTACCCTAGCAACCCACTCATTAGATGTTGTTTAGCTATCTCCAGGTAGATTAAATCATCCGTGATCCCCAATAACAATGCTCCAGCAGCATCATTTCTAATAATTGACTGCATTTTCTCACTTGATTGTTTCACAGCCTATAGGCATAACTTGATAATAGTTTATGAGTAGTGCTGACGTCCATGCTGTGCTTTAGGAATGCGTGCATCAGCTCATGTGATCCTCGCCATAACACTGTGAGGTAAAGAGTGCCACTATTTTTATTTTCATTAAACAGGTGAGGAAGCAGGTTGAGAGGTGCTTGGCTTAATGGCTTGACCAAGGTCACAGAGCTAGGAAGAAGTGATGATACGGCCACTTCTGAATTCGACATTAACACAAGCCATCCCTCATGCCTGTAGTGCATTCTCTTTTCATCTCCATTTCCCAGAAACCCTGTGTTCCTTTAAAGAGCCAATTCAAAGGCTCTCTCTTGCATGAAGCCTTCCTAATTTCTCTATTATTTTCAAGGGCATGGCCATCCTCCTAGTCACCCAGACACAGTCTAGATGCTGCCCTTGATTCTTCATTCTCTCTCGTTCCCCATATTCAAGTAGTTGTTAAGTCCATGCCTTGTATACCCCCTATTGCCTTCTCTAACACTGCTGCCATTGTGGTGCAGACCTTCACCCTTTCTTGACTATACCATTGCCTTCTGGTTGGTCTCTTTGCTTCATGTCTTGCCCCACTTGAGTCCATCTTCTACTTGGCTATCCAAAAGTGAAATGGACTGCGTTGCAAGGTAGTGAGCTCCAGCTCAACAGCAGTCATTAAGCAAATAGATGGCCTTGCTAATGAGACTGCTAGAGAGACAAGCCTCTGTTCTGGAGCAGAATGGACTAGATGTCAGCTGATATCTCTCCCAGCTCTGGGACTCTGATTCTGTGAAATGCTGAGGCCTCTTTCAGCTCTGATACCCTAAGCACCTAGGTGTTTATGAGAATTACAGAGCACAAAGGGATGGAGCTTGGTTGTCAGACTGGTAGAAAGATGGAAAATGAGAATATACATAATGGTCCTCAAATTTCTTCACATATATAATGACCTGAAGTTGAACAACTCAGATTGCCTGATATATGATATGGTTCCAGAGTTAGAGACCTAGAACTCACAGTGCACGTGCTGCTTATTCCCCATTTAGACTCCCCCCCCACCCACAGGAATATTTCTCAGCATGACTCTTGATGACCTGTGGCTATCTGGGGCCACCTTCCTTTCTGATCCGCATCTATGTTTTTGAGCATCAAACGAGATGAGTTTGGAAGAGGTTGAGGCTAGCCATGGGGTATCTGAGTTTTTAGTACAATGCATAGAATGAGTTAATGAATGGGAAAAAATTATTGGGTGCTTATTGCATGCAATTGCCTGGCCCTCTCCTAATGAAAACTATACCCCCAGCCACTAACTTGTATTTAATAGTGACTCATTTTTGTCTCCACCATCATTCCCAACACAATATGCTCCAAGAATCACAAGAAAACCTTCTACCATGTTCTCCCAGCTTAAGAAGGCTTCAACCTGGCATTGGAATCCAGGCAACTGTAGCCCCCAACACTTCCAACCCTGCCCACCAAGGGTAGATTTGGATAATTATACCTGTGCCTTCTGAAGTCTCTTTTTCCTCTTACATCTATTTCTAGCCTTCTCTACCAACCCAGGGTAGAGCCCAAGAAGAACAGCACAAACAGAAGCTACAGGTCTCATTGGTAGGATAACCTTCCTAGATACTGGGAACTCATGCTGAGAAGACTAAGTAAGCACCCTTGTTTATATCATGAGACTCTTTGATCATGTATCTTTCTTATTTAGTCGGATACAGTAATAATTTAGTCTGTCTACTTTCCTGGATCAGTTCAGTTCCCAAAGTGGATTTCTTGGAAAACATAATAAAATTTGACTCATACATTTTTGACACAGAAGAATAAAAACG
Organism: Pseudocheirus occidentalis; assembly: GCA_028646575.1. Classification (NCBI taxonomy): domain Eukaryota; kingdom Metazoa; phylum Chordata; class Mammalia; order Diprotodontia; family Pseudocheiridae; genus Pseudocheirus; species Pseudocheirus occidentalis. Next base: position 44,340,525 of record CM053593.1, read on the forward strand.
AAGTTACACTTCACTTGATGGATAAGCAGCCTTAGATATCAATGACAGAAAGAGAAAAACAATGGAATGAGGGTCAAAAAAGGGTGTATTATCTTCCACAAAAAAAGTAATAACAGTAACAACATCCTACGTTTGCAAAGTGACGAATGCTTTCAAAGTGCTTTTACAGGCATATGACACTCATAATAGCCCTGAGAAGTGGGAAAGGCGGGTGTTTTCATCCTCATGTTATAGGTGGGACAACTGGGAGTTGCAGAAATCAAGCTGGTGACTTTGGAGGGATAACCTAACTGGTGGTGGGCCCAGGCCCTGTCCTTTACCTCCTGTGCCTGAAGGCCTGGCTTCTCATAGAACTAGAATTTGGGGGTGGGCAGAGGAAGAAGAGACCTTGGAAGTCACAGCGTTAGTCATCCAGATCTGCCTTAGCCTTCACCTCTATCTGATTTAAAATCGGCCAACCCTGAAATGAAGAATTCAGGAAATTCACGAATCATTCATTAGGTCCCTCCTCTGTTCCAGGGAGCAAAGCCAAGCCTTGTGATTTCAAGTTTAGTGCATTGTGAACAACAAAATGATGCCTGCAGTGAATAAGGCCATTTTTAAGACATGTCATAGCTTCCTGAAGCTTCTCCAGACACCGAAGAGAGATGTGATTAGTCAGAGCTTTGCTAAGCACTTACTATGTGCTAAGTGCTGGGAATATAAGAAAGGCAAAAATATGGTTTCTGCCTTTAATGAGCTCTCAACTAGGGAAAGGCAATTTGCAAACAGCCTTTGTTGTGTATTTTTAGTCACATCCGACTCTTTGTAACGCCATTTGTGGTTTTCTTGGCAAAAACACTAGAATGGTTTGCCATTTCCTTCTTCATTTCATTTTATAGATGAGGAAACTGAGGTAATCAGGGTTAAGTGATTTGCCCAGAATCAGACAGTTAGTGAATGTCTGAGGCTGGATTTGAACTTGGTCTTCTTACTCCAAACCTAGCACTCTATCCAGTGCACCACCTAGCAACTCCAGTAAATAGTCAGGTAAATACAACATATAGATAGTATAAATGGAAAGTCATTTGGATTTACAGAATGGTCTGTAAAGGCACCTGATGAATGACAACCTCTTTGAAAGGGTAGGAACAGAAGGTTGAGTCTCCAGAGAACTGATAAGAAATACTTTAAAGAATCCCATTTCCCATTCAGTTTAGTAACTCAATGAAACTGAGCATTAATGAAGTTTAAATAACTAGAGGAAGCCAGAAATCTACTTGGCTGTTGCTCACTGTAGAGAGATACAAAGAACACTGGACCTGGAGTAGAAGGTCCAGATTTGAATCCCACCTCATATACTTGGAAGCTATGTGATCATGGGAAAATCATGGAATGTCTCAGAACCTAAGTTCCCTCATCCACAAAATGGGGGTAATGATACTTCTACCATTCCTTTGACTGGTTTATTGTGATCAAAGCATTCTGAAAAGCTCCAAGTGCTTATATAAAGGTGAATTATTACTCCTCTGGACCTGAGATACCTCATCTGCAAAATGGAAGCATTGAACAAAGGTCAAATTGCTATGGTCTTGGAGGTGGTTGTATGAGTCTGAAACTATCTTGTTTTTCATTTGGAAATGGGGAAATAACTGAATAATGCAGGGAAAAAGGGAATCCCACTTTTCTGTTCCCAATGCCAGATCCCTATCCACTCTGCTACCCAGGCTCTCCTTTGTTTCATGTAAGGTAGAATAGCCAAAACATTAGGGTTATCCAAAAGTGAAATGGGAGACCATAGGGCACTGGTGTCAAACTCCAACAGAAATGGGTCACTCATCTATAGAGAAGAATCCCTGCTGACCACCTATTGACTTAGTTTTAAAATGTGTTATCTATGTTTTTTTGTATATTTTGTTAAATATTTCCCAACTGCATTTTAATCAGGTCCATGCCTTACTTGGGAGGGTTCTGGGCTGTGTTTGGCCTCAGCCCTGTGATAGCTCAGTGAATTCTTCCTCACTGGGGGTGAGGAAGGGAGAAAGGAGGTGGTACAAAAGCAGAGGCCAGATGCCCATTGTGGGGAAGGTATATTTTAAAGGGAATTCTTATAAAGTCATTGTGGTCCTAGACAGAGTGATGGACACTGTGGGGTAGTTGATAGAGGGATGAGCTATGAGATAAGAAGACCTAGTCCCAAGTCCTGATACCAATGCTTTGTAGTCTTGTGACCTTAGCATTCCAGTTCATCCTTCATCTGTCTGTAAATTGTTTCACAAAACTTAAAGGGCTATACAAATGAAGATTATTGTTATTGGTCAGTTACAAGCTGGACTCAAGTCAACCAGCTTTTATTATATATAATTACTATGTGCCAAATCCTGTTCTGAGAACTGGGAACATAATCAGAAAGACAATTTCTGTCCTCGGGGGAAAAATAAACACCCAAGAGGAAGCCAGAATGTGGAGGGCAGGGAATGATGGTACTCAGCATGAGGACATTGTAGAGAAAGTCTGGGAGGAGCATCAAGGGTACAGCCTGGAGAGGAATGGAGACACCCATGAGTTTCTGTCCTTCCCCAAAGAAGGGACCATTTTATGCCATTATATCCTGAAGGTTTTTATAGCACCTGGCATTTACTGGGTGCTTAATAAATCCTACTTAATAGATTGACTGATTAAATGATTAGTTAAGTTCCTTCATGCTCTTAGATTCTCTGAAAAAAAAGCCTAGAAAAGAGAAGGCTGAAGAAGAATTTCAGGAATGATCTTTAGATATATTCTCCAATAGGAAATTCAATGAAAGATGGAGAAAAATTATAGCTTGTTCCCACAAGAATATAAGACAAGACAAATAAATTCTATAAAGAACATTGATTTGAGATATCAAGAAATACTTTCTGCTATTGCCCTATGCAGTGGAGTTTTTTGCTAAGAGTTAGACACTCAGCTTTCTGGGGTGGGTAATATGCAATGCTACCTGGAAACGGGAATAGACTATTCCCTTGCAGTCTTGTTTATGCATCTTGATTTGTGATCCCATTAATTCGCCTCAAGCATATTGTACAGCAGTGCTGTCCTTTAAATGTGCAGATGCTGCTAATGGTGTTTACAGGGCAGGTAGTCCAGATGAAGGTTTATTTTTTTCACATTCTGCCTGTTGCTATGTTCCCACTGGCTGCAACAAGGACTATGGTCTTGGACAACAACAGCAGAAGCTATTGCTTTCTGGGTTTCTATTTTTGGCTGTTTAGATGTGTGTTCTTTATCCTTTCCATGCTGACATATCACTGGAGCTGACCTTAAGAAGTAATAGACTTTAATGCCTCTTTCTCCCTTCAGCAGTATTCCATCATGGAGGGCAGCTCAAGTAGCTGGAAAGTTATAGAATGATCCCTTTTTGTTGGTTTTGTTAAGTATTTTCTCTTTTTTGGCCCTAGCTTATGCCCTCCTGGCCTGGAAGCTAACATATGTGAGCACTTGATTGTAAGAAAGGAAATGTGGTAGACCCAGGGCAAATCCATCATCCCACCTGTACAAACACTCAAAACACATGCCCTATTGATGGTGGATCAGCAATATCATTGTCATGTACCAAGAATACAGCATATCATCATGTTGTAATTAACTCATTGTTCTTGTCTTTTCCATAGAGCTCAGATCAAAAAGATCCTAGGACTGGTTGCTATCCTATAATTGTTCTTTCATGTTTATAATCTTTCAAATTCATTCATATTTAATATTCTGCAGACTATCTGTGCAGGTGAAAAAAGAGACTCCTTTTTTGTAATTGAAAAAAGGATTGGAATGGTATCTTGGCCTCTGGAGGCTCTCTGAAAGCATCCGCAGGACAAGTCAAGTAGCTGCAGGGTGATGGATATAGTACACAGTTTGTCCTGTTCCCTTTTTTCATAAGTTTACAATTGGATGGTATCTTAGAATCCATTAAGTCCAATTCCCATTTTACAGAGGGAGTAGGTAAGACCTAGAGCAGTGAAATGAATTACCCAATATTACACAAGTTAAAAGCTACAGAGCCAGAATTATAAGCCAGTTCTTCTGGTTCCAGATCCTGAGCTCTTTCCATTGCAGCCTACTTGTTTGGAGATTATGAACATTCAGTCTGGTGACATCACCTTAAAAAGTCATTCTATTTCATCTCAAAGGATTGTTGAGGAATGTTTATATCTGTGATAATGTCTCAGTTCTAGTAATATGTTTATTGAATTTTCAAACATATTTGGAGGTCTAAATTTGTCACTTGGGGATCTCTTGTTTTACAAGATTAGCAAGATATTTTATTATTAATAGTATAATAATCTTATTCTGATTTTTTTTTATAAAGCTTAGGTAGAAACAGTCCAAGGACGAGCTGCTATCCTGTTTTTTTTATGTTTAATGTTCCTTTTTTTGAGACAATCTGGGTTAAGTGACTTGCCCATTGTTATAAAATTAGTGAGTATCTGAGATCAAATTTGAACTTGAGTCCTTCTGACTCTAGGGCCAGCCCTCTTCCACTGTACCACCTAACTGCCCCTATATTTAATGTTCTAAAGACTATTGAGCAAATGTATAAAATGACTGCTTTTTGTAGCAGAAGTGTCAAGATGGAAGCTCATCCTCCCTAGGCACAATGCATAATAAATAAAGCTCCCCAGCTTAGCAGCCAGGCAATGTGGGTGCATGTTTTAGGTTGGTCTTGATCTCAAAGTCAGAGGAGCCTGCTGTACATAACATCTACAAGAGATAATGAGCCAAAAACAAAATGAACAAAGAAAAACAAAAACAAAAAAAACTTATCACCTGGTGGCCAGACTTCTAGTAATGATCCCTTCTGAACTTAGGCTGGTCCCCAGATAACAGTTAGGCAATGCAACACTGAATCCAGATCCAAAATCTTTTCAGATGATTTTGTTGTTGTGTGGTTTTTCAGTCATGCTTGATTCTTCATGACCCCATTTGGGATTTTCTTGGCAGAGGTACTGTAACTTGCAATCTCTTTCTCCAGCTCATTTTACAGATGAGGAAACTGAGGTAAACAATGTCAAGTTTGAACCCAGGAAGACAAGTCTGGCTTACTCTAGCCTAGCATCCTATCTACTTTGCCACCTACCTGCTCCATGATTAGGGCTTCAAAAAAACATGTACTCTACAATGGCGTAGCTCTTGAGAACTTAGGGCTATATTTGTGTAACAATGAGGCACCAATGGATGTTTTACTTGTACGAACAAACGTGTAATATATGTTAACTGAATGAATGAATATTTAGTAGGAGCCATCTTCCCCTTTGAAATCAGGGGAAGTTCTTTTCATGAAGGATATATTCATAATAGGGCAAAGGGTGAGAGAATTGCTTTAGTTATTTACATGTGAGACCCTGAAACACATTGCCAGGTAGCCTCTTCCCTTGATGACCTCTTATATTTACTTCTAGCCATAGAGTTATGTTGCAGGGTTTTTTTTTAAACACAAAACCCACTTTATGAAAACATTGGTTAGAATATATTTCTTCATTAAAACTGCTTTTGTGGGTGCTACAGCCCAAACTACTCAAGACCTAGAAAGAAAGTTCTCACTATCAGAGTCCTGGGCACTATCAAATAGTTCAACATCAAAAAATATTATTTTATCAATGGAAATGACTTTAAGGAAGATGCATCCACCTCTGTTTTGCTACTATTTGCCAAGTGCCATGGCAAATTTCTGTGTGATTTGTAGCAGAAATCTTCTCTATGTGGTTTCTCTCCCACTACAATGTGAATTCTGAGAGCAGAAATTCTTTCACTTTTCAATTTCTGTCCCTAGAGATTAGCACAGTGCTATGCACAAAGTCAGTACTTAACAAGTATTTTTTTTAAATTATTCATTTATTCCTACCTCATCAGCTAAGAAAAATGCTTAATTATAGTTTAAATTGTAGTTGTTTTAAGTCATGTCTGACTCCATTTGGAGTTTTCTTGGCAGAGATACTAGCATCGTGTTCCATTTCCTTCTCTGATTCATTTTACAGATGAGGAAACTGAGATGAATAAGGTTAAGTGACTTGCCCAGGGTCGCACAGCTGCTAAGTATCTGAAGCCAGATTTGAACTCAGGGAGATGTCTTCTTGACTTCCCAGATAGTCGCTTCATCTACTCTGCTACCTAAACCCCAGTTTTCATGAACAAATGGGGCTTATACCTAGGGAGAACTTCCATTCATTGATTGGCAGAAGTAGAACCCAGCTATGGGTGATTTATATAATTCTTGCTTCCATTTTAGACTTCTGTTCTCATGGACATTCAATTCAAGGTTGGGATGGGAAAATTCATTTGCCCGAATGTTTTAAGAGTTTAACTGGCTCCACCCATCACCTGGCAGGTGTTTTGCAGAGGAAGTTACATAAATAACACACATTGTAGCAAGGACTGTCAAGTCAACAGGAACAATATCAGAATGGGAATTTCTTGCAGTACACACATAATAATAATTATCGCTAACATTTGTATAGCACTTTAAGGCTTGTAAAATATTCTTTCTACATATTATCTCATTGGATCCTGATGAATCAATAAGTAATTCCTCAAATAGTCTTTTTTTATCTTGATATGGTCCTATAAAAATAGATATCATTTACAGAACATTATTCAGGTGAAAGGGAGAGGAGTGGTCCCTGTCTGTGATTTCATGGGCCTAGGACATGCCTGATGTGCCAAATTCCTCTGCAGATGTAGACCAGCCAATTATTCTTAAAGTGGAATTTTCGGAAAGTTGCCTGGGGACATGTGATGTTAAGAGACTGACTCATAGTTGCACATCTACTATGTCTAAGAATCAAGACCTGAATCCAGTCCTCCTGACTACAAAGACAGCCTAGAATCCTCTCTGTTCTGCAGTCTCTCACTTTATTGCACTTTATAAAGTTCACCAATTGCTATATATACATCATACAGCTTAATCCTCAGAAAAACCCTCTGTGGTAGGCACTTCTAGTAGTGTTATCTCCATTTTACAGATTGGAAAATTAAGATTTAGAGGAAGTGACTTGGCCATAGTCATCCAGTTGGTAAGCATCAAAAGTGGGATATGAATTTGTATCTTGCTGTACTTACAATATAACATACTTTACATCACGTTGTTATAACACTACTACTTAGAAAATATGATAAACCAATTCCTGTCTTACTCTAAATAAGTGCATGTGTAGAATTTTAGACACAAAAGCAAAAGATATGTTTAGCCAGGGAGATTTTGGAAACCTTGCTAATCACACTACATAGTCTTCTCCTAACCTCTACCCATTTCCGGTACTTGACTAAATTCTTAAGGACCCAATATGATCTTTGGCCATGTTTCTAAAAATATAAATGTTATCATGCAGAGGTAAAAGAGTTGAACCAAATAGCACTGGAGTCATGAAAGGAGGACTGGGTTCAAGTCTAGGCAATGAGAATTATGAGCTTAACCCCTTATAAGAGATTTGTCCAAATATCTGGATGTGTCAGAACCCCTTGGAACTGGCATAATAATATCTGCACTCCCTAAGCCACAGGAGAATTAGATGAGATGATATGTAATGTGTTACCTACATATGGGTCATTACTGTAGAAGGGAGGATGACAAACACAGAGACAGCTGAACTTGAATCATGTGAGTTGTTTGAAGCATAGTTCTGCTGTTTTCCACCTAGTGGATCTCTGTGGAGGAGTCAACTAACCTCTGACTCAGTTACAAAATGGGGACCAAAATACTTGTCCTAACTATCTCCTGAGGCTATTATGAGGATGTAAAGCAATAACGTATGTAAAAGTATAGGACAACTATGAATGATTAGGAATCTAATAACGTACTTTGGTGGCCTTTGTAGCTTTTATGTGAGCACTCTTTACTCTGCCTGACTCTCTTCTTTACAAAGCCCTTCCATTACAATTACCATGGGATCAGTCACACTTTACAAAAGAGGAAATTCAGGCATCGGTTTGTCTTGCCCAAGAATACAAAACCACTATTGAAGGATGTGAATTAAAGTCTACTGATGTTAGACCCAGTACATCCACCCTTCACTGTGTCAGATTACCTCTTGCTTTACTTTTTTTCTTCATTGTTACAGTACTGTACACTCTTCTCCTCTGCCCTTCTTGGCTGGGGTTCTATAGAACAGAGATTATATCTGCAGAGGTAGGAGTACTTCAGCTGGGTTTTTTTTTCTGCTTTCATGGAAAAATAAGCATGCAAAAATTATCTTGATTCAGCTTAATTCCAAGAGGCACAACTCCTCCAGGGAAAATGAGTAATGCATCACTCAATTGTAAGAAACATTTCCTGAGCCCAAAGGTTAGTGGTACAAGCAACAGGAAGCCACAAACTTGCCCTTTTCAGCACCAAGGATAGAAAACATTTCCCCAAATGCCAAAAATAATGGGAAAGCACCACATCATTTTAGGACATCCTTCATCAAACTGCCTACATTGACTTACTTTCCTACAAATCAATTGAATCAGTCACATGAAATCTAGAGTGTTCAACCTACTATAGTATATGATAATTTGGACAGGAAGGCTTCCACCAGCTAGGAGGAAGCTGGAATCTGAGGCACATGAGTGCTACTGTTTGATGTTTAGTTTTAGCTCCTTTCCTGCCCAACAACAGGAGACCATTTTGATCTAGGTTCACTGGAGAGTAAATGCCCCATTTCAATCACTTCATTCTCTTGTATTCCATTTTCCTTTAACCTCACCTCAGCAAGGTTTCCCTTTGTTTCTCCTAACAAGGCATGGCTGGTGAAATAGAGGACCTCACCTGGGTTCACTTTATGTGTCACACTCTACTGTAGCACGCAGCAACAAGTCTTCAGAGAGCCCTCTTGACGTCCCGTGCCTAGTGCCCTTCAAGACTCTATCAAATTCTTTCTGCTACAGGAGGCTGTTCTTGATCTCCCCCTCTTCTCTCCAATGGCTTAGTTGTGTACATTGGATATCCATAGTGGAATGTAAAGTACCTGAAGGCAGGGACTGTTCCATATTAGTCTTTGTGTCCCTAGTACCCTTGTGTCCCCAGTACCCTAGCAACAGTGACTACAAAGTAGAAGCTTTATAAACGGTTATTGAATTAAATTGAATTTATATTCTAGTAATGCTTACCACCTATATAACCTTAGATAAATCATTTTACTTCTCTGGGACTCAGTTTTCCCTTTTGTAAGATGAGGAGTATTGAAGTATATGAAGTCCTAAGTAAGAGAGCTGAAGTTCCAATTGTGCCTACTACCTATGTAGTCTTAGACAAAGCACTTTACTTTTCTGAGATTCAGTTTACCCCTTTATAAAATGAAGAGTGTCAAAATATATTGTCTCTAACCTTTACGGTTTTTTTTGCACAAATGTCAAAATCTTCTCATACTGATCAAACATAATGGTTTGGAACCCTGGGTGAGTCAGAGACCAATAATAATCATGTGCCACGATTATTACTCAAAGCTACTAACAATGTGCCACTTCTAAAATAATTATCCAAAAGTGTTTTTCACATCCATTTCATTATTTTTTCCCTCACAACAGCCCTGTCAGAGGTACAAGTTATTATCTCCATTTTATAGATGAATAAACAATGCAAAGAGGTGAAGTTCCTTGCCTAAGGTCCCATGTGTTAGAACCAAGAGTCTAACCCAGATCTTTTGACTTCCAAAGAAGTAACTGGTGGTACAGTAGAAAGAGCTCTGGACTTGGAGTCAGGACAATACAAGTGAAAATTTGGCCTCAGATACTGACTGGCCGTGTGGCCCTAATCAAGTCACTTAATCTCTGCTTGCCTTAGTTTTCTCAACTATAAAATGGGGATGATGATGATGATGATGATGATGATGATGATGATGATGATGATGATAATAATAATAATAAACTCCCAGGGTTGTTGTAAGGATTGAACAAGATAATTTTTGTAGAACAATTAGCACAGTGCCTGGTCCATAGCAAGTGATTAATGAATGCTTGTTTCCTGTTCCAGCTCCACCCCCCAAATGTTGTTGTTGTTGTTGTTTGGTTGTTCAGTGGTGTCTGACTCTTCATAAATACATGGACGTAATTCACTGAGTTCTCTTGGAAAAGATGCTGGAGTAGTTGGCCCTTTCCTTTTCTAGTATGTCCCCATTGTACAGATAAGAAACTGAGGAACTGATTTGCCCAGCTTCTCACACCCCCTAAGTGTCTGACCCCGGATTTGAACTCAGATATTCCTGATTCTAGGCCCAGTTCTCTATCCACTGCATCACCTAGTTGCCCCCAAATATAGTGAACTACAAAATACAGTGTGCAAATATAATATACTACAACTAGACTTCGATTAGTGCAAATAGTGAATCCCTGGAGTGGTCACATTTATTTCCATGAGGCTACAACCAATCGCCATATTTTATGTAACTATAAATTTGAATAATCTGAATTTGAATACATGCAACCACTTAACAGGATGCATTATTCACATCAATTGGAACCTAGCTGTATATCATATAGCCTGTCAAGAACCTACCAAGTTCACATCCCTGTATCTTCCCTGTTAATCAAAATTTTCCAAGTAAGAGTAAGCAGGGTAATAAAAATGTCACTTTAAATGCTATCACAAACCCATAATAGACTCCTTGTCCCATTAATGATATAAACTTACAATTGAAAAAATACCCACATAATGCAAAGGGATAGCCACAAGTCTAGCTCATGAATTTATAGAATATTTAATTTCAAAGTCGAAAGAGGCCTCTCTAGTTCAACCCCTTCATTTTATAGATAAGGAAAAATGGATCCAGGGAGGTTAAGTCACTGGCCCAAGGTCATCTAGACAGTAAATATCAGAGGCATGATTTGAACCCAGCTCTGGCTCTCATTAGTGGCTTAAAAAAACTCCCTTGTACCATGAAATCTCTTTTTTCTAATCCTCTTATTTTATAGATGAAGAAACTATATAATTCAGAGAGATTGAGGCTGTATAAATCTCTGGATTTATACAGACACTGCCTGACTTCTGGGTCAAGACTCTTCTTCTTACAGACAGCAGAAGAAATGGGAAAGCCTGAAGGGGAACCTTAAGGTACAAAACATCCATCTATCTGGAATCTCTTCCAGGCATAATTTCCATTAATATGATCAGGGCTGGGTCTATGCTACCTTCTAATGTATGACAAGAGTGATCATTTATTACTATCACATTCTATCTTTATCTTCTCATTTCATCCTCATAATAATCCTGTGAGATAAATATATCCCCATGGAATATATTTATATATTTATCCTTCTCTTCCTCCCATCCTCAAAGACTCTGGGCTTATACAAACTAGGTTTATTCCTAAGGATTTTGATTAGATAGCAATATGGTGCTTTAATGTTAGGCACTTTACAAATATTTCATCTTCACAACTACCAGGAGGAAAGTGAGATTATTATCTCCATTTTACTGATGAAGAAACTGAGGCAGACAGAGGCTAAGTGATCTGTTCAAGGTCATACATTACTAAGTTTGGATTTGAAGTCAGATTTTCCTGACTCCAGGTTCAGCATTCCCCAGCTGCCCATAAAGGTTATTTTCTCGCTTTTACATTTCCTCAACCTCAGTGGGAACTTTAAAACGAATCTTTTATAGTTTAAGTATAGAGTTTCCCCATCTGCAAGTAAGAAGGTCCGTTAACCTGCCCCCAATTCCCCTTGCCCCTCTGTGAAGGTACTTTATGTACAATATGGATATTATTAGGTTATATCAGCTAGATTTTCATTTCCTCCACAGAAAGGTTAGAAACCACAAAGGATAGTCAGTGCACTTGAACAAATAGAGGAAACATAAACCAATCAAATAATCCATTAGATTCATTAGACACCCCCACCCCACCCCACTCCCATGACAAAAGCTAAAGAGAATTATACTGAACAAATATTCACCATTCACCTCACATTGGCACCATGTGAACCACCCACAGAAATAACATAAAGGGCGGACAAGGTCCAAATTTCCTGTCCCCCACATCACATGGTTTTAGTCTGAAAACTTCAGGGAACTTCTGATGGCAGTTGACTTCTCTGAGAAGCTTGCTACTAAGAAAATTTCCTCTTTGGTAGGTAACTGGTATCCCACTGTCAAACCCAATGTCACCCATGAAGTAACCCCAAGGAATGAAAATGTCTTTCTCCGTATTGATAATCTCAGACCTATAATCAGTAAAGGAAACAGAAAGGGAGAAAAAGTTATCCAAGAAGTCAAGGCCCACAAATTCTCCTCTTGGGGGAGATAAGTATATGTCTCTGGGGAAACTGGGTGGTGCAGTGGTTAGAGCACTGGCCTTGGAGTCAGGAAGAACTGAGTTCAAATCTGTTCTTTGACACTTATGGACTGTGTGACCTTGGGCACAATGAACTTAAAAAAAATCTTCCATTGTCATTCATTTCTTCTCTACAATCACCATTACTCCTTATGGTTGGGATAGACCAGTAAAAATTCCTTCCACTGTCCCTCACTTTGCTACATTTTATTATGGAAGTCCTATTACTCATGCTGATAGATTACCTTATGGGTAATTACAATAACAAAAAAAATCTGTTTCATCTAAATAGCAGTCCCTAATCCTCTGGGAGGAAGCCCAAGACATGAGAAAATGTCTAGTTCTATTGCCCCCTAACCAGCTTGAAGAGATTGTAAGGAATCACTGGGTTTATCAAAGGTTGTCCTAATCAACCATCATTACAGATAGGTCAAGTACTATTTTCAGATAATCAGTGGCAGACTTGGGACTTTGATATATGTCTTTGCCTCCAAGTACATTGCTCTTTGACTAGACCATCCTCAGCTTCTTGTTCTTTCCAGTAAATTACAGAACCATAATTCTACTCTAACGTGTTCTCCGTGCTTCCCCATCTGCCAGTACCTTTGAGTAAATAAAGTATTTTATATTTAATTCTAGAGGTAATAGGAAATCTATAGGACTTTGTTGATTAGGAAGATGATGTTATCAGGCATTCACTTTAGGAAGATCATTTTGATAGATTATGGTGGATGAGATGGATTGTGGAGAGACTTGAGACAGGAAGACTTGCCATAGTACAGGTGAGAGGTCATGAGAATGAGGAAATTAACTATGGTGGCAGCTCTATCAGTATAGAGGAGAAGGAGGTCATTCTTGTGTAAGTGTAGACACTAGCTAAGATTTAATAAGTAGCAGGCAGATGTGCTAGGAAAAATACTAGACCAGGTGGGGGGTCAAGAAGCTTGTTTCTAGCCCTGGCTTTGTCATTAACTAGGTATGTGCCCTTGGACAAATCACTTAAGCTTGATTTCTTCAACGCACTGGATGACCTTAAAATTATCAGTGGCATCTCTCCCATGATATTTCTATTTGAACAAGGGACAAAATTCCTTTTTGGCTAAGATTTTGAAACAAATTAAGCTCTAATTGAGCAATTTTTGGCATCAGGGTAGTGAATCAAATGGATTGAGGTGCATCTCTGAAATGACATTGTGAGGCAAGTGTTGGACTCAAAGAATATAAACTTCTTTTAGGGCAGTTTGTTTTAACTTTTGTCTTTTTTCCCCTTAGTATCTTTACACAGTTTCTGCATAGTGGGTGCTGTATAAATGATTGACAGATTGAATTCCTTGGGAACTGTGTGAATGATGGTTCATTTTTCATTCCTGTTCACCCCTCTGTATATTCTTAGAGAAGATAAAAGAATTTCATTGTATAGCCCTAAGGTCATAGGGGCTATGCAATGAAATTCATTTATGCTATATTTTTTTCTATCATCCAGCTTATTAACAAATATATTGCCAGAAAAAGGCAAGGAACCTGCTTCCAAGTAAAGGGAATTTTAAAGTTTGCCTTTCCAGAAAGCTTGTTCCTGCTTTTCCTCTAGCTTTTCTCCTGCCAACTCTTTGTTATCTAATCCAAAATCTGTTGAGTCCTTTTAATGCAATTCCACCATTCGTTCCTCTGCTGGCTGTGTATTTACATTTATTTATACATATTTTACTTATATATTCATTTATTTATACATTTATATGTATTTATATATTTTATTTTAATATTATTTATTTATATGTATATATTTCTATATGTCATTCTTCTATATAAATATTTATCTCTGCAAGATGTAGATATGAAAAGAACACTGGACCCAGAATCAAAACACTGGGCTTTACATCCTGCCTCTCATCTAATTAGCTAAGCAACCTGTAGTAAGTCATTTGCATTACCTAAGTCTCTGTTCCATTTGTAAAATGGGGATTAACTGCACTGCCTACTTCACTAGTTTATTGTGAGAATCCAAAGGAGGCTATGTTTGTGATATCAGATCAAATCCAACAAGCATTTATAACCCCTGCAAAAAGAACTGTACCTGGCAAGGAAAAGTTTTCATTCCACTGGGAAATGCAAGACGTCAGCAACTGAAAGTGTCAGAGGACCATAAATAGCTATTGTTGTTACTATGCCTTTGGGGCACTTGCTTGCTCAGCTTTCTACCACAGCTGGCTAATGCATGCTATGCTACCTACCCAGGTGTGTTCTGAATATCAAAGGTGAGGCAGACAGACCCTTTGTAGAATGTAAAATGTTACAGAAAGGTGAGCTATTGTTGTTTATGTCTCCTTGTTTCTGCAATTAGCATCAACCCCTCCACTTTCAAAATAGAAGCCATCTGTAGCCAGGTACAACAAAACATGGTTTCTTTGGCCTCTGGTCCGTCCTTCCTCAGATGTTCCTGAAGAAACTGCCTTGGCCTGGAGTACACAGTCCTTGCCTTTACTTTCTATGCCAATGGGGTCAAATCCAAATAGAAATGGGGACCACCAAAACATTAATGAGGAGCCTTGGGGACATACCAACTTAGCTTTAAAATGCAACGTTCTCTAGTTTTTTTTTTTAATATTTCACTAAATATTTTCCAATTACATTTTAATCTGGTTTTTGAGTCCCACTTGCAAGTGTTCTGGGTCTTAAGCAGCTGGGAATATTTGACAGTTCTTCCTATATCCTCATTCTCTGTCTCTTGAATTCCATGGCTTGTGTGAAGAGCTGATCCAGGTATTCCCTCCTCCATAAAGATTTGCCTAATCCTCCCAGCTCACCCACTCCTTTGCTGAGAGGCTTACAAAGATCTGTCTCTCCTCAGATTTCTCACAGCACACTGCCCATGTGCTCATCGACCTCTTGTAGGATTGTGACCTCTGCACACTTCTTTCCTGCCATTTCATGGTCTGTCCTGTCTTGCGTATAGGGACTGGACCTGTGCCTTCCTTGACAGAGGGTATTCCCATATGAAAAATCAGTACCCTTTTTGCAACTCACAGTTGTAGAGAGCTGCCTAGAGCACTGCAAGATTGAATGATTTGTCCAGGATCACTCAGCCAGTTTGTGGCAGAAGTAGGACTTGAACCCGGGTCTTTCTGACTCAAAGTCTAATTCTCTATTCACTACATGATGCTGCAAATAGTCTGGGCTTAATAAATGAGGGGTCAGTTGAACTGATTTCTGACATTTGCCAAGAGAACCATAGATCATGTGTAAAGGACAACACATCTTGCCCACCGAAGGTGATTACCAATCTATGGTTTAATTGAAATGTTCATTTAATTGAAATGACTTGAACATATGAAACATTTAGTTAATCATCTGAATGATTCAGACTCATGATAGCAAACATCCTGATATCTGTGTGCATTGGAATGGATTGATTTTTCGGTTTTCATCTGATGCTTGATGCTGTCTGATTAAAAATACGAATTGTCCCCTCTGAGACAGCTGAGTTTAAGCTCAGAATTGGAGAAGGCACAGACCTGTTTATAAAGAAAGAACCAGTTCTATATTGGTTCACACACTCCCTCCTCTGGTCCTTGAGTAGCTAGCTATTCCACCCTGAAATGACATTTCAATGAGGCTTGGCTAGGCTGTTTGCTTTTTTGTTGTTGTTGTTATGTTTTAATTTTTGTTTTTTGGCCCTGTAAAGTTTCTAGGCACACATTTTGCTGTCAGACTGATTACAGGTGTAATCAACTGATCCATCCTTTTTAGAAGCATTCTATCTTCTGTCAGAGTAATCACCATTTTACCAGGTTCCTTTCCCCTGTGTGCTCCTTTGAAATATGTCAGGTGTTGATTGAACTTTTGCAAATCTCTACTGAGAAATTAGAGCATCCTGCTGATTCTCATTTGGAAATTGGCGATTATTTGTTTCTGTATTATCTATAAGGGTAGCTGAGAACAGGTCATAGGAATTATCCACAGAATAAGCCCGCATGCTCTTGCTAGCACTTTAGGTTCCTTGAGGTAGGTAGCTTCCTTTCATTCTGCAAACCAGACACAAACAAATGTCAGGGCTCAGAAGAAACCTCAGAGACCATTTAGTGCAGATCTATCTTTTTACAGATGAGAGTAGCAGGCGATTATTAATTGACTTCAGGCTGTAAAAGAGGTAATGACTTCTCAGGTGTCACAAAGCCAGTGACAGAGTCAAGACTAGAAATGATTCTCATTTCAGAGCTTTTAATCCCTAAATTCCCATCTTTTGAAAAAACCATAAAGCTTTGCTTTTTTTTCTTTTCTGAAAGTCCACACATTTTGAAATAGATATCTGGTTGGGTATTGGGGTAAAGTTTTTCTCTTGTGTGTGTTTTCTTTCTTTTTCTTCTCTTTTCCTTATCCCCCATTTATCCATTTGGCATTGTTCATGCGTCAGCCTGTCTTTTCCTCATTTCTCTTCCAAGGGTTGGAGGAGGCAGAGGGGAGGGGAAGCAGTGCCACAGTGCTGCCCTCTGATTGGCTGACTGGGCTGGACTGGAGTATAAAAGAAACTCAGGCAGGTTCCGAAGGAAGACTCTCAGAGGCATCTGACAGCATCCTGCCTGAGACAGAAAGGCTCCCACAGAAGCGACAGCTGCTCCTGCCGTGTTTCTCATCTGCACTTTGAAGACAAGCAGGAAATCAAGATGTGCAAAGGACTTGCTGCCCTGCCAGCCACTTGCTTGAGGAGGTAAGGTTGTTTTCATGCATCAGTTAGGACAAATGTGCTCCAGCAATCTGACACCTCTTATTCAGTGTGTCCCAAAAGTCTTGGTGCAGCTTGGAGCTCAAAACTGCAGATTTGGGGGATACTCTGTGTCTGTATTCAGTCAGTGCAGCACCAACTTCCTAGACTTTTCTCAAAGACTGGATATGAATAAGGAATATTTTTTTCTCCTTTACTTCTAATGCCTATATGCCATACGTACAACTGGTCTTCTAGTCACAGTTAAAAGTCTGACAGAGAAGTGTTAGATTTTAATCTTGAATGCATAGAAATCTGTATCATTATCTTTGAATGATGCCGAGTTAGTATTCAGGGTATGCAGACTTTCTGATTGTATTTATTTCTATGCTAGCAATGAGTATCGACTCTAGACAGTTTTTCTCCAATGACATTATCAGGCTATTACTATAAAAAGTATACTCTGGTGTAGTGAAAAGCATGCTCTATCTGGCTGTTTGACCTTGAGAAAATTAGCTCCATTTTTCTCTGGGTCTCAGTTTATACTTCTATAAAAATGAAGATTTGGAGTGGGATGATCTCTGCAATATTTTAAGTTTTAATGTTTCAATTCATGGATTTTACCATTCCGTGTTTAGAGATCCATATTATGCTCTAGGCCCTCCTAATATCAGTGAAATACTCTACCAAAAGGGGCATTAAAAACTGGTATTCATCAAAAGCTTGGTGACTGGGTGTCTTATGTTTTCTGTAACACGTATTTGGAGTAAATAGCATAGTGATACAGCTGTGTGTTTGGAAATCAGTTGGTTTTACTACCACAATTTATGACTTAATTGACAATCGAAAATCCAGCCCATGCAGTTAGCTCATCCCAGTCTCTCTAAATCAGCACACAAGGCTCTGGCTCACCATAACAGTAACCACAATGTGTTCAACTGAACTCTTAAAAGTTTTGAAATGCTCTGCTACTGTTCATCTGTCAAAGAAAACTAAGGCATTTTGCTTATTTTGCTGATGTATATTAGAAACTCATGGCTAACTTTTATTAATCTGTCATACTTCCCAACCCTTTGTAACTGATGTGATGCTCACAAAGCTGGTGTATGCTGAGGCACAAGGCAATATTTCATTTAAACAGAACGTGTTTTCAAATCTAGCCTCCCTCACTCTTTCCCAGCTTTTGAAAGACTCTATATGAGTGCATTGTGGCTGAGAGGAGGTTTGCACTGCAGACATTCTGTAAAGAAATCCACAGATGATTACATCTTAAAGATGGTCCCATGTTATTTAACCTTTAAAGTGATTTCAGATGCTGACATATATACAGCTTTTAAGACACTGGAAGGGAGAAAAGCCTCCAGGGGACTCTAGCACCCAAGCCATTTGAATAAATAAATGAATGGCTGCTGTTACAATAATATATTTACTTCCATGTTTCTCTTAAAGTGGAAACATATTCCAATTGCTGCTGCTGCTGTTGTTAATGTTTTTAAAGCAAATTCAGAGCAAGGTCATCTGCAAGAGAGAATAACTTTATTTGCTACTGGTAACAGATTTCAGTTTACCAGGTCCCTCTGCTTCTTACCAAAAAATTTGCCAGCAATTCCAGGACAGCTTCCTCCCCTTGTCTTTCCAAGGACAGTTAGAAAGATACAACTGATCTTCTTAGAGAGGGGACATTAATGTCTGGGTCTATTTTGAACCTTGAATAGATCAGTACTTCTTTCTTCCACCAGTCTAGAGCAAGTCACTTAAACATTTCTGGGCCTCAGCTGAGCCTCTGCAAAGCAATCAAATAAATGACTGTTGAACTTCCCATTAAAAACTGGACTTGAACTCTGCCTCCTAGGTGAGATGAGTCTTTGTTTGAATGGGAAAGCATCAACCCTCTCAATTTACAGCAGAAGAAATGTGAGGTCCAGAGAAATGAAGATATTTGGCTAAGGTCACACAGTTTTTTAATAGCACAACAAGGGAGCTAGGAGAATGATCCTGCATATAAATGGCTTGTTAACCCAGAGCAATCACCTGGAAGTTAGCTAGGGAACCTAACTGAAAGTTGATTAAAAAAAGTCCTCCTTATGGAGTTGAGTAGCCTAGCTACACAACAGTCATAGATAACATGCTTTAATGAAAGCAAGTTGTTGGTGTTAATGACTATCCCAGCTGCTTTTTCCTAAATCCTGAGTGCAGTCCTTCTCCCTCTTTCTTAGACTTGAATGTTCTTGTAATTTCCTTCATGAGGAATTCATTAACAATAAAGTGTGTGTGTGGGGGGGGGAAGGGGCAGAGAAGGGGAAGAGTTGTTTATAGGTGATCCTAGCTTTAGCTCTTTAGCTCTAGCAGGCATGTGTGACCAGAAAGCTGACCTTTGTTTTTTTTTTTTTTTGAAATTTAACAGTCCCTTCTCCTTCACTTTCTCCACCCCTCCCCCTTGCCTCTACTGGCACTGCACATCCTCATTTAGAGTTCAACAATTCCCCCACACCAGGTATCAGAAACCCATAGTAAAGACTGAGCTGTGAATGCCTTGTTGAAGATGCAGGAAGCATCCAGTGACTCTCCTCTTTCCCTCCCTCCCTGCCTGATAACTGCATTGCCTTTCCCTACTTGTCAGCACTGCGGTGTAGTGTCTGAGTTTGCAGGCAGCCAGGAGGCAGACTGTGATTTCAAGGCCCCCAGTAGGTGGTGGCACTATGAAGGACCCAATTCTGCAGTTATTTTGTCATGCCTGCAGTCACTGCTTGCTTCTCTATTAAAAAAATTAATATATGTAGTAATTATCCAGATCATAACCCTGTATTTGGAAGCGGTACGTTTATGCTTCCAGGGAAAGAAAATAAACTTTCCAATTTATACCCACGTGGTCCTCAGTAGCTGCATACTACAGGTCAGGTCAGGCACTAGGACCCCTGGTTTGCATATGAAAGGCCCTAAGAGAAGTGACTCTGGTCTCACCTGGTCATGAAAGTCAAAGGCAAAGACAGAAATCAAATCTGGACATCTGAATTATTTCCTCTATGTTGCATTCATAGACTAACCTGCCTTTCCTACCTTTACCACTGAGTGAAATGTCAGTACTAAGCTTATGCCTCTCAATTCTCTCATCATTATCAAGGGTCCTTTGGGGAAACAAGAGACATGATTATCAGTTTTTTTTTCCTTAATCAGTATCTTTTTTTTCTTAATTATCTTTTTTTTTGTTAATTTTCCCTTTCACAGTGCAAAGGATATGAAGCATCGCTTGGGATTCTTGCTCCAGAAGACAGATTCCTGTGATCAACATTCTTCCCACAGTAAGAAGGACAAAGCATCTTCTTCCCAGAGGTAAAGAGTAGTATCCAATAATGCCACCATGTGCAGATCCCATGATGGGTATTTCATTTCAGAGATATAGATGGGGAAACTGAGGTTAGAAAGATTATGACCTGCCTAAGATCACATGAAGAGTGATTGACAGAGTTAGAAATTGAACCAGAATTCCGAAAATAAATGAGCCCTCCTTTCTACAATGCCATGCTGTCCCTAAGAGTCAGAAAAACTCTGTTTGAGTCTTTTTGCTCTGCTATGTACTAGTCAAGTGACTTTGAAGGTCATTAATCTTTTCTGACCCTTGGTTTCCTCATCTACAAAATGGGAATTAATACTTCCACAACTTACCTTACAGTGCGTATTCTAGGATCATATGAGCTAATGTACATGAAAGGGACTTTTTAAAGGCAAGGAAGTTTTATTAGTGTTAAGTTATTATTCCTTATATAAATAGAACAGATGAGCCAGTATACCCCAGGATCTTCAGAAGTTCTTCTATCTATATTAGTAAATATCTTTGTGGTTAAGAAGCTAGTACATCTGGCCCCTGGCTTTATGTTAGCATGCTAGTGATGTAGATTTTTTACTTATTTCAAGATTCAGCAAATTAGGTTTTATCATTGTTGTCTAAAAAGGAAAACTGGGTACTGATATTATTGACCTATGGGTATACAGTCAAAAGGATTTGTTGATGGGTGTGGAGTGGGAATGTGGAGGAGACATATCCCTGCTCTACTTTTAACTAGGGTGAATATGGGATTTAGGTCTTACAGATTATATCAAGCCATCATGTTCAATTGTTCTCTCTCTCAACCCATCTCTCTTGCCTCTAGGGTGAGCCATGAAGAAGTCAAGAAGTGGGCTGAATCCTTGGAAAACCTGATTACTCATGACTGTAAGTAGGCTTGCTTTCCCTCCTTATAATGAGGGGCCAAGCATAATTCTCTTTAAGCATTTAGATAATTCACAATAACTCTTTTTGATGGTAGTATTTTCATGTAACTATGGATTTTTCCAAATAAAAGGGTCATCCTTTTTATATAAAGATAGCACTAATAGCCTTTCAGCTTGATCTAAACAAGAATTAACAGAGTTGTCAGAAGAGGGATGGTCTGCTCTTTGTGACAGTGAGTTGATCTTCCTTGGAGGTGTTCAGACAAAGACTGAGTGATTACACTGAAGGTCTGTCACAGAGAGGACTTAATATACATCAGTTCTAGAAGGTCAAACTGAATGACTTCTCAAGTCCCTTCCATTTCTTATTCTGAGTTGGCCTCATAGGGAATATAGGTGTCCTCTCAACACAAAAATGTTCAACACCTTTGCTAAGGAAATAGAAATCACCAGAGCCAAGGGTGTGTTAGTCAATGGAAATTCAGACTCTAAATAGCTTACTAAGTCATAAGAAGGAAATATACAAGTTCCTTTAGCTAAAATCAGATGGTTCTGACCAAGCACCTTGTGGAAGTACTCATATCTAGATGATAGGGCACACTTAACAAATTTTAGAAGAAAGGTGAAATAAATACACATGAAACCTCATTTCTTTGTAGATGGAACCATGTGATTGGAGGATCCTTTGGAAGTCTTTTTTTCCCCTCCTACACATAGAAGTATTTAATCTTCCAGAGGCTAGATGTTGTTCCTTTAGCTAGATTATCACATAATACTTGGTGAATCAGAAATGTTCCCCTATTTCATGACTTTTCCTGTACAATTTCAAATAATTTTCTTTAAAAAAAAAGCCCTTGAAGACAGATCTAGTAAGGGATTAGGCAAAGATCCCACAACCACTAGCCCAGGAGTATTTGACCCTTTTTTCCATGACCCACAAAAGGAAGAACATCTGATGTATCAGCCCCAAGAACAAAGACACCTAATCCTAATTCCTGCCAACTAATGACAATAACTTTGGAGCAATGTTTCCTTCACCAGCTTAGTCCTTCAGCTTTGTCATAAACATTGTACCTCACAGGAAAAGTCCAACATGACAAACAGAGGTATGTACCCTGTTTTGTTACAGGTGGCCTAGCTGCTTTCAAAGCTTTTCTGAAGTCTGAATACAGTGAGGAAAATATTGATTTCTGGGTCAGCTGTGAGGAGTATAAGAAGATTAAGTCACCCAGCAAACTCAACCCCAAGGCCAAGAAAATCTACAATGAATTCATCTCTGTCCAGGCAACAAAAGAGGTAAGTATCCATAGTGTAGTACTGTCTTGGAGAGGAGATGGGGGAAGGAACTAGGAGAGATCTCAGGAATTAAGTGCCTGGTCTGTACCTTTAGTTATAGAACAGAGGTAGCAAAAGTATATAGAATATGCAAATCCTGCTTCCAGATCCTACTTTTTCTTGAATCATGCTTATATTTTGCCCAAATTATCTGAGCGCTTAAGACTTTATTTCTCTATTTGATGGTGGTAGTGGTGAATGTATCTATCTCAACTAAATATCTGGGGTTATTCCTCCTTATTTATCCTACAGTGTCATATGTCCTAACAAGATTCTTGATTCTTCTCCCCAAGGTGAACCTGGATTCCTGTACACGGGAGGAGACCAGCCGGAACATGCTGGAACCTACAATAAGCTGCTTTGATGAGGCACAGAAAAAAATCTTCAACCTCATGGAGAAGGATTCGTACCGCCGATTCCTCAAGTCCCGATTCTATCTCGACTTGGTCAACCAAGCCAGTAGCAGCTGCTGTGGATCGGAGAACCAGAAAGGAGCCAAGTCCACTTCTTTAGACTGTCCTTTGGTCTCTCAGTGTGCCTAAGCCCCAAGGGGAGGGGAAGGGGGGCACTTTCAAGACTTTCTCATCTGGAACCCACTAAGGCAAATTACTGACCTGTATTATTAAGCATCAGTGCTGTAAACAAACTGTAAACAAGTAGTAGCCTAGTGCCCACATCATGGCCCCAGTAGCACTTGCCATCTCAGCCACTGCAGGCATGTGCAATGGTTCATTCACCTGTAGATGTTGATTTCAGTGTTTCAATGTGTTTGTCCTGGCATTCATCAGGGCAGGAACCTCATCCAGGTCCCCTTTCCCTATATCCCCTTTAAGGTTGCCATCTGATTCTCTAAAATTCATTGTCAAGGCCTTAAGAGCTTTCCGTCCAGCTCTTTGATCCAGGGCTAACTGCCCTACATTGTGTGGTATCCATATGTGTATATGTATGCTGTTAGTTAATGCTGTAGATTTTGTATGGGGGTGACCTATATCATATATGCAGACACAGCTCTAAGAGGAGAAAAAAAGGACCCTAGGTGCTCAGAACTACAGTGTGTGTGTGTGTGTGTGTGTGTGTGTGTGTTTGTCACAGGTGATCATTGTGCATTTATCCTGAATTTGAATGGAGAAAATCACAGCTACCCTTTTCCCTTTACTAGGCAAGCTTAGAAAGAAACCTTCAAGAAACTGCGTGCTGAATATGTAACAAACTTCATGAATATAGAGAATGAAATGATCTCTAACTTATTTTATTGGACAGAGCAAAAGGAAAGTATGAATGGTTGTTGGGGTCAGAATTAATGGCCTCTTAAAATGGTTTACTACTCCTTTGGTCATCCTGCAAAGCCCCATGTGGCCATTTCTTGTAGCCGCCAGACAACAAGGCATTTGAAGGCATTTGTCCATCATTCTCTTTGCATGGGGCTTTATTTAGCACCCAGGTATTTTGTGTGTGCTCTTTAAATGATGGCATTAGAGATAGAAATGGAGGAGTATTTGAACTAAGAGAAGAAAGGAAGCTTAGGTCTTTGCAGACCTACTTACCAAAAGCAGCGTTCTGTCCAATCCAAATTCTGTTCCATGATCAGCCCTTAAGATCCAAGTGATGTTACAGAATTCAATATGCTCTTCCCCACCTCTGTCCAAGGTACCCTCAACATTTTGTTTCTTTCTGCTGACAATGCACACTCAATGAAAAGGAATCTTAGAGCTGGGAGGAACTTGTGTTCTCCCATTTAGCCCAGCCTCCTCAGTTTAGAGGTGAGGAAAATGAAGCTTGGAAGAATGGAGTGACCTGCCCAATCAAATAAGACAATATATGTGAAAGGGCTTTGTGAATATCATTTTATGTATTATTATTCTAAATTGTTAATCCTATCCCTCAAGGTCCCTCAGTTAGTTCTTGCATACATTTGCTGTAGGTTTGGTTGTACCTCACAAGAAGGGGAAAGTTTCAGTTTTATAAAGGAAAGGGAAAGTGGTTTGGGTCATCCCCAAACACCCTGTATGCATTCTTTTCGGGAGTTTGGACCCTTTGATTTCCCTCAGTTCCATTCCCATGCATAACCTGCACACAAGGCCTTGCCCTGCCCTGCTGGAAACATGGCAGGATCTTGGATCCAGAAGCAAGAAGAAAATCCCCACAGTTGGCAACTACTGTTTAGAATCTGCAGGCAGTGTGAATACTTGAAGATTTCTCATTTTTGTTATTTATGACTTCATTTTATATAATGTTTATTATTGTTGTTATGTTTTCTAAGTGCAAGGTGTTTTGTCAATTACTTTTACATGGTTGGGAGGAATAATTTTCTTATTCTTCTGGAGCTGCCATTTTAAATATGTAACCATTATTTACAGATATATGTATACACATACATATGTATTTTTAAAAAATCCTTTCCAAATATTCATATGCACAAGCTCACTTTTGGCTTCTGAGTCACTCCCTCAGGCTGCAAGATGGAGGCAAGAGAAGTTTATGATGTGCCTGTGTGTGTATGTGCATGTGTATCCATCTAATACCATTTTGTTTTAGAGAGGTGGGTTCTTTCCATTGTATCCTCTTAGTCTCTCTGGCAGTCACATTCACACTTCTTTCCTGATCTCCCATTCCCAAAGGATGTCCTTTTGTCTCTGCTCTGTCCCTCACATACTCCCTGCTCTGCTTCCTTCCCCCTCCATACTCCACATTGGACTCTAGTACTAGAGTACCCAACTTACAGCTACTCTGGTTTACTGTAGTTATTTTGACCTGTATTCTTGAGCTGGTACTTTGTAAGGGATAGAGACTGAGGAGTACCCAGGAGATCATCCAGAATGAGAAGTAAATTATTTTATGTAAGATTTTTGGAAGTGTGGCTTTCCTTTGTATTTCCCCCACAATTCCAGGCTCCATGTGGCATAATGAGCTTGATCCATGCAGAGACCACTCCTTCCAAACTGTGCATGAATCCCCTTGATACCTTTTCTGTAATGTGCGGCAAATACCATACAATTCAATGCCAATGCTTCCAGTGGAAAAAAAACCCTGATATTTTATTAAGGATGAATAAATGCTTCATACTAAATGTCTGCTTATTGACATATTAATGATCCATGATTGGGGATGGTGTCATAGAGTGGAAAACCCAGAGGGATGTAAATACTCAGCCACCCACCCTTTTCACCTTTATATCACATTGCATGCCAATATTGGTGAAAGAGAGCAGAAACTGACTCCCAATCCCTCCCACCTTTCAGCAGCCACTGAAGGCCAAGGTAATTATGGCTAAATACTCTACCAAACAATTAATCTAGAGGTTTTCATTAGCTGCTCTTAATTTCCCAGAATATGAATTCAAATTTCACACCTGCCACTGGACTGTAGTGACTCAGGAAGCCAGTGAGACTGATTTTGTACAACTCTGCTTCATTTTAGTCTAATTCACCTGTGATATCATTGTCTTTGAAAAAGAAGGAAGAAAACAACAACCACAATGTACCAGGCACTGTCATAAGTATTGGGAATACAGATATTACAAAAAATGAAAGGCAGTTCCTGCCTTCAAGAAGCTTATATTCTACGAAAACAAGGCAAGACATAAAAGGGAACAACCAACAACAATAAAAAAAAACTGGTATTGGTCCTCGCATGGGGGCAAGGTGGAAAAGTAGTCCAGAGAGTCTGAGGCAGAGTCAGGTTAGAAAGGAACATGGCAGGCATGGAGATTTTCTTCAAACGGAGGTTCCAGAGGAGGAACTTACAAATTGGAACAGGATATGCCATAACAGTGGAGGTATTACCACTGTAAGAAGGCTTAGAGATCATTCAATTCAATCTTCTCTTTTTACATGTGAGGAAACTGAGGCTCAGAGGAAAATGACTTGTCTAAAGTCACACAAGCTATATAAGTAGCTCTACTACTTATAGATCTGAACCCAAGTCTTCTGACTCCAAATCCAGAGTTCTTTCCATGATGCCAAATACTGCTTCCTACCTACAGCATAAATATCTTCTGTAATTCTACCTCCCAGTACTATATATCTATACTACTCAGCAGTGCTGTAAGTACTCATATAAAGTACTCTCTCTCTCCATCCATCCATCCACACACACACACACACACACACATACTTACATACTTACATACACACACACATATATAGTTTATATATACATATAGGTAGGTAGGTAGATAGATAGACAGACAGACAGACAGGCAGGCAGACAGACAGACAGACAGACAGACAGAGATAGTCTGGAGGACCTGAGTTCAAATCCAGACTCAGATACTTGACACACAATCACTATCTATGTGACCTTGGGCAAGTGACTTAACCCCAGTTGTCTTGCCTTTCCTCCTCTAAAAACAAACAAAACAAAACAAAAATAAATAAGGTGCTATAGAGAGAGGGTAGCTCTTACTATTACGTGATAACTTCTATGGGTTTAAACATAATTTCTGTATAAATGACTCACAAATCTACAAATTTAGCCTTCATCTCTCTTTTGCACTCTAGGTCCTGCATTTCCAGCTGCTTACTGGACATTTCAACCTAGATGTCATATATATATATATCACTCTCAGTGTATCCAAGATCAAACTCGTTATCTTTCTATCTAAACCTAGTCTTCCTTTTAATTTCCCTGTTTTTGTCTAGGACACTATCATTCTTCCAGTTATCTAGTTTCATAACGCAGGAGTAAGCTCCAATTTCTTTTTCTTTTTGGAGGGGTGGAAGATAGGGCAGTTGGGGTTACTTGACTTGCCCAAGGTCACATGGCTAATTTTTTGTGGTAAGTGTCTGAGGCCTAATTTGAACTCGGGTCCTCCTGACTGCAGGACTGGTGCTCCAGTCACTGTGCCACCTAGCTGTCCCCAGCTTCAATTTTTTAAAAAAATTTCCAATCACTTTGCAAATTTTCACCTCCTTGACATCTATTGCATTCAATCCTCTTCTCTCCATTCATAGCATAATATGCCTCATTCAGGTCCTCATGCCTCTTTCCTAGAGTATGACAACAATCTTGTAATGAATGTTTCAGCACCCAGTCTCTCTCCTCTCCAGTCTACATTTTACACAGCTGCCAGATGAGTATTCCTGAAGAGCAGCGCTAGCCATGTCACCCCCATAACAAGACATTTTCATGGCTTTCTGTTGCCTGTAGAACAACAACAACAGAAACAAACAAACAAACAAACCCATTGAGATCTGGCTCAGGACTATCTCTCCAGACTGATTGCGTATGCCTTCTACGTCCTAGGCAAACTGGAGTACTTGCTGTTCCTCATATACAACATCCTATTTCCTGTGTCTGTGGCTTGGCTAAAATGCTAGGCATAGTGCCTGGCATGTAGTAGGTGCTTAATAAGTATTTATGGATAGATTGATTTTATGCTTCACCTCTGTGTCTAGGACCATCTAGTTCCTTTCAAGGCTTAGCTCAAGAGTCTAGGGAAGGGAAGGAAGTGGGAAAAAAAGGGAAAGGATAAAAAGGGAAAGGAGTTTAAAAGAGAGTCCAGCACCAAGGGAATTATGCTAAGTACATAAAAGAAATAGTCCCTGCCCTCAAGGAGCTTGTAATCTTATAGCTTTGATCCTAGAGACAATAGGGAACTATTGGAGTTCATTGAGGGGTGCGTGCCTGTGTGCTTGTGTGGGGGGGGGAGGGCATGCGTGCAGACCATATATCATTTTGGTGACTAATATTGATTGCCTTAGCCAGTTGGCCCGGTGTAGCAGGCACTGATGCTCAAGGCTACTGGTCTTAAATGGGAATCGCAGACATTTAACACCCAGTAAACATATAAAAAGACAGCTAGTTGGTGCAGTGGATAAAGAGCTGGTCTTGGAGTCAGAAAGACCTCATCTCAAATCTAACCTCAGGTGTGTCACTCAGGCAAGTCACTTAACCTTGTTTGCCTCAGTTTCCTCATCTATAAAATGAGCTGGAGAAGAAAATGGCAAACAATTCTGGTATCTGTGCCAAGAAAATCCCAAATGGTATGAAATGCCTCAGCAACAAAAAATCCCGGAATAACAATATCTCCCCTCTCACCCCCTTTTTTTCCAGAATCCTGGTGGAAGAGGCAGAGGGCCAGATGAATTCCTGTCTATTCCTTTCCAGAAATGCCTGCAGAGCTAGTCCCAAGTCTGGTCAACAAACAGGTCTGGTTAGCCAGAACAATGGCAAAAATTTATATTTTGACTAATAATAGTTAGAATTTAGATGTTGCTTTAGGGTTCACAAAGTGCTTAACAAATATTATCTCCCTCAATCCTCGCAATAGCAATAACCCTGGGAGGTATGTGCTATACTACTTGGGATTACAGATAAGGAAACTGAGCAGGTCTCAATTAAGTGACTTGCCCAAGGTCATACAACTGGTATCTGAGACTTTATTTGAACTCAGGAAGATAAGTCTCCCTTACTCCAGATTGGATACTCTTACTGTGCCACTTTATATTCAGTATGTACATTGTGTACAATGTACATACCTGTATACACACACAGATACACACAATATATATATATATATATATATATACACACACACATATGTGTAGATAGCTTAACAGAGATAGTTTCACTATATATGTAATACTTTATAGTGTATATATACATATGTGTGTGTATGTACGTATGGCAAAATGTAGTTTGTATTTAATTTCCTACATAGTTTTTGCTTTTCTTAATAGACTATAAGTTCATTGAGGGTAGCAAATTTTTCATTTTTATGTTAATGTTTTATATTTTTCATTTTTATTTTTGTATCCTCATTATCTATCACAGCATCTGGAACACAAGTACTTACTGAATTGAATTATAAAAAGAACCACCCAGGCTTTTGTACCAAATTATTCACGAACCCTCCCTGCCTGTGAGGGCTTGGTTGGGCAGAGACATTAAAAGCTCCTCAACCTAGATAGTCTTGGTTCTCTCCAACCACAATTTACTCTTCCCAGTAATTGTTGGTAGTTAACAAGACCAACAAGTGCTATCCTGCCATATTGAAAGGGAATGGACCAAGTTGAGCTTGACTGAGGTCAGGCCAAGTGCAAATCTAGGAAATATAGAATTTATAGCTAGAAGGTCCTTAGAGGTCCTCAATTTATGCCTGAAGAAACAGGCCCAGAGACATCATGCAACTTCCATGGTATCTCATGGATAGTAAATATAGCAGAATCAGGATTCAAATGCAGTTCTTCTGACTCAAATCCAATGTCCTTTCCATTATACCCATGAGCTCAGACCTGGACAGGTAAGGAAAAGTTGTGAACTGAGTCTGAGAACAAAATCCTGGAGCTGGAGGTGAAATCCCCAATGGAAGAAGATTAGGAAAATGTCAGACAGTAGGGAGCATGAAGTATTGGAGACCAAGTGTCTTGCTTGAGGAATCAGCCTGAGCCAACAGCAGTCTTTGATGCCAGAAGCATGATAGCTATGTTTCATCCTCATGTAGCTGAATCCATGTGACTGGGGGACTGTACCATTTAATGAACTGAAATGAGAAAAACGAATTAAGACAATTTAAAGACAGACATTTTTAAATTAAGAAAAGAAATGGAATAAAGCACAAGTGCTGGAGTAAAATAACAAGCTTTGCCTATGTTTATGCACCATTCCATGGCACCCATGATGCCAATTGACTGACCCTGCTGGCACCTGAATGGACTGATAAGGTACTGGAAGAATCAGCATTGTAAAGATTTTGGAGGGCTAGAATATTTGGGTCTAATCTAAGATGACAAAGTGTAATGGGGATAAATGTGAAGTTTTTAACTTAGGTTCAAAAGAATCAAACTCACAAGTTTAAAATAGAGAAGATTTGGAAAAAGATTTGCCTCAAAATGGTATCATTTGGATATCTCCAAAATGTCAATGCAATCTCATGCTACATTAAGAGAGTTATGGCTTCTAGAGACAAGGAGGTAATTGGCCCACCGTACTCTGTTCCAGTCAGACCATATCTGGAACACTATGTTGAATTCTACATGTCACATTTTAAGAAGTATATTGGTAACCTAGAATGCATCCAAGAGGGAAGGCAAATAGGGTGGTGAAGGGGCTCTGTATCATGCAATTTGAGTATCAGCTGAAGGAACTTGGAGTGTTTAACCTGAAGAAGAAAGTACCCAATAGAGTCTTCATAGCTGTCTTCAAGAATCTGAAGGGCTATCATACAGTGGAGGGATTGGATTTATTCTACTAGACTCCAGAGGGCAGATCCAGTAGCAATGGGCGGAAGTAGCAAGTGACAAATACAGACTTGAAGACAGAAAACTTTCTTGACAACTAGAGGGGAACTGTCTGCATCAGGAGATAATGGAGTCTTTCTCACTGGATGTCTTCCAACAAAAGCAAGATTAGCATTTGTCATGTGTAGCTTTAATATATATATTTACTCATTTCTAATTAATAGAATAAAACAAGCATTTCCATAGCACAATACAATAAAGATGTTTGCATATGAAACTGCAAATCAATTATTTAAAATTTACTATTCCTTTTAAATATATAGTAAAGTTATGTAAATGTCTTCTTTTTCTTTTCCCCCTTTTTCCCCCTGCCCTTCCTTGACCCCATCTTAAAGATAGCTATCATTAGACACACACACATGTAAAACCATTCTATACATGCTTCTATTCATCAGTTCTTTCTCTGGATGCAGATAGCATCTTCCTTCATATGTCCTTTGTTTAGTGGGGATTCTTTTTCAGTAATAGCCTGGATTCTGTGGCCACAATAGTTCCTTCTGATGAGAAATTCTATGATTAGAACGCCCTGATTCTCACCAAATGCTACAGTTATTTGACCTTTATATTTGCTGAGCCAAGTTTGCTAAGAAATGGTTTGTCTTGCTGTGGGAACCCTGTTTTCTGTTGGTAGAAGACTGGATTAGGATCTTTTATGCTACAATATTTCTTTTTTCTTTTTCATGCTCCTGAAATTTGCCATTTTCTATATTCCCTGAATCAATAGTACTTTTTGTATGTGTCATCACCACTTCCTTCCCCCCATCCCTCCAAAAAAACCTTGTTAGGTTGACTTTTTAGTTTATGTTATTTCTTTATTGATGGAAATAGAGGTTCAAAGGGAGCCAGGGTCATATGTTTACTGTGGAAACTGCACGCAGTCAAAACCCAAAATGGAAACTGGAGGATTGCTCCAGGATACGGTCACGTTGCTTCCAGTTTTCCCTTACGAGGATGTCCAGCTGTCATTGATGGCACTGGGGGTAAGTGGGAACAACTCCAACCAAGGGTCTGGCCAAAACAACAGGATGTCCAAGTCAGTGCTAAACGAGACTGTGGGAATCAGGCATGACCTCAGAAAGCAGCTCTCTAGGGTTGACCTCAAGGGCATTACTTTGTTGGGGGAAAAAAAGAAAAAGTTTTGTACTTAGCTTCAAAATAAATAAATAAACAGATTTTGCTTGTAAAATTCCCAGCTCCTTCCCCTAAATCATCTGTCATTTGTTCTGGAGCCATTTTCTCTCAGGACAGCATATCCACGATATTTCCTTTCAACAATGCCAAAAGATTGGAATGAAAGACTCTGTTTGGGCCACCTTCAATGGGGTAGCTACTCTTTGATGCTCAGCTCTGACTGCCATATGCAAAGCACTCTGCTTTTGGGGATCTTCTAAAGGATATCTCTTTAACGTGCTCACTCAAGTTCAATAAAATGTCACCCATGTATCTGTCTGAATTTTTGTAGGAATTTTGAAGAGATTTAAGTTGAATGATGGAGTAGAGGAATCAGATGGAGATTCAAATGAGAATGCTTTCTTTACAATGACCTATCAAGTAGGAAGTACAGTAATCATTCTGTTTGAGAGATGAGGAAATAGGATCAGAGAAGTTAAATGACTTAATAAGATACCTTCACTGGACATGGTTTAGTTTGTCAATGTCTTTTCTAAAATGTGCAGCTCAGAGTGGATCACAATACTTAGACTGAGATATGACCAGTGCAGAGTCATCACCTTCTGTGCTCTGGACAGGGCAACTTTCCTCGTGAATGTATGGGTTGGTTTTTTTTTTTTTTTGGCTGCTTGGACCATCTTTTGACTTATACTGATGTCATGACCCGCTAAATGTGCAGCTTTTTCAAGTGAAAGCTTATACATCCATGTTGCTCCTTTGTTATTTATGTGTTGATTTTTTTAAACTCAAGGGGAATATTTTACATGTATCCCTATTGAGTTTCATTGCATTAAGTCCGATGCTCTAGCTTAGTGGTTCTCAACCTGTGGGTTGCGATGAGGCTTGAATGACCCTTTCACAGAGGTTGCCTAAGATCATCTGAAGACACATATTTCCAATGGTCTTAGGAACCAAGACACCACTCCTCTATCTGTCTCCAGGTGTGTCTGGCCACATGCAGATACATCTAGCTACACCCACATATGAATATTAAAGGGTCTCGGCATTAGGAAGATTGAGAACCACTGCTCTAACTTGTTTAGGGGAGACCAGAGCCGGCATTGTGGTAAACAGTGGGAAAACACATTCAAAACCTACTCATTTCTACTCTCAAGGAGTTTATATTTTAATGGAGAAGGACAACATACAGAATGGGTTTAGAAAGCGAGGAAGAGAGGTAAAAATGGGGGTTAGGTGGTAAAAGTGTTAGAGTCAGAAGAGGATTCAGGAGAGAAGAGAGAATGGATGGCCTAGGCACTTCCTTCAATGGCAGTCCAGTTATAGATGGGGGACTACAGGGTCTGAGGCATCTCCAGGGTAAGAAGGCTGCTAGGGAGGAGAAAGGAAAAGTCTACAGAATCAGGACTGGATCTAAGAGGAAAGCTTTGGTTTTCTGATTGTCATACAGCACGTTAACTACCCCTCCTAGACCACCTATATGTCCCCAACAAATTTGATAAGCACACAATATATCCTTCTGAGATATTGCTAAAAATGTTAAATAATACAGGTTAAAGGTCAGATCCCTGAGACACTCCACCAAATACCACACTCTAAATTAAGAATTCTTAATATTTCATGTGTGTCTGTGTGTGTGTGTGTGTGTGTGTATTATTTCTTCAGCAATCAGGTGAAATTTATGCCCCCCTTTCCAGAATGTTTTCGAATATACATAATAAAATACAGAAGATTTAAAGGGAAGCTAATTATATTGAAACATATTGATATAATTATACATTATTTTTAAAAACAAATTTACAGATCCATATTAAAAACTCCTACTTTAAGTTGATGCTGATCTTTCAATCATTATTATTCTGGATTCATTAATTCGACCATATTCTGAATCTACCTAACTCTAGAGTCATACTCTCCACCTTGCCTATAAGCGTATTTTGTGAAGGATTTGTGAAATACTCTGCTAAAATCTAGCAAAAACATGGTTACAACATCTCCATCACCTATCAGTCTAATAACTCCATTAAGAAAAGAAATGAGGTCCTTTTGGTATGATGACTTACTAAATTAGTATTAAATTCCAAATTTAATAAATAATAAAATAAATATATGTATATATTAAAATTTATAATTTGTGAAAGAAATATATATGCTTTAAAGTTTTATAAAACACTTTCTTCACAACAGCTCTCTGAAATAAGTATTATTAGCAACATTTTACCAATTAGGAAAATAAAGTAAGCAATTTACCAAAGACTGCATAGTTAATAGTGGAAGAGTCTTCAGGGGGAAAATATGGTCATTCAGTGAGGTGGAGGACTTCCAAGCATTCTGGAGGAAAACAAACCAGAACTGAACAGAAATTTTGACATTTAAACGCAAGAAACATGAGAAGGTAAACATGGAAAAGAAATCAAAAGGAACTTATAAAAGTTGAACTATTTACGTGCCAACATAGAAAAATGAGAATTGTAACCTGTGAAAAATTTTCTCAGTATGAGGATAGGTGAAGGGAATATGTATATGTATATGTATATGTATATGTATATGTATATGTATATGTGTATGTGTATATGTATATGTGTAGGTGTATGTATATGCATATGTATATGTATAATGTACATACACATGTCTATATAGGAGGGTATATATGCATATGAATACATATGTGAGTATAGGCATTTATGTGTATGTAGATAGAGGGCACAGGATCAATTGAATAGGAAGGGATGATATTTTAAAAAGCATAATTAAGATGTGGGAGAGGACTAGAAGGAGAGGAGACAGGGAGAGATGGAATGGTGTTAATCATCTCATATAGAATAGGCAAGGAATCACGGTTACAATGCAGGGGAAGAACAGGAAAGGAAAAGGGAATGGGTCACCCTTATTGTCACTGAATTTGTCTTAGGGGGGGAATGACATACACTCTAAATTAGGTATCTTGCCCTGCAGGAGAGTAGGGGGAAGGGGATTTGAGGGTGAGGATGGAAGGGAAAGCAGGGTGGGGGGGGTGGAGGGATATTAGAAACAGACACTTCAGTAAAGGGACAGAGACAAAGTAGACAATAGAACAAGGTGGGGGGTGGGATAGGAAGAAGGGTAATATAGTCAGTGTTACACAATATATTCATTGTGGAGATGTTCTGTGTAACTACACATGTATGTCCTGTATTGAATTACCTGACTTTCCAGTGGGGGTGGGTAACAAGGGAGGAATGGAAAGAATCTAGAATTATCTAGATCTAGAAATATATATATATATATAATCATTTGATT
>CM053593.1:44376168-44396224 GCA_028646575.1 Pseudocheirus occidentalis
TTTCCATTCCTCCCCTGTTACCCACCCCCACTGGAAAGTCAGGTAATTCAATACAGGACATACATATATATATATATGAAATTATTATTTACATGCAACTAGGAAATAAGATATACAGGCACTGGGATAGGGTGATCCATCTTACCCTACCAGAAAGTCAGAGGGGTAATGGGAGAGGATATAGGAGAGAGCAGATTGGGGGAGGGGGTATACAGTGGAATTGCTATTTTGGGGTGGTGGGTAAGGGAAAGACGGGAAGAAAATTTGTAACTCAAAATCTTGTGGAAACCAATGATGTAAACCAAAAGATAAACAAAATAAACAAAATTTGAAAAATTTTTAAAAGTTATTGAAAAGGGAAAAATAAATAGTGGAAGAGTCAGGTATTATACAAACATAGGGCCTTTGATATCAAGACCTTTCCACTAACCCAGCAGTTCTCAATCTGTGGGTTCTGTTCAATTTGTAACAATGAAAATACATCCTGCATATCAGATATTTACATTACGATTCATAACAGTAGCAAAATTACATTTATGAAGTAGCGACAAAAATAATTTTATGATTGAGGGGTTACCACAACAAGAGGAACTGTAGTAAAGGGATGCGGCATTAGGAAGGTTGAGAACCAGCACTAACCCATTTTAAAGGGGCTAACTTGGGGCAGTTCACTTGGCTAGGGCATGTCAACTTTAGTGTTCTGAGAAAAGCAGTGTCTGAATGTTCTCAGAGTGTAGGTTCTGATTCACATATGACAAACTAGAGAAGTGTCAACTACCACTTACTACTAAGAAGGAAAAAAAGTGGAAAGGATATACTCTGTTTTCTATTGTTAGAAAGAACGAGGAAAATAGAAGGAAGAAGGAAGAAGAGCAGGAGGAAGTAAAGGAGAAAGAGGAGCTATTTCTTTGCATTATCCACTGTTTGAATGAGTGGAGATTAAAAAGAATATTGCCAAACCAGCAATGTCGGAAAGGCTTTTTGCCAAGAATAGGATATAGGTCTTTTGCTTTCCTAAAAGAGGGTCACGCTCCTGAAGGCATAATCGAAGTGTGAAGCTGAAAGCCACAGATCAAGGAGAAAAAGTCCAGATGAGCAGAGGATGAGGTTTTAGTCCAATGCGACATGGATCAGGTCAGCTTAGCCATGGAAACATTACTTCACACAGAGTAAACCCCCATCCAACAACATTTCTTTTAGAAATTTAGAGGATGTTGATGTGAACTGATCCAGAATTATAAATTTCATTCGCCACATACATTCCCTGTACATGTACCATTCTAACACTTGGTCTCCAAGTTTGTACCCCTTCTCCCCATGGACATGACTTTGTGTGAGAGTACAGTTCAGGTTTATTGTTAGAATATTATGCAAATGTGCACTTGCTTTGCATTTTCAGCAAATGTTTTGTTTGCTGCCAATTAACTATCAGTTCATAGTCTTTTAATGGGAAATACCCATGTGAGGGCTCATGGGACAGTTAGGTGGCCCAGTGGATAGTCAAATCAACAAGCATTTATTTATTTATTGCCTTTTTTTGGAGAGAGGGTAGGGCAATTGGGTTTAAGTGACATGCTCAAAGTCACACGGCTAGTAAGTGTTAAGTGTCTGAGGCCAAATTTGAACTCAGGTCGTCCCAACTCCAGGGCTGGTGCTCTATTCACTGCACCACCCAGCCACCCCAACAACAAGTATTTATTAATATTATGTGCCAGGCAGTGTGTTAAATGCTGGGCTATGGAGAAAGGCAAAAGACAATCTTTGCTCTAAAGGAGCTTACGGTAGAATGGGAAAGACAACATGTAAATAAACATGATACACACAATCAATATATATATGTATATATGTATATACATGTATATATACACACACACAATCAATATATATGTATATATGTATATACATGTATATACACATACCCATATATACATATACACGTATATACATGTATATATGTATGTGATTGGAGATGGTCACAGAGTAAAGGCACTAGTAAGGGATAAAACACTGTATTTGGAATCAGGAAGACCTTAATTCAAAGCCAGCCTCAGACATTTATTAGTTGTATCATCCTCAGCAAGTCTTTAACCTGTCTGCCTCAGTTTCCTCATCTGTAAAGTAGGGATGATAAACCCACCTCCTACAGTTGTTATGAGGATCAAATAAGCTAATATTTCTGAAGTGTTTTGTAAACCTTAAAGTGCTATGGGAATCAACATCATCATCATCATCATCATCATCATCATCATCATCATCATCATTTGCAGTAGATAGAAGGAATTATCATCCACAAGGATTACCCTTAGGATACTTAAAGTAATGAGCCTTCCTACTCTGGGGAAACCCCAAGTTATCAGCTTTGGGGCAGGTCAAAGGGAAACAAGCTACACACAGAGAAAGAAATGTATCCCCAAAAGGGCAGGAGGTTGGTGGGGAGATGTGGAAAGGCCATGTATTGCATTGCATCAAGCAGCTATTGCACCTTCAAAAAAAGTGTGTAAATTGCTTTGTGGACCTGTCACTATATAAGCATTGACTCATCATCATCATCATCATCATCATCATCATCTTCTTCATCCTTATCCCATGCTGCCTTGTGATTCTTGCTTTACATTTAGAATGCTCACAAACCAATGTCTAAAATATTGAGCTCTAGAATTATGCAAAGAAGACAAACTCGTTGACTTATAGTTTAAAGGATCCAACTTGAGATGTTTGCAGTTTAGGAGTGGGAATCAAGATTCTTAACATCAGCCTCTTCTCTGGAAAAAATATTTATGGAAACAGCTTGGGGAATTAAATCATGCAAAAGGGTGGAACATCACTCTGAAACAATAATGTCAAGAAGATTTATGGGATGGGATGGGGAGAAAGTTAGAAGGGAACTTATTCCCTCCTCTGTAACTTTCTACTCATGTTGTTTCTCTCTGCTTGGGTTGTGTCCCTTTTCTCTCTCCATCAATCATGGAATGATAGAATCTCAGAATCAGAAGGAACCTTGGAATCCCTCTAATCAAGGGTTAGGGGCAGCCTTGATTGTTCAGAAATTTTTCCTTATATCTGACCTATTTTTTTCTCTTGTTCCTAGTCATGATTCCTTCTTATGCTCTCTAGTCCAAGCTGAAGAAGGTTAACGCTATTTGATACTCAACCTCTCAAATATTTTAAGGACATGATATCATGTTTTCTTATTCAGAGAAAAGTCCTTAGTCCTTTCAACTGTTCCACATATAGCTTGGTCTCAAGTTTCTTTGCCATCTTTATTTACCTCTAAGTGTCTTCTAGCTTGCATATTCCTGATAATATGATGCTGAGAGCTGGATGTCATACTGATGTGTTCTGACAAACGTAAAAGATAGCAGAACTATAATCTCACCTCATTCATTTTGGACACTATGAAGAGCTCTCTCAGTGAAGTCTTGCTTATAGTTCATGACTTGGCCACCCCTGGGGCTTGGTGGTGTTTTGGTTTTCAGGCTGGGCTGGCCTGCTGGATGAGCCCCTCCTGCCGAGCTGCCCCTCTCCAATCCCTGTTTTTCACACCTGGGTAGATGTGGAGGTGCTGGAGGCTGTAGATCTTCTCTCCTGCAGACTAGCTGCTGTGTGGCTCAGCTCAGCTCAGCTTGGCTCCTTCCCACTGCTCCAGGCCTGGCCGTGGTCTCGGCTTCAGGATGGGCTGGTCTCGGCTCCTGGCCTGCCGCAATGAGCCCCTGCTGCTGAGCTTCCTTCAGTGAGAGATGTGTTTTCTGTATTTTTATGAGTCTGAGAGTCCTAGACTTTGTCTGGGGTCATATTTTATGGGTGTTTAGAGTGGTTGTGTAGGAGCTGCAGAGCCTTGCTGCTTCTACACCACTATCTTGGCTCTGCCCCCCTTAAAGACCATTTAATCTGCATTATTAACATGTCCTCTATCACTTTATTAAGTCTAGGCTATCAGCAAAACAACAAATCAAGCCCAGACTGACAGCATCTGCTGATTTATGAGTTGTAAATACTTACACTGAAAATTTTAACAATTGGTTCTCATGAGCTGTTTGAGCTGGTTCTAGCACATGCTTGAGTTTGCAGCACACAATTTATTAATTAACTACATAATGTTGTGCATGGTCCTTTAATGCATTACTGTTTCTTATTTCCCCTGTTAGTCTATAAACCCCTTGAGGGCAGATATTACATCTTCCACTCTTTATATAGCTTTCAATATGAAGGACAAACTCAAAATTCAACAAGAGTAGCAGTTGGTACTCTGATAATACTTATTTAGTAGACAGTGGAATCTAGTAATGTATCATTACACATGCCTTTATCTATGCAGATAGAGAAATATCACACTACAGAATTCTGAGTTCATAATTCTGAATAGGGACTTGACAAGATATGATATAGAAGGGAAATTTCTGGCTCCAGATTCAGATCCTACTTCTAGGATTTGCCACCTATGAAAGCTTGGTCAAATATCTTAAAGGACCTCTTTGAATCTCAATTTCATCATCTGAAAAAAAGAGGATTGGACTAGATTTCTTCTTGAGTCCATTTCAGATCTAGGTCAATGACCCTCTTAGCTTATTTTTTTTCTTTTCCTCCACTGCATTAAGCTTGAAGTCTTACAAATATCTAGTGCTCAATGAATACATGTTGGATAGATGAATAAAGGAACAAATGGTGTTGGTAATTTAGTTCTAAATGGATACTGGGGTGGGGGGGAGGAATTTCCTGAAAGTTGGGAAAATTAGAGAAAAAAATGTACAGCTTAGAAAATGAATAAAGATAATATATTTGTATAAGAAATATTATAGAAGGAAAGTATGAACCAGTCATTTGCTGTTCAAATAAGCACACTGACTTCCCAATTAAACAAACACATTAAAAAGACTTCAAACAGTGAACTGAGATTACTGGTGTTGCTAGGATTGCCTAATTACTGGACCACAGACCATTAGAAAAAAACTGCCCCAATTAAAAGAAAAAAATCACAGCGGGTGAAAGAACCTCCCATGCTTACAAATTCTCTTTCCTTAATAGTCTAAAAAATTTTGCAAGACCCTGGGCTTTGGGTTTTCATGAACAGGATTCAATATTGGAGGCATCCTTATAAAATCATATCTCTTTGGGTCATATATAGCTCATATACACAGTAGCTGAATAAAAGAGTCCTGTGTAAGCTTGCAAAGGGATAATGAATATTAGGTACAGGAAGGGCAGTCTTTATTTCAGCCTACAAAAATATTAGAATACATGTAAAGGTTTCAAAGTAGAACTGTGAAAAATTAGTACAATTCTCCCATGCCCCTAGTGAGTCCCACCTTTTCCCCAGGGTCTCTACCTAGTCCCTAAAACTCATATATTACCCTCTGATTTTGACTCTACTTAAAAGGGAAATGAACTTGGGGTTTCTAGAAAGGTTATCCCTTTCCCATCACACCTGAACAGTTAAGGAAACTCATGATAATAGTAGTGTGAGAAGTCCACATCTTTTGCTCTACCATGTCATGACTTTTGTCCCTTGCTGATATTCTAGCTTATAATGGCAAGCACGGAAGTAGTTCACACCTTGTTTCAGCTATAGAATTAACACATTATTTCAGTTCAAGTTGCTTTTGAGCCTTGTATCAAATCTCTTAAGAAACAGAATGTGTGAACCCCACAACTCATGAACCCTAGAACTCATGAACTTCTGAAACAGGAAGGGGAAGAGTTAATGACCATATATAAAGAGAGGCCCATGCTAGAGACAACAGAACTGAGAAGAGGACTCTTGTGGTGGCAGAGTCAAGAAGGAGAAAACTTCTGGTATCCCAGCACTCTGTTTGTCTGTTCTGTATGTGCTGATGTTTGTTTGTGATACTTTGTACAGAAGTCCTGGGACCTTACTGGAAACCCGGAAAGAGGATTTTCTGGTTGTATGTT
The DNA here is from genome assembly GCA_028646575.1 of Pseudocheirus occidentalis. NCBI lineage: Eukaryota > Metazoa > Chordata > Mammalia > Diprotodontia > Pseudocheiridae > Pseudocheirus > Pseudocheirus occidentalis. The sequence continues at coordinate 44,382,076 of CM053593.1, forward strand.
TACAGAAGTCCTAGAGAAGGGTTTTGGAGGTCCTGGGACTTTACTGATGATTTATGCCGACCTCTTGGACCTTGTTTGTGGGTCTGTGTTGATTTCTATGTTGATGCTTTGTGTTGAGTTCCCAGACCTTGTTGGTGGGTTTGAGTTGATTTCACAAGCAGATAGCAAATTGATGATGGTGCTGTCAATATGTATAAATATGATTGTGGCTCTGTTAAGCTTTGTCTCCCCAGAAACAGGAACTGTGAAGAACTTGAGGTGGACTAGACACTGTGAGCTTTAATAAGGAATGGGAATTGGACAAAGAACTGGACAAGGAGCTGGACAGGGAACTGAGAGCTGCCTGCCTTTGAACACAGGTGACAGTTGGAGCTGTGACCATGGAATAGGAACCATGGAAGCTGAGAGCCAGACTCAAGTCAAGCTGAAAGAAAACTTTTCTTGGATACTGTGCACTGACTGAAAAGATTATGATTTACTGTGATCTAGGGGAGGAGAACTTTGACTTTGGTACTTTGTAAATGAATTAAGGATTTTGTAATTGACTAAATGAATGTACTTTGTTGAAAACTATGTTACCACTTTGGTGAAAACTATGTGGCCATTTTAGTGGTAAGTTGTTGAGCTGTGACATTGTGAATGCTGTATTTTAATTTTCTATGAATATTTTGCTCTGATTTGTTATTGAATAAATAGAGAGCTCACTATACTATGTAATCAGAACCTTTAAAGCTGTTCACATCAGCAGTCCTCTGGAAAGCTGCTTGTGTGTGGCTTTACATAGCTCTGGGGGTAAAATATGTGATCCTTTTCTCTAAGAAGGATGCTGCTGCTCATGGACCTCCATTCTCTCTTCAGCCTATTGGAACCTGGGACTTTCAAACTTGAGATTTATATAGATGTAACCCCAAGTCCAAAGTAGACCAGGAAATATCCTTGCTCTGCCCATGGGGGTAGGGATAGCAGGTGGTACTCCCACCACTTGGCCACATCTGCCCACCTGTCAGGCTGAGAAGTTACACCACTGTTTCTCCAAATCTGAGGTGCAGGACCTCAGCTCAGACTGCATGGGTGGGAGAATCTGCCCTTACACTCCATAGGACCTAGATCTGCTGTTAGCTTTGCTGCTCTCTAATCTGTCTTCTGAAAACAATAGTATGATAAGTATTGCCCAAGTTGTAAGTGTAGCCCTCAACTGAAGCACTGGCTTTTAGGAGGTGATATAACAACATGGAAAAAACAAAGTAGACTTTTAATGACTGGGAACCAGTCTTGACTCCAACTTCAGACACTTCCTACCTGCATGACCTTAGACAAATCACTTGTCTAAGGCTCAGTTTCCTCATCTATAAAATGGGGATAATAAAGTTTCCATTAGCCGCTACTTCACAGGTACCTAAAAAGTTTAAGACATTATGTTAATCTCTAAAGACACAAAAAAACAGTCCCTGCCCTAGAGGAGCTTACATTCTACTGAGAGATAGAATTCATACACAAATAAGTACAATATGAGTAAAAATGAGTAGGGAAAGACTCTCAGCAACTAGGGATGGTATAGTAGAGAAGGACTTACAAAGGGCATGAAGAAGGTGCATATTCTCTTTATGGGGGATATTTAGTTTGAATGAACGGAGGGAGGATATGCAAGATAGAGCCTGGATAATATGTAAGTAACTCAATTTGACTAGGCTTAGAATTGTGAATGGAAATAAGATGAAATAAGGTTGGTAATATAGGCTGTAGCCATATTCTAGAAGACATTACATGCCAAGCTAAGTTTTTTTATCATTTGTCATATGAATAGCAGAGAACCACCAAATATCTTTGAATAAGGGAGTAATATGGTCACATCTGTGGCCCAAGAAGATTATGTTGCTGTAACAGTAATCAATCTAGCAGATACTTAGCACTTAGTAACTTAGGGTTAAGTATAGAAGGTGTGAGCTCTGTCCCTTATTGAGAGGGCATGAACTCCCCTGGTGACATGGCAGAAGAGGTTTGGCTGAGACCCCTTGGTCAGTGTGTGTATATAAGAAAAATTCTAGAGACAGAGAGACAGAATTGGGAATCTTCCTCCTAGTGGCTCCTGTTGGAGGAAGCAGGGTTTTTCCAGAATTTGGGAGCTGGGCTGCTGGACTGAAGAACTGAAGTGGAGTTTTCTTGAGATAAAGAGAGAGAGAGAGAGAGAGAAAAGAGACAGAGACAGAGACAGAGAGAGACAGAGAGAGAAAGAGAGATTCTCTCCTAGCATCTGGAAGCTGACTGAGAACTGAGTTGGAGTTTTTCTTGAGACCAGAATCTGGTGAAGGCTGGAGTGGCTGTTGCTGCCACCTGGAAGGCCAGTGTTGCTGCTACTGCTGCCTGGAAGACTGGGTCCTAGGGCAAGCTGAACTGCTGGAGGACTGAAGAAGCATGACCAGGCTAATATTTGTTTGTTTGTAGCCTGGTTGATCCTTGAGTTTCCAGCAACTGAAGTGGTGAAGGGTTTGAGATGTGCTGGACCCTGTGAACTTCAGTGTGTGCCAGCGAGTGCCTTGAGGACAAGGACTTGGGATCTGTCTGCCCCTAAATCCAGGTGACTGTTTGGTGTATTCAGGAGGATCTAGAACCATGGAAGGGGATCCAGGGAATCAGAGAGACCACCCCAATTCAAGGTGAAGAAAAGGCCTCCCCTTGTATGAAACTGAGGTTTCCTGGACACCAAGGGGTGAAGGGTTTGTATAGTTTTCTAATAATTGTATCTAGTGATTAATGATGTTTAGTAATTTTGAATCTAGATTAGCGACTGATTAAGTTAATGGTTGCCCCATGAGTGGAATACTGATTATTGTATTGTGAATTGATTGAATGATTGAATATTGTGAATATTGTATTACGAATATCGTACTGTAACTTGATTTATAATGGAATAAATGGAGTATTCACTATACTGTGTAAGCCGAATCTTAAAAGCTGTTCACAGTAGCATTCTTTTGGGAATCTGCTTGTGCATGACATTATCGTTGCCAGCTTTACAGAAGAATGACTAAAAGCAGTGAGTCACATTAAGAATGGTTCATGTGAGAGATGCTGGAAACCTCAAATATAATGGCAATAAGAATAGAGAAAGTTGTGGGTGTGATATACATGGTGGAGGAAGGATCAATTTGATTTGGAAACTGATTGAATAAGGTGGGGATAAGGGGTAAGGAAAGCAATGGATGCCAAGTCCTTTCTAGACATTATTTCATTTGATCTCTATGTTGTTCAGTCTTTTCAGTTGTGTCTGGTACTCTGTGATCCCATTTGGGATACACTGAAGTGCTTCACCAATTCATCCTCCAGCTCATTTTACAGATGAAGCAAATACGGTTAAGTGACTTGCCCAGGGATCCACAGCTAATGTCTAAGACGGAATTTGAATTCAATGGTACCCTTAAGAAAAACAGCAAAGTATAGAGAATGGACTAGTTAAAGGGAAGGGAAATGAGTTCTATCTTGGATATTTTTGAGCTTGATATGTTTATGGAAAATGAAGAATAAGCTACCCAATAGTTAGTTGGCATGTGACTAGTGTTCTAGAGAGGTACTAGGGCTGAAGAGATAAATTTGGGAGTCATTTACATAGAAATGATAGCTGAATTCCTGGGAAGTGATAAGTTCTTAAGAAGGAATGTAGAAAGAAAAGGCCCATAATAGAGCTCCATGGAACAAATATACTAGGGGAGGGAGTAATAAAGGATCTATTGCAAGAGAGACTAAGAAGGAGTGGTCATACATGAAGCAAGAGGACCAGAAAAGTATAAATATGGGGGGATACTGACATTACCAAAACCTGGAAAGTATTTGAGGAGGCTAAGGAAATCAGATTTCACATGAGATCATTGGTAACCTTAAATTCAGCAATCTTATTTAGAAGCCACAAGGGTTTGGAGAGTGGGTGATGAGGAAGGAGAGGTAACAAGAGTAGGCAGCTCTAACTAAGAATTTAAATTAGCCTGTGAAATGAAGAGTTATAGGATGACCACTTGAAGGGTCAAAGTGAAGGTCAAGAAGAAGATTTTTAAAGCTCAGAATATGTTTTTTAAGTACTCAGGGAAAAGAGCCACTAGATAGGAAGATAGTAAAAAAAAACAAGAGAAACTGAGGGAATAATCAAAAGGAAATGTTCCTGGAATGGTGGAGAAAGGATGGATTAAGGGAACAGGTCAACAATTTGGCCTTCTCAAAGAGAAGAATCACTTCTTCCTCAGAAACAGAAGTAAACATGAAAATAGGCAAGGATAGAGGGGCTTTAAGACTTATGGAGTGGAGCAGAAGGGGAAGCCTACAATAGATGGCCTCTATTTTTTTCAATAAACTGGGAGACCTCTGATCTGCTAAGAGAAGGAAATAAGGTTTCAAGAGATTGTAAATTCCTTGAGTGTAGGGGGTCTAGCCTATGTTTCTTTATGTTCTTCACTGTACCTCACATAGAGTAGGTACCCAATAGATGTGTGCCAAAATGGGTTTGCTGCTTTCTCAAATTATCTATGTATCAGAGGAAAAGAGAGAGACGGAAAAAAACCTTTTTTTAAGTGCTGACATTAGTGTTGGGCTCACATCCCAATACTCTCTTTAAGAACAGACTTGACAAATATTTGCAGGGTGTGGGAAAAGTGATTTATCAGCCTCATTGCTAAAGTCAACAGGCTTTACTGAAATGAACCACTGATGCTGAGCTGGTCCAGCTGTGGCTGCCTTCTCTTGATAAATACTGGGCTATCATGGCTAAGAAGTCAGCTGAACTGAACTCACAAATGTCCAAGAATGTCCAAATAGCAATTCCAAATAGCATTTCCAAATAGCATCTTCTTTCACTCCCTTCCCAAATTAATTGGATCCCATAATACACATAGAAGAACGGTAAATGCAGAAAGGTGGTGAAAACTAAAAAAATCTCTCAGATCATTTAAGTGGGAAGTGTCAGACATGAGATCTGTGATGGGCTACTGACACTCTTGAATGTGACCTGAACCAGATTAAAATGTAATTGGGAAATATTTAACAAAATAAATAAAAATGTAATAAATAGATAACATTATGTATTTTTTTTTGTTTTTTGCTTTTTGGAGGGGAGAAGGCAGCTCAATTGGGGATAAGGGACTTGCTCAAGGTCACACAGATATATTTGTGTTAAGTTTCTGAGGCTGGATTTGAACTCAGGTCATCCTGACTCCAGGGTCTGTTCTCTATTCACTGAGCCACCTAGCCATCCTAACATGTTTTAAAGATAAGACAATATGCAACCTGAAGGGATCCTGGGTATGGATTAGTGGTTTCTATTTCTATTTGAATTTGACATTCCTGGTCCAGTTCATCATATTACAAATGTGGAAATGCCTCCCCCCCAAAGAAAAAAATTAATTCAGGTCTTTGACTTTCTAGTGTCATGTTACTTCCATATATCATGCTTCCCTTTTATAAAAGCTCCTTTACAATCCATAATCCTGAAGGCCTGAATTTACCACTGCTGGAGTCTTGGGTAGCCTAGGGTACCACCATCTCATTAGTTCTAAGCTTTGTTGGCCAGTGTTAGGTCTTTAGTGACCACGGAATGGGAGGGCACTGTCATATTTAAAGAATAGGTGGGAGGTGGGAGAAAGAAAAAAGAAGTGAGAAAATAGGAAAGAACTAAGGGAAGAGACATGGAATTTCAGAGTTGGAGGAGATTTCAGCAGCAATCTTTTCCAACCTAGTCTACAAGACCCCCCTCCCCCAAAAAGGGCCATTCAAGAAAAAGAGAAGGGTATAAGTGGAAGAGAAGGCCTTCACTCATGTGATTCTTTCCGGATGCCAGGTGCTTTCTAGATATTAACCTATTTGATCTCATCATTGTTGTTCAATTTTTTTAGCCATGTCTGACTCTATCATCCCAACTGGGGTTTTCTTGGCAAAGATAGTAGAGTGCTTTGCCATTTCCTTCTCCAGATCATTTGACAGATGAGCCAAACCGGATTAATCGACTCACCCGAGGTCACATAGTTAATGTCTAAGACTGAATTTGAATTCAGGTCTTCCAACTCCAAGCCTGGTGCTCTCTGTGCCACCTAACTGCCCCATTTGGTCCCTACTTCATGATATAGCATAAATATTTCTCTCTTCATTTTTTTTCAAAGACACTAAAGGACTAGCTCAAGGTAATACACTTAGGAGTTATAAAGGGAGAACCCCCTAGGTTACACATGTGTGTGGATCTCCAGATTTAATATGACCATATTAAATGAACAAAAATCAGATTATAAGTACAGTGTTTTTTTCAAAGATGCCAGGCCTAGGGAGGAGGCTGGTTACTTTTCAGGTAATTAAACGTATGATGGAGAAAGCAAAATCTAATACTTCAGGTGAATATGATGAAAGGAAATGGGAAAGGGAAGGAAGGGAGGTAGAGAAAAAGAATGATGAGACAACATATTAAAATATCTGGCAAGCAGATAAAGTGGTTCTTAGAGGAGACATTAGATTATTGTGAACCTAAATTAGCAAGACAGAAAAAGAGCATTAAAAAGATGAATATGGAATTTCAAAAATTAGAAAATCAATCAATCACTAAGCCCCTAAAGAGTATAATGGAGGAAATCTTGAAAATCAGAGAAAGAGGTATATTATACATTTTCTTTTAAATAGATGACTAATAAAACTAATAACTCTTCCTTGAAAAAAACTAAGAAAATTTTTAAAAATTAGCTAACCTTATTAATGAGAGGGAAGAAAATGATATTGGTAAAAATTTAAAAAATGAACAAGGTAAATTACAACAGAGAAGTCGTGAGGAACAATTAGATCCACTATAAACTGTGTTCCCACTAATTGGGAATTTACAAGAAATAGAGATAAACCGACAAAAATACCAAGTAGTTGAATAAAAATAATACCAACCAAAGACTGTATGACTGGAGGAAGTAAACCTTTCTTCAAGATTCAACTTTCTCAGACACTTGCTTCCTGTGTTCCTGGGGTGAGAAATTTAGTCTTACTGGATTACAGTTTCTTCATCTATAAAATTGAGAGGACTAGGTGGTTCAGTGGACAGTGTGCTTGGCTTGGAGTCAAGAAAACCTGAATTCAAATCTAGGCTCTGACACTTTCTAACTGTATGCTTCTGAGGAAATCACTTAACCTTGTTTGCCTCAGTTTCCTCATTTGTAAAATGAATTAGACAAGGAAATGGCAAACCACTCCAAACCACTTTGCCAGGAAAATCCCAGATGGGGTCACAAAGAGTCAGACGTGACTGAAAAACAACTGAATAAAATAACACTAGATAGTTACTTGTGGAGTACCTGATGGATCTGGAAATAACTTTCATCTTGGGATATATGAACATAGGAAATAGCTATAAAGAAGCTATCAAAGAAAAAAAACTCTAGGTAGATTTACTAGGTTGGTCCAAAACTTCTGAAAACTTATTTTATAAAAACCGGAGTGATTGAGAATAGGAAATATTTTCTGATTGCTTGAGGAAACTTGATGCAGCCCTGTGAGGCTTATGGAAAATAGCAAGCTGATAGAAAACTTGAGGGTGTCTGGCAGCTTAGTAATGGATGCCATCCAGCCAAGTCTCTGAAAAGAAGGTGCTAAAGGAAGAGGAGCTGAGGAGTGCTGGCCCTGGTCCCTGTCTCTTCCCTCCCTTTGACTGGAGCAATATCTTGTGAACTTCAGAGGATTTTGTACATTCCATTGGCATCCTACTCCTAGCAATATAGTCCTCAGAATAGTTGGCATATCACCCACATCAGGAGCCAAGGGCTAACCAGGAAGACAGGCAAAGGCAATTTCAAGGTTCTACAAGGATCTCAGCAGGAAAGTTACCACATGCCTAAGAGGATCATCCTTTGGACTTTAGTGAAAGGATTCCAGAAACTGTTTTTATGTGACAAGAAAATGGGAATCAGTTTGGCAGAAATCTGGTTTACAACAACATCTTACCTCATGCACAAGCTCAAAATGGACTTGACATAAATATTAAGATTTATACATAAAATAATCAGAAGATGATCAGATCATATGCTTTTCATAACTGTAGCCAAGGGGAGAAATACTATCATGACTAAATAAAAGAAGGGAAGTTATTTATTGGGAAAAATCTTTGCATTCATTACCCTTAATATCTTTAATAGTTTCACATAATTACACCTCCATAACCTATATCTGATTGTTTACAATTTTTGGGGGAACAATAGAATTCAAAACTCAAAAATAAATAAAAATGATAAAAACATTTAAAATGTGTATCTTTAATAATTACTACCCATAACTTAATAATAATCTTTAATAATTATCTTTAATAATAATAACAACTCCTTTCGATAATCCAAAATACAATCTATGCAGGCAACACAAATAAATAAGGGCAAAAGCTATTCCCTAGTATATAAGGAAAAGAACAAATATTCCCCTCCTCCAAATGCAAACTAAATAAGTGACACAGAAAAGAATGCTCTAAATCACTATTAAGAAGTGGAATTGTTTTAAAATCTAAGTTTCAACCTCAAATCCAGCAAATTGGCCCAAGACAATAAAAAACGGGCATTGCCCAAGTTAGAGTGACTGTGGATGGAGGTGTCCACTTGTACTCTGTTGCTTGGTCTATAAAATTGGTTGAATGATTCTGGGAAGTAATTTGGAATTATGCTAAGAAAATGGTTACAATTTCCATACCCTTTGACCTAGGGATCAAACTGTTACACATAGAGGTCAATGGGAAAACGTAAAATCCCATGGTACACCAGAATATTTACAGCAACATTTCTTTTTGCCACATCAAAGAACTGAAAACAAAGGAGATGCTAATTGTTGGGGAATGAATAAGGAAATTTTTTTTTCTAGCACAAGACGTCCCAAAAGTTTTAGTGCCATTTTAATCTTAAAACAGCATTAAGATTGTTGGTACAGCCTGCCCTGAATATAGACTAATTGCTCCCCTGTAAGAACATCTGCCACTGAGATATCCATGACCATCCTCCCTCATACATCTTTTTCCTCTCGGATAACTCCCTTATTCAGAAATTGCACATTCTTTTCCTTTCCATCGTCCTTCCTGGAAGTCTATCAAACATCAGTGAGTCACTGCCAAGCAGTTAGAACAGACTGATGCTCCGCCCAAGTATGTGCCACCCAGACAGCTCCTTGGATCTTTCTTGTCATGGTAAATCTTTGATACAATGTTAGTGCTGGAAAGGATTTTGGAGATCTTGTGTTGCAACCTTCCCGTTCAAGAAATGAGGAAGGGGTCCAGAGAGAGAAAGTAAGAGAATGTTGTCTTAGAAACTAGAGTCAGTTAATCTAAATGTAAGGCAACAAGCATGTTTTTAAGCTTTTACTATGCACCAGGCACCACGGCTTCACATTTGACATACACTGGCTGGGTACCATGTTGGGGCCATCTAATTAGTATAGGGTTAGCGACAATAATCATTTCAGATAGAAAGCTAGTTTCCTCTATCTCTCCTTCCTTTCATAGCCAAGATCCTGTGTTGGAGAGGAGGTTTGCTGATTAGTTATGGAGTCTTTCAAAAGGCCAGCTATCTTTAGTCACTCTGCCTCAGCTCTATTGGGCTTATTAGGCAACTCCTTTGCTTATGACAGCTGGTGAAGGGATTGAAGTCAACAGCCTTGTAAATCTGGAAGGCTTGGAGCATGTTTTAGAATGCTGATATTCCAGAATCCAAGTTTTTAGTTCGTACCCTATTGATGCCCCAAAGAACAAGGAATAAGCTTTAGGACTCCAGCCTAGCAATACCTAAGATGAGAACACAGCTGGTAGAGATGATGCCTTTTGTCATAAATTTGGCTAAACCAGTGCTATATGGGAACTGAGTTAAGTTTGGAGCCTATTCTCCCCAGAAACTGCAGTGACATAGGGAAGATTTTGCCTTTGAACTGTGGGGAAATACATGTATGCCTAATCTTAATATATTGGTAAAGCAAATATCCCTTTGTAACAAGCTCATTGGCAAAGTAGAACTGGGGGACACTGTCCCCCTAATAATGGGGGAAACACAGCTGATGAGAGCTTAAGACAATGACTCTCATGGTGGCCTAAAGTCCTAAGGAGCAGGTATAGCAGCCTATATATAGAATATATACTTGGATTGGACTGGATTGAATTGGATTAGAAGCTTCCAGGTGATCTGCAAGAGCTTCCTTTCCCTTTTGGCTAATGTCCTGGGATCTTTTGTCTTTCTCTCTGCAGCCCCAAATGAGGGTACCTCTCCTGGTTCTTACTTTTGGTTAAAAAAATCCTTGATAGGGCTCTGGGGGATTGCAACAGGACATGATGAATGAATGATTGGGTAAAAAAGCCTTTATTAAGTGCTTACTATGTATCAAAAGTTGGAATACACATACAAATGCAAAGACAGATCTACAAAATTACATTTTAAGGACAATATAGATAGGAGAGTGGTGGTATAGGGAGGTTGTTTTAGTCTGGAAAGTCATAGCAGTACTGAACAGAATAATCAGGCAATTCATCTACATGACTTTGAGAGGCATTGGTTATGTTAAGTTGCTTATAGCTCTCAGAACAAGAGATAGAAAGGTAGCAGTGTTATGTGCAAGGCAACAAGGAGGGAAAAGGTAGCAGGGACTTCTGGTCCCAGGGAATAGAGTTAAGTGGTTTAACTATATGCTCTCCAGTGGTCCACTTTGGAGGGTGGAGTAGGAGTAACAAAGTGGAAAATGTCAAGGGTATAGTACAGAGGCTAGGAACTGAAATGCCCTGCTGCTCATATTTACTGAACAAAGATATTGGCTAGGCTGGTGGTGCTCAATGCTGAATATGAAGTCAGGAAGACCTGAGTTCAAATCTTACCCTGAACATTTATTAGCTTTATGACCCTAGACAAATCACTTAACCTCTTTTGGTCCAAGTTTCCTCATCTGCAAAATGTGGATAATAGTACCTGAACCACCAGCGTCATAAGAATGCTGGGATGAAAGATTTTGTCAACTGTTAAGTGCTATGTAAACATAAATTGTTACATATTCCAGGTTTCTGTGCAAGTTCTAGGCTGAGTATTTAAAGTCTGATCCCATGCTAAATGGGGGGGGAGGGGGAAATAGGATGCAGAACAAATTTAGAGCTCTCTTCACCCCTTCCTCCCCCACTGTTCTTCCTATGTAGTTGTTTCATGGATATATTTTCAGTCTCCAAATCCAAAGACATAATAAAGATAAGACAGACAAAAACAGCAAAAACAGAGGGAGTTGATGGATGGTAAGGAAAGCTGGTCCTGTACACTCCCTCTCTAGGCCAAGCTAAGGAATGTTATTTGGGGACATTGTATAGTTGTATCATTTTAGGGAGGACCTTAATGATAATCTCGCCAAACTCCCTTCTCTTACAGATAAGGAAAATGAGGTCCAGAGAGATCTACTTAAGTTCTTACAGTCAGTGGCAAAACCAGACCTAGAAGCCCCAGGCCAGTGTTCTGGCTGACTTCTTTGGGGACAATATACTTGGAAGCTCAGGAGAGAAACCAGGAATGGACTTAGAAAGAAGGACTATTGCATTAGACGAGACTGGAGAGAGGCAGAAAGTGTACAGAGGTGATATTAAAGTGACTGGACAATCTATTGAGAACTCAAACTACCTAGCCTTAATCACTGAATGGGTGTTGCCTCAGTCAAACTGAGACCTATAAAGATCTTAACTTAAAAAATTCCAGGTCTCCCATTGCATCCTGGGCCATCTTCAGTTGTCATGTTCATATATGTGTGTGTATACTGATTAATCTATATAGATATGATCATTAAATTCACATGAGTTTATCAATTCATTGAGAAAGAATAGAGAAGGAAGTTCCAGGACAGAGTCGTATAATTAGGGGTACAATATGGATGAGACTTAGCAAGACTTCTCACTCAGATAGAGAGAGAACCAAGAGAGGACAGTGCCACAAAACTCAATAGAGGAGATAGCCAGACACATCTGACAGCTCAAGAAAAATGAAGATTAAGAAAAGATAATCATATCTAGCAATTAAGAGATCTTTCATAAATTTAGAGAGAGCAGTTTTAACAGAGTGCTGAGGACAGAAGGCAGATGACAAAGAATTGAGGGGTGAGAGAAAAGGAAGTAGAGGCAATAAGTGTAGAAAATTCTCTCTAGGAACTTGATGAGAAAGGGAGGATAACTTGAGGCAATGATTAATGAAGTTTTAAGAATGGGGAAGACTTGGGTATGTTTGGAGATAGGAGAGGAGGAACTAAGAGACAGTAAGAGGGTAAAGATTAGAGAGGCAGGGGATTATTGAAGGAGGCAACTGCTTGAGATGATACATACATACATATATACATACATACATGCATGCATATATATGTGTATATATGTGTGTATACATATATAATAAATAAACATATATATGTGTGTGTGTATATATACATTATATATATATATACATATATATGTATATATACACACACGGAGAGGGAGAGAGAGAGAGAGAGAGAGAGAGAAGAGAGAATGTGTTCAAGAGCATACATCCAAAAGTTGTTGGACTTAGAAAGAAGGACTATTGTATTAGGAGAGACTGGAGAAAGGAGAAAAGTGTACAGAAGTGATATTGAAGTGATTGGACAATCTATTGAGAAGTCAAACTACCTAGCCTTAATCACTGAATGGGTATTGCCTCAGTCAAACTGAGACCTATAAAGATCTTAGCTTAAAAAAGTCAAGGTCTCCCATTGCATCCTGGGCAATCTCCAGTTGTCCTATTCATGTTATGAGCCTCTTCAAGAATGAAGGGGAGGGAGCCAAGATGGCGGTGTAGAAGCAGCAAGGTCCCCCAGCTCCCACACTGCCACCCTAAACACCCATAAAATTATGAGCCCAGACAAAGACTAGGACTCTCAGACTCACACAAAAAAACAGTAAACACATCTCTCACTGAAGGCAGCTTGACAGCAGAAGCTCATGGCGGCCAGGATTGGAGGCTGGCCCAGCCTGAAGCACAGACCGTGGCCAGGCCAGGGGTGTAGGGAAGGAGCTGGGCTGAACTGAGCCGAGCCACATGCAGTCAGTCTTCAGAGGTTCTACAGACTCCAGCACCTCCACATCTGGCAAGGCGTGAGGAATGGGACGGGAGAGGGGCAGCTTGCACTGGAGCAGAAACAGGCCCAGCCCAAAACTGCAGCTGCGGCCAGGCCAGGCTCCAGGGTGGGCAGGACGAGCTGAGCCTCCCAAGCCTCAGCTTGAGTCCACTTCCAAGCCGATCTAAAGCACCTGCCTGAGGGGATCTTCAAAGCCCACAAATCAAGGTCAGAGACAGTTAGTGAAAGTGAAACTTTGAAAATTAATTTGGGGGAAGAAAAGTAGTTTGGCCAATCTGCCCCCCAGGACAAGGAAGCAGCAGGGGAGGGGAACTGCTGGAACCAGAGGTGGCCCGCCCCACCAGGCTGCTTCAGAGCCCCTGGCCTACAGACTCTACAACGGGGCTGAATCAATTGATCAGAGCCAAGTGCTCTTGTGTTGAGTGGCCTGGATCTGGATCGTGGTCTTGGGTGGTGGTCCTGGGGTGTGCTTTCAGCAAGCCAAAGCTGGGGGGGACTTGCAACATCCCCCCAATAGCTGCAACAGCTGGGAAAACCCCAGCGATTTGGAACAGAGCTTTACCCCCTGGGAGCAGAGTTTTACAGAGCTAAAATAAACCAACCAATTGACTGGCCAACATGAGGAAAAGGAAGCAAAATAAAAACAGCAATAAAACTCTAGAATCCTTTTTTGTGGACAAAAAGGATCAAAGCATGGAACGGGAGGAAGACAGCCCAGAACTCAGAACTCCCACACCAAATGCTTCCAAGATATTTGAAGAATGCCTAGAAGTTATACATCAACTGAAAAAGGACTTTGAAAACCCAGTAAGAGAAGAGGAGGAAAATTTGGGAAGAGAAATGAGAATGATGCAAGAAAATCATGAAAAGAGAGTCAACAACCTGACTGAAGAAAACAACACTTTAAAAAATAGAAAGCAATGTGAAATATCTCCTTGAAAAAACCACTGATCTGGAAAATAAATCCAAGAGAGACAATTTGGAAATTATTGGTCTACCTGAAACCCATGACGAAAAAAAGAACTTGGAAAGCATCCTTCAAGAAATCCTCAAAGAAAATTGCCCTGATGTTTTA
>CM053593.1:44396724-44503867 GCA_028646575.1 Pseudocheirus occidentalis
AAAAGGCGAAATTCTGAGGTGGGAGGGGACTAGAATGAGAGGAGACAGGGAGAGACAAAATGGGGTTAATCATCCCATAGAGATGAGGCAAGAGATAACTATTACAGTTTTACTTTCAATTACTCTCATTGAATTTGGCTTAGGGAAAAAACGGCATAAACTCTAAACTGGGCATCATGCCACACAGGAAAGTGGGTGGCACGGGGATGAGAGGTGGGAGGACGGAAGGGAGGGCAGGGTCTGGGGGAAGGATGCTGGAAGCACACACTTCAGTAAAGGGACAGAGACAGGGTAGATAACAGAACAAGGAGAGGGGGAGGGATAGGAAGGAGAGACAGATGATCACTGTCACAATATGTGCACTATGAAGATGTCCTGTATAATCAAACATCCACAGCCTGTATTGAATTGATCATTCTTCCAGTGGGGGTGGGTGACAAGGGAGGAATCAAAAGAATCTAGAATTTAAAGCTCTGCAATACCTGCAACTAGGAATTAAGATATACATGGGCTGGGACAGGGAGACCCTCCCTGCTCTACCAGGAAGCAAGAGAGCAGAGCAGGGGAGGGGCTTTACAGTGGGATTGCAGTTTTAGGGTTGGGACAGGGGCAAGACGGGGAGAAAATTTGTAATTCAAAAATGTAATGAAAATGAATGATGTAAACAAGAAAACAAATAAAAAATATTAAAAAAAAAGAATGAAGGGCAAACAGTAACAGCAACAACAAACAAAAATCTGCATTGAATTTATGAGAGAAAGCTAGAACATATGTGAAGACATCCTTAATATATACGTGATTTAATATAAAAATCACTGAACATGTAGGCTTGGGTTTGAGTCCAAACTCACTCACCTACTAGCCCATGTGGTCATATATTTTAGGGATGGTCTTTTTAAAAGCAGCATGCCCTTTTTTTGTTGTTGTTGTTGCTTTTTGGAAGGCAGGGATGCAGGGCAATTGGGATTAAGTGTCTTGCCCAGGGTCACAGGGCTAAGTGTTGAGTGTTGGAGGCAGAATTTGAACTCAGGTCCTCCTGACTTCAGGGCAAATATCCTATTCACTGTGCCACCTAGCCACCCTGTGTTCATATATTTTGAGCCATATAGTTCAATACTCTTAGTTTACAGATAAAGCCCAAAGATCTTAAGTGATTTATATCAATTGATTGGTTAACCAGGGTTATAAAGGAAATCAGTATTATTGGTGGGATGTGAACTCAGATTTTCTGATTTTTTAGTCACTCTCCTTTCTTTAATCCTCTACAGTCCACCCCTATAAAATGGGGATCATATTATATACACTCTAGACTAAGTAGATTTATTTGGGGGGTTACATTAAAATGTATATAAACATAAAGTGGTATATAAATATTATTTCAGTCCATCAATAAATATTTATTAAGCACCTACTATGTTCCAGGAACTGTGATAAGCAGTGAGAATACAAAAAAAGGTAGCTCCCTCCTTTACAAAATTTATAATCTAAAGCTTGAAACTTAATTTCAAGGAGACAATGTCCTTCCAAATATGATTATAAAA
Organism: Pseudocheirus occidentalis; assembly: GCA_028646575.1. Lineage (NCBI taxonomy): Eukaryota > Metazoa > Chordata > Mammalia > Diprotodontia > Pseudocheiridae > Pseudocheirus > Pseudocheirus occidentalis. The sequence continues at coordinate 44,398,266 of CM053593.1, forward strand.
GTAATCATGCTTTGCGAATTTTAAAATAGTGTTTAAATGTTATTATCATCACTGTCATGCTGGTATTCCTCATCGTTATTCCATAAATCATCCTTGGTGCCAGGACAGTGGGTTGAAATTTGTATGTTCACACAAGACATTGGGGTTCAAATAGGATACCAGAATACTGTCCTAGGCAGCATTCATTATGTTAAACTTTTCAGGGCTAATACATATCATTTTGTTGGCATGTAAATTCTTCCAGAATTAGGGTGTTAGAGTTTGCTTGGTCATAATGGGTTTCCTCCTGTATACTCAGGGACCCTTGGGTCCTAATCATTTCCTCTCCAAGAGGTAGATCTTCTAAGAATTCTCTATTAGGCTTCCATCCTTCTTTACTGACCTTGCGCTAAGAGTTTTGGTTTGACAAGGCATGAGGTAGGGAGAGGGGAATCAGTCTCTTTCCTTTTCATTTCTACATGGAATTGATTACCTTCATATTTTGTTAGAGGATCTGAACATTTTTTTAAAAAGACCACCTCAATCCCTGCCTTCAATGGCACCTGCCAAAGTCATACACTTGAGAGGTCAAACTTTGATTGACTTAACCTATTTATCTCCCAAGATGTATATATGAAGAAGTCCTGAATGTAGCCATCAAACTGTAAAATCCTTGAGGGGGTAAGATTGTCTTATTTCATTTCTCTGTCCACAGCCTTGTGGATTTTATTTCATATAGTGGGTGCTTAATAAATGTTTGCCAAATTGTTTGTTGGATTGGAATTGTTGCTAATTGCCTAGGCTCATCATTTGGTGGCTTCTGTGCACATCTACAAGTACAAGAGGAGAAAGCAGATCCAGGTGGAACACCCTTTGCTTCCAAGTTTTCCATGAGTCTTTTCAAGTTGGCTGCCTTGGAAAGAGACCTTGCCAAAAGGATTGTGTCTGTCCTCACCATTTACCAATAGACAATCTACATATACTTCACAAAGAGCTGAAACCAGTTTGGACTCCACTAATAACAACACAGCCTTTTAAGGGACTCAGATCCCATTGAGAGCCTAAAGAATGTGATCCCTCCTTGACTCTTAAATGATAGCATAGAAACACATCCTCATTCATTCCAAACTTGAATTGCCTTAACAGTAATTCCAGCATCCTTCTAGATTATGGACAGGGCTTGAGGAAATAAAAGAGGTGGATTGTTTTCTCTTTTCAACTGTTTATCCTTTCTCATGTCCACCCCAACTTTAGTCTTTGTTGAAGGGGGAGGATAAAGAAAGAGGAAGTTGAGGAAAAAAGAACTGTAGAATTTTAGAGTCAGAAGAGACATGAGAAATCATCTAGTCTCACTCCCTTATTTTAGAGATAGATGAGCTGAAGTCTAGAGATGAAAATCAACTTCTTCAAGGTCATAGAGATAGTAAATGGCATTACAGACTAGGGTTATGAACCTGGGAAAGTACTGCCTTTCCCTCTAACTCATTGGATGAGAGAAACCATCCTTTAATAAGCATCTAAAGATTTCGTCCTTTGGGATTCAAGCATCCTTCATTGCCTTCTGAAAATAGCCTCCTGTGTCCCTTTGGAGATTTTAATTATTCAAAACTTTCCTCTCTCTCTCTCTCTCTCTCTCTCTCTCTCTCTCTCTCTCTCTCTCTCTTCCTTGGCACATAGTACTTAATAAATACTTGCTGACTAACTGACTATTTTTCTGTCTGTATGGCCTGTGTGTCTCTTTCTGCCTCCTCCCACCCTTTTCTTTTTTTGACCTATCCTTTCTCTCCCTAGTTAGGTATTTTTTTGCCAAGGCAAATAGCAGTCAGATACAATACTCAGTTCTACCAAAGTCCAACTTCTCCATGCTTCTTCCCAATAATATAGATGAGGAAACAAAGGAATACAGAAATTGAGTTACTTGCCCAAGGTTATACAGTTATTAAGAGACTCAGATTCATTACTTACCAAGACTTTTGTCTCCTAATTGAGTGACTTAAAAAACCATACCTTGCTTCCTGTTGAAATAATAAAACATAAAATGTCTTATTTAATAATAGTCAAATACATTTTTAAAAATAAACCAAATCAATCCAATTAAAATTTGTCAAGTCATTTAACTTCTCTAGGTCTCAGTTTCCATTTTTGTAGAATTACAGGACAGAGCAGTGAATTTATCATAGGATTACATGATTTAGAGTTGAGGTGACCCTAGTTATCATCTGGTCCAACCCTTTCGTTTTACAGATAAGGAAACTGAGGCCCAGAGAAGGTAAGTAAATTATGCCAAGGTCACATTAATAGTGATTGACAGAAGTGGGATTCAAGTAGCAAATCTTGTGATTCCATATCCAGTGGTCTTTCCACTATATCACAATAATCTCCCTTGAAACCTCTAGTTGTATTATTATCCATGTTTACGTTCTCCCTCTTTCTTATTTCCTGTTGAGGTTCATTTTTTTTGTAAATAGTATGCTATTTCCCCTAATTACATATAAAGATAGTTTTCAATATTCATTTTATAAAATTTATTTCCAAAATATTCTCCCTCTCTTCTTCCCCTTCCCCAAGACAGAAAGCAATCTGATAGAGGTTATACATTTGCAATGATGTTAAACATATTTTTACATTAGTCATGTTGTGAAAGTAGGAACAGAACAAAAGGGAAAAACCATGAAAAAAGTCAAAATAGTATGCTTAAATCCGCATTCAGACTTCATAGTTCTTCCTCTGGATGTGGATCGCATTTTTATCATGAATGTTGGAATTGTTTTGCATCATTGTATTCCTGAGAAGGGCTAAGTCCGTCACAGTTAATCATTGCAGTGTTGCTGTAACTGTGTGCAATGTTCTCCTGGTTCTGCTGACTTCACTCAGTATCAGTTCATGTAAATCTTTCCAGGTTTTTCTGGCACCCTCCTGCTTGTCCTTCCTTATAGCACAATGGTATTCAATTGCATTGCTATATCACAACTTGTTCAACCATTCCCTAATTGAAGGGTGTCCCCCCAATTTATAATTCTTTGCTACCACCAAAAGAGTTTCTATAAAGATGTTTGTACTTATAAGTCCTTCTCCCTTTTTGTGATATCTTTGGATACAGACCTAGTAGCAGTATTGCTGGATCAATGGGTACACACAGTTTGATTGCCTTTTGGGCATTTCCAAATTGCTCTCCACAATAGTTGGATCAGTTCACAACTCCCCCCAACAATGCATTAGTGTTTCAATTTTTCACACCTTCTCCAACACTTACCATTTTCCTTTTCTGTCGTATTAGCCAGTCTGATAGGTGTGAAGTGGTACTTCAGTGTTGTTTTCATTTGCATTTCTTGATTAATTGTGATTTAGAGCATTTTCTTTCATGTGACTATAGATAGTTTTAATTTCTTCATCTGAAAACTACTTCTATATATTCTTTGATCATTTATCCATTGGGGAATGACTTATATTCTTATAAATTTAACTCAGTTCTCTCTGTATTTGAGAAATGAGATCTTTATCAGGAATATTTGCTATAAAAATTGTCTCCTAGCTGTCTGGTTGCCTTTCGGTCTTGGTTGCATTGGTTTTGTTTATGTAACCCCTTTTTAATTTAATGTAATACAAATTATCCATTTTGCGTTTTGTAGTGCTCTAGATCTCTTGTTTGGTCATAATTTCTTCCCTTCTCCATGGATCTGACAGTTGAATTATTCCTTGCTCTCCTAATTTGCTTATGGTATTACTCTTTCTAAATCGTGTACCCATTTTGACCTTATTTTAGTAAACTGTGTGAGATGTTTATCTATGCCTGGTTTCTGTCATACTATTTACAGTTTTCTTAGCAGTTTTTGTCAAATAGCAAGTTGTCATCCCAGAAGCTGGGGTATTTGTGTTTATCAAACAGTAGATTACTAGAGTTATTTACTATGGTGTCTAATGCCTTCTTGTTGAGCTTCTGACTTACTTTCTTCCATGAAATCTTCTCTGTTTCTCTCAATTAATAGTACTTTCTCCTCCCTCACCCAATACTTCAAATAGAACATTTTAAAATATTCTTTAATTCATTTAGGACATATTATTTTGTATACAAGTTTATTGGGTATTTATCATGTTCCCTTACCAGACTTTGGGCAATGTAAGGACTGTCTTATGCAAAGTTTGTAATTCCCTCAGCATCTAGTAGAGCATTGCTCATACAAAAAAAGCTCACATATTTGTTGACTGACTGAATGAGTGCCTTGAATGTCTTCCCTTCAAGCTATGTCTCTTTGAATCTTCAGCCCAGCTGCCTCCTTCTCTCTAAAGTCTTCTGTGATCTACCTAATTGCCTGTGTTCATACTTTCATTTCAAATTATCCTTTTGGAGTTGGAGGAGGCAATCAGAGGTAAGTGACTTGCCCAGGGTCACACTGCTAGTAAGTATCTGATGCTCAATTTGAAGCGAGGTCCTCCTGACTCCAGGTGCACTACTCGAGACACTGTGCCACCTAGCTGCCCCCAAATTATCTTTAATTTCCTTCTCTGTTTACATGTAGTACCACCCAGTAGAATGTGAACACTTTGACATCAGATGTCATTTCATTCACTTTTGTTTTTGTGTTTTTACATCTAATATTAAGCATTTGAGAATGGTTTGTTGAATGAATGAGAAGGGGCATACCAGTCTCCCAGCTTTGCTGAAGATAGAACAAAGCAAACAAAAATCAAAGCCCTCCTGTCCTGGGGTATAGTCACACTGCCAGACAAGAAGGCCACCTTCCTTAAATCCTCTTCCACATTCTTTACTCACTGCTTAACCATTAGTCAGCTGGCCTCAGTCCCTACCTGTTGGTTGAAACAGCAATTCTAAGGATACCAGTGATAACCTAAACAAACAAACAAACAAAACCGAATGGCTAAATTGTTATTAGTATAAATCTAATGACTTTTTTTTCCAAGTCTCATCTTTCTTGACTTCTCTAAACCTTTTGTCATCATCTCTCCTTGGATTCTCTCTTCTCTATTGGCTTCTGTCTCCTCTTGGTTCTCCCCCTTCTCAGTCTCTTGATGCATCATTGTTTGTGGAAACCCAACCCTCTAGGAGGTATAGTGTATAGATCCTTGGGCCTGAACCAAGAAAATCTGAATTAAAATCCAATCTCAGATTCTAACTGTGTGACCTTGGACAAGTCACTTAACACTTCTCTCAGTTTCTTCCACTATAAATGGGAATGATAATAATACCTACCTCCCAGCATTGTTGTAAGGATCAAATGAGATCATGTTTGGAAAGAACAGCACAATGCCTGGCATATAGTTGAATACTTATTTCCTTCCTTTCCTTTCCTTTTCCAAAAGTGCCCATTTGCTTCAAAAAAATCTTTATTTTCCCCATAGTTTTATCTCCTTCAGGAAGCCATCCCTGATCTCCCTATTTGTTAGTAATCCCTCCCTCCCTTCTCTTATCTTGCATTTATTTATCTATTTACATGTCATATCTACCAAGCAAATGGAAGCTCCTTGAGGATAGGAATGGTTTTTCTCTTTTGACATTTTAATATTAGTTTTTGATAGTGTCTAGCCATGTTTTCCTCATAAAAGTTACTTTAAAATATATGTTGCTGAAGAGAAAGTCTTTATGATATGAAAAATGGGACCAGGGGCCTTGAGATTTTTGAGTTGGTTTTGTTTCTACTGAAATCTGCCTCATCCTCTGCAGTCCATTGCCTCCCACTGTGGGACAGGTAAATGAATAAATGTGCCTCTTCTCTTCATCTCTGTAGCACAAAGGGGCTAAGTATAAGTGTTCTTTCACTTCACACAGGCTAAAAATACAGGCTCCTTTGCCCTCCTGTGTATCCTTAGCTATTCAGGGGTGTTTGGGAGGTAAGATTTGGTGAAATGAGGACCAAATGATCCTCAAAGACTATTAGTCCCTTTTAGGGGGATAAAGTAGAGCTTCAAAGTCTCCCAGAGTGAAATAGAAATGGAATTAGGATGAAAAACTGCTCTTCCTACCCACAATAAATAACATTCACTTAATTGGTTTCTTCTTCTTTTTTTAAATAGTAAGTAAATTGTCCCTTGGATGTGTTGGTGAACACTGTGTGATGGATGACTGACCTATTTATCCACTGAAGGGAACACAGCTTGGGGGGCAGAGTCCAAGTAAACTTAATTGACAATTACCTATGAGGAAAAGGAAAGAAAGGATCCTATAAGCTTATGAAGTAAATTTGAGAGGTGCTATGAGGTTTTGTCTGCCCCCTGAGACCTCCTCCACTGGTCTGGCTTCATGCCTGACCAATTAGGCTATAAATTCTCACTGAAATGTATTATGTTGGTTTAGACCATCCAAAATCAGGAGCTGGGGTGTCTAAAAAGTCATGATTAAGATGTTTACCTATCAGTCAAGAGAATAGGGATATAGGAAAGGAGCTCATGGATTATAAAAAAAAAAACTACAGAAGACATCACAGTCCATACATATATAGCTGGAAATCAGTTAGTCAGTTAAGAAGCATTTATAAATTGCTTACTAGGACCTTAGAGGGAACTGGGTCCAACTTCTATGTTTCAGAGATGGAGGAACCAGAAAGGAATGACTTGGCTAAAGTCACATAGGTCATTTCCTCTAATTTTACATTTTACAATAATTCTTCTGGCCTCTTCCTACCTTCAGGTAGTTCAGGTAACCTTCAGGAAGTGAAGGTTATATGGCCACCCTCCTCCAGATTTCTCCAGAAATCTTTGGAATAGGATGATGTCAAGCTAGGCTGTTGGTTTAAACCTTCAACATCTGTATTTCTCCAATTGTTATCTTTCATACATGAAGAGGGCCAAAATTATGTCATGAAGTTGGGGTTAGGTAAAGTATGTTCAACTGTGGCTAATCAGAGTAATGTGAGTTTTGGTTGGGCACAAATATTCCAAGCACCCAAATTTAATAGATTTGCTTTTGCAAATACCTTTTTCAAAGGTATAGCAAACACAAACATAACACCCTGGGGAGTATAATCACCATTAGGTCCGCCTGAGTCTGTGGGAGGATTCACAGCTTAACTCAATTTCTAAATGACATCAGTTCCATTAAATTTGGAGTCCATATTGCCTCAACGGGCTCCCAGACTTGGGCCCTGACTTCTCTAGTCTCCCCGGATGGACTGACTTGGAACTTGGACTCTAAGGATTATTACAACTTGACATCTCTAATCAGCACCGTCCTCTCTGTATCTAGCACTGACAAAAGACAAGTAAAATAAGACTAAAACTCAAAGCCAGCATGTTTCTCAAGTTCACATGGCCTAAGGGAAAGGAAAAGGTGGCCCTGCCCTGCCCAATTTAGTGCATGGCATCTGTGCTGTGAGTAAACAAGACCTTCACCCCTAGACTCTACTGGAAAGAGAGAATTATTATGCCTCAGGTAATAGATTTAAAGATGCAGGCTGTTCTAGCTACATAGTCAGAAAGAGGCTGTTTCCAACAACATAGAAAGCCAAAGTGGAATAACTTCTCCCAGAGGCAAATCCCTATTGTATCCCATGGAAGTGCTTACATCTTACGTCAGTAGTTCCCATTTAATAGTGTATGATTATATACATATATATATATATATATATATATATACATATACATATACATATATATGCATATGTGTTTTCTTTGTGACGAGCGTGTGAATGTTTAAAGCATTGAATGTTAATTTCTTCAGTGATTTAGTGATTTGAAACTGTCATTATCATGAGCACAATGATTTTGGAGTTTGTACAGGGATTGCATTGAACTCTGGGCACTTCTAAGTACAGTATTTTATTTTAATTTCTTAACTCATCATCAAATTATTTCCAAAAGTTCAACATTTTAGTGCAAAGTGATTCCCAACAGATAACCTGATGTGTGTGCATACTCTCCTACATGTTTGGTGCCCTAAACCAAAGTAGCTCCACCGTTTCTTCTCCGTTACCCTGCGATTGGATTTTAGCTGTATGATTCCATAATCAAGAGGTTGTGAACATTTGAATTCTTGCAAATGCCAGGGCGTTTGAAGAGTGCAGAAAACTGCCCTCCCTAAGTCATCTTAAACCCACCATGGAACATTGCAAACATTCTCCAGACGATAGATTTAGATTGCTTCTCGCTGAAGTGCTAAGATCGTTTTTCACTTTCAGTGACTCGTCCACTTGTATTATTCTGTCTGGTAGATTTCCAAATGATCTAGTAGACAACAACTGTCATTCGATGGAGTTTCTGTGAGAATGCTGCAGGCGTGTCAATGGGATGATGTTGGGGCTCTTGTTGGTGATGGGTTGAGCCGGTCCTCAGCTCACAGGAGTGCGCATGATCACCTGGGGGCGGAATGCAAAGGCTGCACCTGTCTGCGATAAGCAGGATTATCTCTCCGCCTTTGGGGTGATGCACAATTGGCTCGCTGCTGTGAGGGCATGGCCAGGGGAGGAGCCCTAAGGGGCCCTGGAGAAAGGACTTAAATACAGGCTACCTGGAGGCTGAGGGAGTTCCAGCTGAGCCAGGCTTAGAGAATGTAGCTAGAAGCAAGTGTTTTGTTCTGAAGAAGAGTTCCAGCCGAGCCAAGCTTAGAGAATGTAGCTAGAAGCAAGTCCTGTGTCCTGAGTTTTCTGTGCGGCTGTTTCTCCCGGAGTAAGCGGGAGCCGGGGACGCCCAAAGCCTGTTGAGGAAGGGTATAGGGGAGACCTATACATCCTGAACCAAAAAACCGTAGCAGTATGAGAAAAGAGTCATATCTGAAAATATTTTTTTTAATGATTAGTTGAGAAATAAACATTGTTTAAAAAAAAACAAAGCAGTACTTGGAAATGAACTTTGAGTACCTATTTTCTTTGGCCTCAGGACTTGGATTGCACTATACTGTAGTCTATTATATGTACAAAAGTATTGTGTCTAAAATAATTTTAGATTAAAAATACTTTATAACTAAAAAGTGTTAACCATTAACTGACACTTCAGAATCATAATCTTTTTTGCTGGTAAAGGGTCTTACCTCAATGTTAATGGTTGTTTACCAATTGAGATGCTGGTTGCTGAGGGTTGGGGTGACTGTGGCAGTTTCTTAAAATGAGACAATAGTGAAGTTCACTGCATCAATAGACTCTTCCTTTCATGAAAGATTTCCTTGTAGCAATGCTGTTTGATGGTCTTTCAGCAAGAGTAGAACTTTTTTTCAAAATTGGAGTCAATCCTCTCAAACTCTGTCTTTGCTTTATAAATGAAGTTTATGTAATATTCATCAATTTTCTCATGTGTCAGGGAATGGGGGAGGTGGGGAACTCCAGCCATCGTCATCTGTATCTGCCCACTGGACCCAGATGGCTCAGGAGGAGAAAGTGAGGGTGGCAACATTGCACAGCCCTACATCACTTAAATCCAATTCACTTGCATGTCATGGCAGCATCTTTCTGGTGTCATGGTCCTCTTCAAGAATGAAGGACATTCAGGGGAAAATACAGTCATTCAATGAGGTGAAGGACTTTAAAGCACTCTTGCTGAAAAAACCAGAACTGAACAAAAAATTTGACACTCAAATGCAAGAAGCTTGAGAAGGTAAACATGGAAAAGAAATTATAAGGAACTTATCAAAGTTTAGCTATTTACATGCCAATATGGAAAAACAATAACTGTAACTTATGAAACTTTTCTCAGTATAAGGATAGGTGAAGGGAATATAAATGTATATATACATATACATACACATATGTCTATGTAGGAGGGTTTATATGCATGTGAATACACATCTGAGTATATGTACATATGTGTTTATAGAGGGCACAGGATCAATTGAACAGGAAGGGACAATGCTTTAAAAGGTGAAATTTGGAAGTGGGAGAGGAATAATGAGAGGAGACAGGGAGAGAAAGAATGGAGTTAATTATCTCATATAGAAGAGACAAGGGATAACTGTTACAATGGAGGGGAACAACAGGAAGGCAAAAGGGAAATGACCAACCTTACTCTCATTGAAGTTGGCTTAGGGAAGGAATGGAATGCACTTTAAATTGGGTATCTTGCCACATGGGAGAGTAGCGGGGATGGGTATGAGAGGTGGGGGGATGGGTATGAGAGATGGGATGATGGAGACAAGGGCAGGGTGTTGGGGAGAGCTGCCAGAAGCACACACTTCTATAAAGGGACAGAGACAGGGTAGAGAATAGAACAAGGGTGGGGGATATAAAGAAGGGACATATAATCAGTCTCTCACAATATGTCCATTGTAGAGATGTTCTATGTAACTACACATGTACGGCCTGTATTGAATTGCTTGTCTTTCCAGTGGGGGGGGGTGATGAGGGAAGAAGGGAAAGATTCTAGAACTTAAAGTTCTATAATCAAATGTTAAAAATATATATAATTATACATATAAAATAATTATTATTAACTACATGCAACTGGGAATTAAGATATACAGGCAATGGATAGGAAGACCCATCCTGCCCTACTGGAAAGTCACAGGGGTGACGGGGGAGAACATAGGAGAGAGCAGATTGGGGGAGGGGGTATACAGTGGGATGGCTGTTTTGGGGTAGTTGGTAGGGGAAAGATGGGGAGAAAATTTATAACTCAAAATCTCGTGGAAATGAATGATATAAACAAGAAAATAAAGAAAAAATAAACAAACAAACAAATAAATAAATACATAAATATGTAAATAAGTAAATAAACAATGGAAGGAAGGAAGGAAGGAAGGAAGGAAGGAAGGAAGGAAGGAAGGAAGGAAGGAAGATGAAGGACAAACAACAACAGTAACAATATGGAATAGGAAGGAGAATGCAAGATACATGGAAGACTGGTCTGAGCCCTTCCTCAAAATGGAGTTTTTGGAAAGAACTCACCAATGACAGAATTTAATTGCCTGACACTTTTTTTCAGACTGATTTTATTTTATTTTTGTAGTGCAAGACTTTTGAAAAATTTAATTGATTTGTTTGTTTACTTTTATTACTCTTCTTGATTGTCCTTTTGAAGTATTTTAGTTTTTGAATGTACTTCTTAAAGTGTGGTATTCTGAGTAAAATATAATCTAAGAAAGCTACTGACTTATAAACCCTTAGTTTACAAATAACCCTGCATAGAGGGACAGAGAAGAGACAAAGGGCTCTCCAACTACTGACATATCTTTTTTGACTTCAGATATTTCCTCCTATTGATGTCCCTCACTCAATCCCATGATTCTATAGCTGTCCTCTGTCATGCCTACAGGGGTCACCTGGCTAGACCCCAGCCCTTTCATATGCTATAGCATCCCTCTTCCTATTTTGCTGAAGAAGCTTCTCAATCATCTGAGTGTTCCTAGATTTCACCCTGCTGCCTCTTCCCAGCTCTCGTTAGAGCCCGGAGTAGTCCAAGACTCAGTTGGACTCAAGGACCAGACCTTAGAAAAACTTAATACTCAAAGAATTTACAGGGTCAGGGATTCTAGGGACTGTTGTAGCACTGAATTTGGAGCCAGTGTACTCCATTTTGTCCATATAGCATTTTCCTCATCTGTAAAATAAAAATACCTACCTCACAGAGCTTGTGAGCTTGAGTAGTATGAATTAGTTTTATCAGGGCTTAGTTTCCAGGTTCAGACCTAGACCAATTTAAGTAAATTTGTCTTTAGTGTTCCCACTATCCCCAAGTTTTCTTACCCTGTTCTCTCCCATAATTCTAATCTCTCAAACTTTTCCCTTTCTGGTCATTCAAGAAAAGTTTCAGATGAATGCTTTCACACACAGGGTTAGGTATTAATGTGTTACTCTTCTCAGAATTCTTTAGAATTTAAGAGAGCACCTCAGAGAGGACAGAGATGAACAAAATTGCATCAATCACCTAGAGGGTAACATTTCAGAAATCAAGGGAGAGAAGCATTTTCTGCTTCTCTGATAACAGAACAATTAGGGAAAATGGAATTCACGTAATGAAATGCAAGTCACAACTCCAGTTGCTAAATAAAGAATGTGTCAGAATGAGTGTTCAGATAAAAGAAGCAAAGGGGAAACCAAGCCCCCATCCAAATAGGCTCATTACAAGCCTCCCCACAGCAGTAGAGGCTCTTCCTAAATGGCTCTTTTCTAAGTAGTTCTGGGAATTCCTCTTGATAGGGGGCCTGAGTATTTGGGAACACAATGTTGGTGTAGATGGACTAACAATAGATTTGAATTTAGAAGATATAAGTCCAAATTCAGATTTTGCCATTTGGGCAAGTCTTAGCCTCTCTGGGCCTCTGTAAAATAAGTAGTTTAAACTAGATGACCTGTGAGTTCCCTTTAAGCTCTAAATCCATGATCCTATTTTTATTTTTCTCAAATGTAAGCTCACTTCAATAGCTCATTGAATTAATTGTTACTTCTCTCTGGAAGTTCAATACTTACTAGGGGGCAACTTTGCCCTTATCTACAGCCTGAAAAGGCATTTTCCAATTGTTCCTTCTTTAGAAATGGATGGTGAATGACTCATCAATAGAGACAAATATCAGTCAATCCACTGAGCTGTAGGGATTACCTATCTAAGATGGAGCTAAATCTTTCCCCAAGTTCTCAGAATTCTTTTGTCTCCCTTTACCCTCTTTTTTTGCTTGGCAAATGAAAACCCATAACACTAGATTATAAACTTGCCTTATTCATGTTTATGGCTCCCAAATCCATTAACAGTTCTTTGCATCTAAATACTGGTTGGATAAATGAGTGAATGCCTTAGATGAGAATCCATAGGTGAAAGCAGAACATCTCAGGGAAATGACCAGATCAGCCTACCCAAATGTGAAGATTAATTAGCACTATTGAAATCTAACTGGCATGTCTGTGAATGTATTTATGCATGTATATATTATGTATGTATGTATTTGGGATGTGGCTGGAATGCATTCTATAGCTTCATGGAGCCACACATAAGAGTCAGGTGAAGGTGGACACCAAAGGTAGATGAGCAGCCCTACAAAGCTCTAGCCTAGGTAAGCCCTCACACCAGAGGTGCTAGTCCTCCCTGAACACCCTATATACCATACACATACGCACACATGTGTGCACACACATATACATACACACTCTATTCCCCAATTGATAAATGGTCAAAGGATATGAAACTGGCAGTTTTCAGATGAAGTAATCTAAGTTATCCATAGTCATATAAAAATAGTCTAAATAACTGTTGGTTAAAGAAATACAAACTAAAATAACTCTGAGATATCAACCTACACCTATCAGATTGACTAATATGACAGAAAAGGAAAATGATAAATGTTGGAGGAGATGCGGGAAAATTGTAACCTGAATGCATAATCAGTGGAGTTGTGAACTGATTCAAACATTCTGAAGAGCAATTTGAGACGATGCCCAAAGGGCTATAAAACCATGTTTACTCTTTGATCCAGGAATATCACTACTAGGTCTGTATCCCAAAGAGATAAAAAACAAAAAGGGGAAGGATCTATACGTACAAAAATGTTTGTAGCAGCTCTTTAAGTGGTAGCAAAGAATTGGAAATTAAGGGAATGATTATCAATTGAGTAATGACTGAATGAGTTGTGGTATATGATTGCAATGGAATACCATTGTGTTATAAGAAATGATGATCAGGATACTCTCAGAAAAATATGCAGAGATTTGCATGAACTAATGCAAAGTGAAATGAACAGAACCATGGGAACATTATAGGTAGTAACAGCAAAACTGCACACAGATCAATTGTGAATGACTTACCTATTATCAGCAATGCAGTGATTCAAGACAATTCTGAAGGATATATGATGAAAAATGTTATTTGTCTCTAGAGAAGGAAATTAAGGAGGCTAAATACAGACTGAAGCATATTTTTAACTTTATTTTTTTGGTCTATATTTTCTTTCACTATGTGACTAATATGGAAATATGTTTTGCATGACTGCACATGTATAACCTATATCTAATTGCTTGCCTTTTCAATGAATGGGGCAGAGGAAAGATGGAGGGAGAGAATTTGGGACTCAAAATAAAAAATGTTTGAAAAAATTGTTTTCACATAGAATTGTGGGAAAAAATAACATTAAATATGCAATTTTTTAAAAAGAAAGAAAAGATTCTGAAAGATGATATTCCTGAGGAAGAATACATGAACATGTCAATCTTCCTAGGATTCTCTAGATTTTGAAAGAACCCCACACCCTATGCCTCAACCTCCCAGAAAGGACAAAATTAGACATAAAGAAATAATTCACTAAGAAAGCAACACTTAAGTAATCAAGGAAGAGGAACTTTATCTACTTCTCTGAAAATGAAACAATCAGAAGAAATGAAATGCATGTAGTAAAATATAATTCCTCCTCAGGAGGGATACAGGATTGCCCTGTATTTGGATTTGGAATAAGAAAAGGGTGTATATGTATATGTGTGTTTATACCCACACACACACGCACACATGCACACACGCACACACACACACATATATATACATACATATATGTATTTATGTATGTATGTATGTATATAAGGAGAAAGAGCTGGAGCAGCTTCATATATAGCAGAAATTAGAGAATAAAAAGCATGAACTTGGAAGAAAGCATCTAGAATTTGTGCCTTATTACTATATGCTAGGCACCTGCTGGAGTACCTGTCATATAAAAAAAGGATCTAATAAATGTTTGTTGATTAATTGAATGTGAGAGTCATGAGTGCTGATGAACTGGAGGAGCCAGTAGCAAAGGAAATATGAGAGATTAGTTGGATAGCGTGGCCTGGACATATTGTGTTGATTTTGTAGCCATAGTGAAAAGGATTCAGTGTTCATCAATCTGTTTCACCTTGACCAGGGTAAAAGAAACTCAAGAGAGATGATATCTGACCCTATGCACCAATTGGTACAGTGAATCTGAACAGCCCAAGTCTCCTCCTATTATGGGAAGAGGAAGCAGAGTCATTAAAGGGAAATTTAAATATCACTTCCTTGGAGGCCTGGAACATGGCATTCATTTTGTGATTCCTATCTGATTCTTGTTATTATGTCTTTATTTAATGTCTCTTGTAATCATGCTCTATGCTTAATAAATGTTTTGAATTTTTGGACTCATGTACTTTCTCTGTGATCTGGTATAAGGGTTGTATGGTGGCTATTCAAGTTAAGGTTTTTATGTAGCTAATAATCTTAAGCTTCACAATGAATCTGAGAAATAGCAAAGGAGTTCAGAATTGTGAGGGACCTATGGCAACAGAGCACTAAGAGAGCCATAAAATGCATTAGAAGATCTTTGAGTAATGTAGCTTTCAAACCTGGCATTTGTTGGCTTTGAAAGATAAAAAAGCTAATTCCCATGCTGGAGTGTTTCCAAATATATATATGTTTAAGTAATCAAGGAAGCGATACATGTATCATTATTGCTTTTCCCTTAGTTCGAGTTCAAGCCAATAGTGCAAATGTTTATGAATGATCCTACAGGGGTCTAATAATGTCCTGGATTGGGGAGAGGATCTAGGGTTTAGCCTTAACGTGTGACTTTGGACAAGTCACTTCATTTTGGATTCAAGTGAAAAGTGTGGGGAATTGGATTAGATCAGTGATTCTCAAACTCTGGGTTCAGGATCCCTTTAGACATTAAGCAAACAGGCATACACATTATCTCTCTCTCTCTCTCTCTCTCTCTCTCTCTCTCTCTCTCTCTGTCTGTCTGCCTGTCTGTCTGTCTACATATACACACATATCTATAAATGCATGGAGAGAGAGACAGAGGGAGAGACAGAGAGACTAAGAGAGAGAGAGAGACAGAGAGACCCAGAGCTGTTGTTTATGTGGAGTATATCTATTGATATTTACCACATCAATAGATATTTACCATATTAAGAAGTCAACAATTTTATGAAACTACTTTTGACCTTGTGGATGCCTTGGAAAGACTTGGAGGATCCCCAGGAGCTCCCAGGACTCTCTTGGAGAGCTGCTATATTAGATTCTCTCTAAGTTCCCTTCTAATTCTGTGATTATTTGACAGACCCAAATTTGGCCATTTTTAGATGCACCTTGTTCTTCTGTGTGGGTCATTTAATGAATGATTCTCCTTAAAGGGGAGCAATCAGCCACCTATAGAGTGTGTCCTAAGAAATGCCATGCCTCTTTGTGTTCTTCCAAAATAGCTCATACACCAACTTACCATCATGCCTAAAATTTTCACCATTTAATTCCGTCTGAGTTTTGGAATTACTCCATTATTAAGTTGCCCTTATTTTGATGTAAGAGAGTGACTCATTAAGCCAGTGATTCCAAAATGAAGGAGTTATTACATGGGATCCCTGAATACACACCACTATTCTCATCTTTAGCATCAACAAAGCGTGCAGCATGACTTGGTAGAAAAAATAAGCAAATATACCTTCTGTAGGCTACATAAGCAATGACTTTTAGAGGTGAGTTATATTTTTTTAATGTAGGTAGACTTTTGTGACAAATAAAATGCAAATTAATTTTAAAATGTTTCTGCTTTTCTAATAGCTTGCTAACATTATATTTCCTTAATCAATGAATATTAACAGTACAACTGTATTTTTCTCAATCAATGAATATTATTAATATAACTATAATTGTGGTGAAGAAAGGTGGAATTTTTTTGAGGAGGGAGGACAAGGCAGTTGGGGTTAAATGACTTGCCCAAGGTCACACAGCTAGTCAAGAGTCAAGTTTCAGAAGTCGGATTTGAACTCAGGTGCACCTGACTTCAGGGCTGGTGCTCTATTCACTGAGCCACCTAGCTGCCCCAAGGACATGTAATTTTCAAGAAGATGTAAAGTTTAAGAAGGCATTTGTGCTTAAATAGGTGGGGGAATCATTGTGTCACTTGGTTGAGCATTTAGGTGACACACTGGCATATATGAGTGTATCAAATTACTTGGGAGAGGTCAAAATATGGGCTAGAAGCTGGCAGGGGCAATGGAGAGCACATGCTGAAAGGACGTGGACTCTTCGTACTTCAGTTTTGCTCAGCCAATAGACTTACTCCATTTGATAGAAAGGAAGATGCAACCTCTGCTCTCTCTGTGACCCAACCTCCACATAGCTGCCATTAAACCAAGAAAGAAAGACCAACTTTATGCCAGTTACAACTTTTTAGTAACTATATCGGTCAAGCTCTCTCTCTTTTCATCCTATTGACCCAAAGGTGCAGTGAGGATAATGATAATCTCTCCAGAATATTTATTCTTTACAACTGTATTTAATCATTGAGTCTTTGCTACTTTATAAAAGAAAGCAGCCTGGGACAGTGGATAGTGTGACAGATTTGGAGTCACAGAACCTGAGTTCAAATTCTGACTATGTCCTCTAATGCCTACATGACTTTGGCCAAGTTCCTCTTCCTCTCTAGACCTCCATTTCCTCATCTGTAAAATAAGATAGTTGGTCTAGTTGGTCTAGATCAAGTTGAAAGTCCTTTTGAATTCTGAATCTATGATTCACTCTTTCTAGTTGACATGGAAAAGAATTTCTGCCCAACATGCTGCTAGTATGCTATGATTTTTGCCAAAAAACACTGGAGTATTTGAAAGGAAATAGCGTTTGGGAAGTTTTCAATAGGGCAAATCTAGCAGGTGAAGTGTGTGGGAGGGTTTTTTTGCGTGTGTTTTAAATTTATTTTTTTTTGTCATGTATAAAGTAAAGGCTGTGATGATACCAACTCACCTGCACAGATTGGTAAGAAATGACTAACAAAATCACTTATAAATAAAGATCGCCACATAAATACACATTTTTTCTTGGACTCCAAGGGAATGAACTAAACGTGCCCCCCATTTGCTCTACTTGAGATGTATATACCTTCTGAAGTTTCTGGCTTCTTATTTTTCTGGTCTTTCTGGGACCAACTGGTAATGGTACCCATTTTTGACACTTCTAATGGCCTCACTAGGGAAATAGGCACAACAGCTTTTAGCTCCCAGTGAACCCTAAAGGGCATTTGAGAAGGGGTCAGGAAACCTGGGGTCTAGTCCAGACCCTACCACTAACTAGATACATGATCTCAAGTAAATGACTAAACTTCTCTGACTCACTCCTTCCTGAGTCTTTAAAAAATGTTGCCAATTAACACTGTCCTGGACTTTCAGAGTTTTAAGGCCTAAATGGGAAAATGTGCATCAAGTTATTTGCAAACTTTAGAGGGCTATAAAGGTCTCAGTTTCCATTGCTATCACGATTATTGCTGCAAAGCAAATCTCCAAAGAGATTTGACATACTCTGCTTGCAGTCTGGATTGGTTTGCCTTTCCCTAGGCAAGACAGTGACTCCAGCTCCCATTGGCTCACTCCACCATTGTTGGATTGAGTTTGGACACCCAAACTGTGCAGCTCAGAACTCCCAAGCTGTTCTACTTTAGGATACCTCTAATCATTAGGAAATTTTGGCTTAAATCTACTCCTTTTCAACTTTTACACATTACTCCTATTTTCCTCTGGGACCAAAGAGTCTAATACTTATTTTGATTTTCATAGTACTTTCAAGTACTACTTTCCGTTATCACATCCTACCTTTCTGCCCGTTCCAGCCTCCTTTAGTTCCAGCTGCATGTCTTTAGTTCCTTCAGTCCATTGGCGTATGGCACAGACTCAAAGACCTTCACTATTCTGGTTGACCTCTCCTGAGTACAGTAAAGCTTTACCTTTCTAAAAATATGGTGTTCAAATGAAATCTAACCAGGGAAGAAGCCAGTAAGATCATAAACTCCTTACTTTTGTACACTGTGCCTCTCTTTACATAGTCCAAATGGTCTCAGCTTTATGAATTGCTATCTCACTTTGCTGACTCAATCATCTTTTTTCAGATGACCAAACATAACTATTGAATCGTTGCTATAAGGAAAACTGGTATTTGATTAACATGCAAATATTTCCATTAAGGCAGAATATAACATTCCTAGAGCAACATGTTTAGATATAATGGAAACAAATCAATTAATATTACAGTGCCTTACACATAGTAAGCACTTATTAAATATTTGTTAAGCTGATTGACAAGCAATAATTTCTTGAGATAGTTTTGAAGTGCAGAAAATATCCACAAGGTTATATACTTAATCAATCCACATATCCGATGTTTTTGAGGGAGCAAATTCAGCTCTATTCTTTGAAATATTTTTATATGTTACCACCAAATGCTTGTGCCATCTGTACTGTCCTAGGCTAGGCGTTGAGCCATGGGGCTATGGTTTTGGGCAATTATAGCTCAGTATCCTGGAGTGTCTTATCATATGATAGGATTGGGTAGGATACGAAAACCAACTATTCCTAAACTTATTCAGAGATTCCCTGGCAGGAAGCAAAGCATGACAGAGATTTAAAAAAATCTTACAGGATCTCAGTTGCCCTTTTTGTAGGTAGACATGGGAGAAAGGAGTCCAAGATACTTAAATGCTTGTAAATAGGGCAAACTAACTCATTTAGGAAAAGACATTGAAAATAAGTCGAAAAGAGGATTTGTTAATTTCCCATACCCAAAACTAGAATCAAGGGTCTTGTGGCATGCCATTCAGAGCTTTCTCATTGAGCCCACCTTAACAGATGTGTGGATTTCTAATGCCAAGTCAAAAAAGACAGATGAAGACTAAACTATGGGTCATTAATTTCGAATGATGTAAAGAATTGGATCCACTTACTAATGATAATCACAACTTTGCTATGAAGGCATCATCCAGCAATTCAACATGGAGGAGGGGCATCACAAGGGTGGCATGAAGAGTAGCGGATTCTCGATAGTGCAGTGGATAGAGCATGGGACTTGGAGTCAGAAAAACCTGGATTTATATCTCCCCTATTAGACACTAGCTGAGAGTCCCATAATTTCTCTCCATCTGAGTTTCCTCATTTGTAAAATGGGGATAATTATAGCCTCTGTCTCACAAGGTTAATGTGGGGATCAAATGAGATACTGAATGTAAGGGGTTTTGCAAGTCTTAAGGGTCATAAAAATACTAGCTATTATCATGATTACACCATTTCATCTTTCAGTCTGATAGAGTAGTTGGCATTACAGCTGATTTCCTTCTAGGGATGAAAACCCCTAACTTGGCCTTTCTCCTATTCTCCAGACCCAATAAACAGACTAGGAAAAGGAATCATATCCCTAAGTTAAAGCATATTTGAAAAATATCTTAAGAATCAAGGAGGACCCACATGAGGCTAATGTTAACATATTGAGGTGAATTTAATATATTATATATATATGATAATGGTTACATAATACAGATTCTTTGTTTTATTCATCACAATATTATGTTAGGATACATAAAGCATTGGATAACACAATGAGAAGGAAGACACAAATGTCCCTATAGTAGATGGTCATTGGCTAAATGTCAGATCATTGGTTTCCAAACCACTTCCCAGTACTTGGGTTGTATGAACGAAGTGAAATTGAGAGTTGAGGTAATATCAAATTCGGGACCACCCCTTCCCCTAAGTCCTGCTTTGGAAGATGGGGAATTGCCCTTTTAATCAAATTTATCAGGATGAACAAATTCTAGTGTTCTGAGCCACTGTTAAATTCTCCAACACTCCATTCTACCTTTGTCAATGTGACCTTGAACTTTTTCCTTCACAGTAACAAGGGTCTTTAAAGTTGCCCATTTTCTCATCCAGACAGCTAGTTCCCATCCACTATATCTATTTCCCTTTGCCATGGACTAAGTTGGTGAGCAAGGACAGTTTTGGAGAAGAAATTAGAAGCTTCAAGGAAGGAAGATGCATAGATACCCTACAAGGAACTCATTTAAATTGGTCATGCATGCTGGGGAAGATATTGATAATTAGTTCAGTAAAAAAAATCAAAGACTAAATGGGTTAACAATAAACAATAAAATTAAAATTAAGTTTCTAAAGTGTTTGGGTATTTTAATTTTGGATTTTTTTTGTCTTAAATCTTATGCAGGTTTCCATTCAGCTTCAAGAACTTATCTCAGATGGAACATTAGATGTCTTAAGGATAAATCCCTCTGGCAGGGCCCACACATGCCTCCTGGGGAAAAAGGATGGGTTTACTACCAGCAGCTTCAAGAGGGATGATAGAAGTAAAATGTGAGCTTGGTTTACTCCAGGTACAAAATTCAGGGCATTGTTGAGTTTAACTATTATCCCAAGCCATGAACCCTCAAAGAGTTAGCAGGCTCTTGGGGTGCAGGCTCCTTGGGTCATGGAAGCTCCCCAACATCCCCAGTCTAAGCTCCTGACTTCCCAGCTCACTCCAATCCAACAGGAATGGACACCTGACCCCAGCTATTTTTTTCTGTAATCTGAGGGCTGCCTAGAGTTAAATTGAAGCTCCCATCTAGCCACTTTTCCATCATTCAATGAATTGTGAAGGGTACTGATTATTAAGGAACAAGTGCCTTCCAAACAATCTGAAAAGTGGCAGCAGGCAGATATTTGGGCTTTGTATAAATCAAGGCCTGATGGCTTGTTCAAAATTGTTTCCTAGCCATTAGGAGTATTTTTTCTTGGTGATTTGTGAGAAGAATTTAGCATGCAGCTTTAATTCCCTTTAATACATGGTAGACACATATGTTTGGCACATCTCTCCCTAGCTCACCCCTGTCTGCCAGGAAGGATGGGGCCAAGTACAGCTAGAAAGGGCATTTTTTTATGGAAGTTAGTTCTTTTCCTGAAACATTCTTGGCCAATAAGATGATCAAATGTCACACAAGCTATGGCTCAATGATGAAATTAATGCTCCTTAAGGTTCTTTTTAAAAAATGCAGCCTAGGCAGATTAAATATTCAGGGTGAGAAAGGGAGAATGCATCTGTCAGTCACAGTCCTCATAGCACCGAGCAGAAGAAGAGGGACAGAATGAAAGTCAGAATGATTGTATCAGAATGTGTCTATTTCCCAGAAGCAGGCCATCTCTGGTGCCTTGAAGCTGAAAGGCTTTGGGTAGCCTAAACTACGAGTGACACCGCAATTTAGGCAAGATTCCCTTCCTTCAACATTGGCCCAATAATTAAATTGGTGGGAGATTCTGTTGGCATTTCATTTTTATCAGAGGCATAGGAATGGATGGTCTTACTTGTATGCATATTAGGTACAAGGCCTAATTTTACAGAAACAAACTCTAAATTTACAGAAAGTAGAAAGTGGAAGGTGCACACATAAAGACATTCAGTTGGTACTGTATGAAATGAGCTGGAATCAGGGACTCAGCTTAGAGAAAAGGGAAAATCACATTGTTTTCATACATCACAGCTTGTCAACTGACATTTTTATCTCAACATCAATTTGGTCTACAATAAACTAATATGGGGGAAAGATAGACAGAGAAACTATATAAAAGCCAGTTTTCTCACCAAGTTTCAACCTGTCTGTTCACAGTCATATTGATCATGCAACCTTATCTGTCCAGGATATAACTGAAGGGGAGAAAGAGGCCACAAACTCCCTTTACAATTCCATTTAACTCTTTTTTTTTGGCTGGGTAAATTGCTTTTGCTTCTGTGAAAATGAACCCCTCTAACTTCATGATATCTCTATCTGGGAGTTTAGATGAGAGAGAGAGAGAGAGAGAGAGAGAGAGAGAGAGAGAGAGAGAGAGAGAGAGGGAGAGGGAGAGAGAGAATGTGTTTCTATCTGTCTTCACTCATGAATATGTCCATGCGAACTCATAGCAAACAAATGGGAGCAACATAACCTGAATTTTACTTCACAATCAGTGTCCCATTTCTTTGTCCCAGTCCTGCTTCAGCTAGTATTTTGACCCAACGAAAACCCAGGTAGTGAAAGCCCTGGTTTCTTGGGCTAGTCTTCATTTTTTTTGTCTGGGATGAGAAATATGTTCCCCACTTCTGTTGAACCCTGTTTGCTTCCTCCACCATCCACAACCTCACACAGCCCAAGCCAACTTACAGCAGCAGCTATATTTTTACAAGGAAGGAATATGGAAGCACCACAGTGCTCCCTTGTCATTAAATCTCATACTTTCCCAAGGCAATTTGCTCAAGGGTAAAGAGGGGAAAAGTTGCAAGACTATTACTTTTTTAAAAAAATTCTGGAATGAATATCCCAACTCCTCCTGTTCCCCAGAAAAAGACATTATTTTCAGTGGGTTTCTATGGAAACCACTTGTAACACAGGGATTTTTTGGTAAATACTCTTTTTGATTCTTTAAATATAAAAGATTCTCAGATAAGTTTCTTCAGAGATTTAAAAGTATTTTGTTTTTTTTTCCAATTTCAGTTTCAGTTTTTTTTTTATTTGTGGTCTTTTCTAGTTATTTAATCTATTAGGAGGATGTCTGTCTGACATTTAAAAGCATTGCCACATTTAATTTGGGGGTGTCTACTGAAAAGAACTAGCTTGACAGGCTTGGAGACAAACATACTCTTAGAGCCTTGTCCCCCTGCTGATGCAGTTTGGGAAAAAAATCTACAGAAGACAGTTCTCACCCTTCTTCCCAACGATTCTCCATCATCCTGAGCCATCATCTATGCTGAGAACTCTTAAGTTCTGCTTGCGTGACCCCAAACAGATGCAGAAAGACTAAAATGTCAGGTTCAGGATAAATTCAAATAGCAGAATATTTGATATATTTGAGATAAAATATATGAATTTTTGGCTGAATTGTCTTTCTATTTTTGGGGACCTTTTGACACAATTAAAACAACTCTCTGAGTCTCCTCAGTCTTTTTAACACTTCAGGTTGCCAAAGAGGGTCCTGTCTTCCCTGCCCCCTATCATGAAGGCCTGAACCACAGAGTCCGAGAAGTTGTCACATTTTTACATTTTTTTTTTGTTTGTATTGACAGCTACTCTAGAAGTTGTGGTCCACTAAGTCTTCCTTGTGGTTTCCTTCTCTGTGGTTGGTCTACACCACCCACTCAATAAGTAACTGTCCAACCCTAGGTTTTATATTCTCATTACAAATCTTTCTTTTAAGTCATTGAATAACAACCTGGTTTCCTGAGCTGTTGGAACAAAGAGCTATATGAACTGTGACACCAGGAAAAGGGGAGGATTCATGGACAAGACACAGCCGTCTAGACACAGAGTCATTCCCTAGTCTCTCACGGATTGGTTGGTGTCTGAAGTGAGCACCTGACCCAGGATGCCAGATTCATAGTGAACACTTGGGCAGTGACTTTGGGCTATTTTACCTACCTCACCCCTCTCTGCCTTGACATTTGCCAGATGTGAAGCAGTGGCTCAGCAGGAGAAGTGAAGTATCCTGTGAAAATTCTGCCTGGGCATGGGTTAGTGTTAGGGTTAACTTTGTCTTAAAGCCTGGGCTAAGATTGGTGCAACCCTTCCACTCTCTTTAAGAAACAACTGAATTAAAGAGTAATAATTATGAAAGCAGAGGACTGACAAATACAAAAGCAAACATTAAAAAGGGAAGGGAAAGGGAAAATAGATTGCTGGAAACTAAACAATTTGTTCTTTCTTTTTTAAGTATGACATATATCTTATTCCTCCTGCTAGTATGAGAAGCCTTCCTCTCTGAGTGAAATTCATCATCAAAACCTCAATTGCTCCAACAAGTCTGTTCAAAGATACGATTTAAATATACTTGGGTTTCCAGATTCACTTCTATGTCACAACAATTTGAAGAAAGATGATTATGGCGTGTCTACTAGAGGGGAAAGAAGTAGAACAAGGTTTCTTACCATATTAAAATAGACAAGAATACAAACATACCACAAAATACCTTGGTACCATGAATTAGGGGCTATATCAGGCATCTTGGGGATATGCATGGCTACTGTGATTATGAGTTTACTAGTATTGATAGCAGAAAATAGGAAAGAATTTGGGTTGCTAAAAGACCACATTGTTTTGGAAAATACTGACTTTTCTGTCTCACTCTAGCTCTAGGGATAGTCATTGTAATTTTTCCCAAAGAAAATAAGGGTGGTTCAAAGATAATGCTATTTATTAATAATTAACTATGATGGTGTTGGGAAGTAGTTATGTGTCTTAGAAGGTCTGCAAAGTTTTTAGATACTTCACCTTTTCTATGTGTAGAACAATTAATTGCTCAACTGAGGGAGATTAAGTATTCTGTGAAAATATTCAATTTGGTGTGTGTGTGTGTCTGTCTGTCTGTCTGTCTGTCTGGGAAGGAAGGGGGTACCGGGGATCTTTATCTTTTTCTTAGAGACTAAAGTGGTATTATGACTGTTCTCATTTATTCAAGGTTTCAAGCATGGTTAGAGGGCTGGCCATCCCAAGGACTTGGTCATGGAATAATTGTTACAGGCAGAACATTTCCCATTTCTCCCCATCTATACCATGTCTCATCTTATTGAATCACAAATTGGTTCTGCATTCTACCCCAGTCATCCCCTTGAAAATAGGACTAAATAGAAGTGGGCTTTATTTCACACAAATTAGTATTAGCAGTTTTAGAAATTTTAGCTTTCCAATGAATAGAAAGCAACTTGAAAAATCATTTTTGAGCCAAGACCCCGGACTAATTAGAGACCACTGCTACTATTGGATTGATAATGTCTTTTCTTTATAAGAGAAAAAGCCTCTAGAACTGTTAGACTCTTTTTAAATGGACATAAATGATTGATGATAGTATTTTTAACTTTTAGCCTATGTGAAGATGCTGAAGGAATATCCAAAATCTTAGAGTTTCTTTTAAAAAGATCCAAATCTATCATTTCATCTAGCAAGAGATCTTTTCAGGTCATCTAGGTGATGCAGTGAATAGTGCATGTGTCCTGGAGCCAGGAGGACCTGAGTTAAAATCTGGCCTCAGATACTTGACACACTTACTAGCTGTGTGACCTTGGGCAAGTCACAATTGCCTTGCCTTTCCCTCTCAAAAAGTCTCCTGTGTAAATACAGACCAGCATTGGTTCAGTAACTTGTAATCTAAGAGAGTTGCCTGGTTCTTTGAGAAGTTAAGTGACTTTTCTGTGTATTTTTAAAGTAGGTG
Organism: Pseudocheirus occidentalis; assembly: GCA_028646575.1. NCBI lineage: Eukaryota > Metazoa > Chordata > Mammalia > Diprotodontia > Pseudocheiridae > Pseudocheirus > Pseudocheirus occidentalis. The sequence goes on from CM053593.1 coordinate 44,424,092, forward strand.
TTGAACCCTAGTGTTTGAGAGACCAAGGTTGGCTCTGTAGCCAGTGTACCATATTTTCTTTCAATAACTTAAATAATATTTGCTTAGGAAAATAAAGATTGGGATACTTCCCAGGAACTCTGCCTCTTCCTGGATGGACATGATGGTTCAACAATACATGAAGAAGTAATCACACTTATTCTGGCATTCTCATTTCCTCCAGGACATGACAACAACAACACAAATATTTTTGACTACCTCTTAAATGACTTCATAGAATTAGACCTGCTGTTAGCCCAATTTGTAATCTTGGGTTGTATTTTCTAAACTGGGTTTGCCCACATCCTTCATTTAGTTGATTCTCCTCATCTCCCCCTGCTTTCATTCTGACATGGGGAACCTTTCAGTACCTTGTGTGACTGATCTGAGTGGAAGATGAGGCTCTATGTCCCATTCACACAAGAAGAGGAGAAGAGGCTGGATGAACACCCTCAAGAATATAGTAGAAAGGATCATCATTCAGGTTTTCACTGGACTGGGCAATCTCTGTGGGTTCCAGTTCTGAGATTCTGAAGCTTTACGACTTTGTGAAAGAGGAAACACTGGTCAAACTTGAGTATATCCAAAACAATGTGGGGGGAAAATATATTAGCAACACCACCTGGATGTTTTTGGGTTGGTAATCTTAAGGATAGGGCTACTATGGGAACTTTGTAGATTATTGGAAAGAAAGAGAGAGGTTACTACTAGATGGGGGTGGGGGAAAACTCCCAAGATGCCTTTCACATTGCTACTTGATCAGTTCCTGATAAAACTCCGACTGAATGAATCTTGGCAGGGAATCCTTCTCCATCAGGGCATGGATTCTCTTTTGGGCCATGTCAAAGCTACTTGGTGAAGGTTCCACCAGGTTCTTCATGGTCACGCCTTTAGTGAAATGGTCGATATTCACCTGCAGAGAAGGGCACAGGGAGGGGAAACTTCAGTCTTCACAGTGTGTCTGGAAAAGGGAATATATCACATGAAAAGGAGAATGGGAAGGAAGAAAGGGGTGGTAGTTTTCATATATGACCCCTTTTTCCTTTTGTCCCTCCAATATAAAAGACTGCTAAACTTAAAGTCATGGTCTTTCTCCCTGAAACATTCTTCTTGAACAGAGCACTGGAGTCAGAGGGACCTGAGTTCAGATCTGATCTCAGGTACTTCACACTTACTAGCTATGTGACTTTGGGCAAGTCACTTAACCCCTATTGCCCTGCCTTCCCCCTCCAAAAAGACAGAAAAACCCACTCTTTCCCTAACTTTCCTATTTCTTTCAAGGGTACCATTATCCCTCCAGTCACCCAAGTTCAAAATCTCAAAAGGCATCCTCCATTCATCATTCTCCCTATCCATCAGTTACCTAGACTTATTGATTTTTATCTCTTCATTTTCTGTCTCATTTGTCCCCTTTTATTCACTCACATGTCTACTGCCTCAGTGCAGGGTCTCCCCACACCTTACCTGGACCACTGCAACAATCTCCTGATTTTTCTCTCTGCTTCTTGTCTCCCATCTATTTTCCACACTGTTGCCAAACTGATATTCCAGTCAGCACTGCTGAAGAAGCCTTGGTGATTCCGTCTTGCCTTCACAGAGCCATGATAATTAACACTAAGTCCCCAGGGTTAACAGATGTTTCGTTGATTATAAGAACTTTAGAATAATTATAAAATGCACCTCATCTATTTAGCATGCAATGCCCATCATAGTCTGGCTTCAATGCATTTTTTTTTCAGATTTATTCCATGTAATTCCTTCTCATACATTCTAAATTCCAGCCAAACTGCCCTACTTGCTGTCTCCTGTCCTACCTGAGCGCATTTGCACAGGCTATTTATCCTCCATGTTGAGAGTAGTCTGCCTTCTTCCCAGTACCTTTTGGAATTCCTATTACCCTTAAGGCTCAACTCAAGTGTTTTCTCCTATACAAAGCATTTCTTGATTCTCTCCCAGCTCTTGCCTTGTTAGTAGTCTTTGCCTTCTCCAATTACGTTGCATTGGTTTTGCTTATATTTTGAATTTACTATCTGTGTTTTAAATACTGTGAATTTAAAAATAGCTAATATTTACATGGCATTTGCATGTGAGTGGCAGTGTGTTAAGATACTTACAAATATTAACTCATTTGATCATCACAACCACCTCAGGAGGTAGCTGATATTATTATCCTCATTTCACAGTTGGTGAAATGGAGGCAAATAGAGGTTAAGTGATTTGCCCAGCATCTCCCAGCTAGTAAGGGTCTGAGAGAGTGGATTTGAACTCAGGTCATCCTGATTCCAGGCTGAGTGCTCTATCTTTGTGACCCAACTGTCTCCAATTTAGTTACTACATGCTGTAGCCCTCTAGCAGAATCTAAGCTTCCTGAGGGCTGGGGCTATTTTTCCTCATCTTTGTATGCCACGCCTAGTGTGCCTACTTGGCACAGAGTAGATATTTCATAAATGCGTGATGAATTGAAAGAATTTGGAGTCAGAATAACTGATTTGAAAGCTCTGATATTTACTTTTTTCATCTAAAAAAAGGCTTGGAATAAAATTGTTTGTACCATTAGAGATGATCTGGAATACTACAGCTGGACAGGGCTTAAAATCCACAAAATTAGGCTCAGCTCCCACCTCCAGTGTTGACTAATTAGGTGATTCTAGGCACATCATTTAATACCTCTAAGTTTCAAGTTTCACACTTGTAAAGTAAGGATAAAAATAACTTCCTGCCAGGCATCCCTGAGGCTCAAAGGAGAGAACAGATGATCCAAGCTTTGGAGAGTGAACAATGTCAGCCCTTCATATTACCTGCCTCATAGGGTTGGTGTGAGAAAAGCATCTGGTAGCCTTCAAAACCAGATGGAATGGTGGGTTATTGTTCTAGTAGTATAGGAGAGAGCAAAAGGAGAAGATAGAAAATGGGTGACTAGGGGCAGGAAAACTCAGCAGGACAAGACTTTCCAAGTTCAAATGAGAAGTAATATTTATAATAGTAATATTATTAGCTAAAAGTCATATAGCACTTACTATGCAATAGGGGCTTTATAATTTTTGTCTCATTTTATTTTCACAAGAAACTTGAGATGCAGGAAATGCTGTTATTAACACCAGTTTATAGATGAGAAAACTGAGGATTGAGTGATTTGTCCAGGGACACACAGATAGTGTCCGAGGGTTGTATTTGAACTCAGGTCTTCCTGGCTCCAGGCCTGTGCCACCTAACTGCCCTGGGAAATGGCAGCTCTGACATCTGAGGCTGACATGTAACTTGTAGGATCCTTACATGGCATTTGGTGGTCAAGAAATAGGCAGTTGTTTGTTTCAAACAAAGCTTAAATAGTCTGTAAGAGATATGGACAGGGCCTGGACCTATGATTTCATTAGCATAGTGAGCTCCCAGATGAAGAAATTCCCTCTGTCGATTCAAGTTTGCATGTCCTCTGCAGCTTATGGGCTTAGGGAGGGCCCTAGAACATTGAGTGGTAAAGCGACTTACCTAGGGTCACCCAGCCAACATATGTCAGAGGGTCGTCTTGGCATTGAGGGTCACTATCTATCCACTATGCCATGCTATGTCTTCTAAAAAGTTTATTAGGCCAGATCCAAAATAAAGAAAATGAAGTATCTGCTGGTTATACTGAATTGGAACACTAGAGAGTGCTGTAGGTCATATGTCTAATGCTCCTGAGTTCCCCTGGGCTAAAGCCCAGAGCCAAAAAGTAGGAGATGGCTCAGAAAATAACAGGAAGACTTCAGAGCCATCAGAGCAGGGTAGAGTTACTGCCTGCAGAGAAAAGTAGAGTTAGACTTAGGAAGCCAGAAGTGAGCAGCAAAGTGTAGAGAAAGAGAACATGGACCTACTGTCCCTTTAGCACAGCCAAGTTCACATGCATCCTCAATATGGAGCCTATTTCTCAATGGTCCTCAATAAATGTTTATCAAATTGAATTGGATGATTGAGTGGGTCTCTAAGGTCACATTTAGGTCTTAACTTTCTGTAGTTCTAAACTGTACAGTATGTTCTTTGATGCTATAAGAGCAGCTGATCAGTCAGATACCAGCTATATGACCCTGGGAAAGTCACATAACATCTCAGTCTCAGTTTTCTCATCTGTAAAATGGAAGTAATAATAATAATATCACCTACCTCACATTATTATTATAAGGATAAAATTGGAAAATGCAAATATTTGCATTATATACTTTGCAAACTTTAAAATGCCATATACAAATGTTAACTATGATTATTACTATTACGAGTCTTAGCAGACCATCCCCTAGAAGTCTGTTCAACTCACCAAATGATCATTAAACACCTACTCTATTGTGTGCAGAGTGCTGTGCTAGATGCTAGGAAAGATAAACTTTTATATAAGATGGAATATCACTATCCTCATGGCCCTTATAGTCTAGTAGGTTGACAAGACACATAAGCAACTATAACACAAACTAATACCCAAAAGTGCATTGCAGAGACACAGAACAAAGTGCTATTTGGAACTGAACCAAGAAGGTTGACAGAGAAAATCAAAGCAGTCTATATGAAAGGGGAGGTACTCAAGTTGTGCTTTTATCTATCTTGCAATTAACAACTTGATTTGTTACACAAATATACATGTATGCATTTCTTCACTTTAAAAGGGGCAGCTAGGTGGCACAGTGGATAGACTGCTGGGTCTGGAGTCAGGAGGACCTGCGTTTAAATCCAGCCTCAGACACTTCCTAGCTGTGTGACCCTGAGCAAGTCACTAACCCTGTTTGCCTCAGTTTCCTCATCTGTCAAATGAGCTAGAGAAGGAAATGACAAACCACTCCAGTATCTTTGCCAATTAAATTCCAAATGGGGTCCCAAAGAGTCAGGCATGACTGAACAACAGCAAATTTATTCACTTTATACTTAAGTTGTATGTATTTGTATATGTACATAACTTTGTGGTAATGCAAGTAGGAACTGTCATTCTTTGTACTTGAATTCCAAAGCCTAGTCCAGTGCCTGACACATAGTCGGTACTTAGTAAATATTTGTGGAGTGATTGAGGGATTGATTGACAGCTCTTGAAGAATGACCAGAGTGGGTTGGGGAGATCCAAAGTAACCTAGATTATTTGGAATACAGAGTACATGGAAGAGGGATAATGAGAGGAAGCTGAAAAGGTAGCATTTGTGTGGATGGTGGAAAGCCTCAACTACCTTCTCAAGATGCTTGAACTACACTGTTTGGAAAAGGAAAGAATGGCATGAACAGAGGTAAGAAGGCATAGCTGGGACCAGGACACAAAAGATTGGAAGGCTAACAGATATGTCATGAGGGTATTGCAACAGTCCAGGAGGGAACTGATGGAGGCTTATCTTAGGATGATGTTGATGGGGATAGTATTTTAAATGTAACTATAAGAGATTGTCTCAGTTACATATGTGCTCCTTGGTCAGCCCCCACATTCCAGCCTTTTCTGATGTATGACTTCTCTCACACAGCCTTTGGATCAAATGAAACATTTGCAGACTCTGGAGACTAATCAGGACTAATGTTAGTTATTCTAACTCAAGGAAAACTGTCTTCACAGACCTCTGTGCAAACACAGTGGCATCTTAGGTAATGATACTGTACAAAATCCTGGCTACCTTAGCTGCTAGAACAAAGTGCCATCAGAAGTATGCCACCAGAGAAGGGGTCCATGTACTGAACCACTCATTGGTGACCTACCTACCAGAACAACAGTTCTGAATTATCTTGCAGCCAGGAGTGCAGTGGGAAGACCCAGTATTAAGCTGGGAGGTTAGGAAGACCCGAGTTTGAATCCTGCCTCATATACCTCTTAGCTATGTGAACTTAGCCAAGTTGCTTAGCCTCTTATTCTGAGTTTTCCTCTCTATAAAATACAGATAATACTAGCATCTACCATACGTGATTACTGTGACATATGAAAAGCTCTCTGAAAACCTTAAAGTACTATATAAAATTTTTAAAAAGGATCAGCCACCTGTACTTAATGGAAAACAATCTGAAACAAGTAGGTAGTTCCCCCAATCCTATGTTTAGTGCTTAGTCTATAGTATTTGATTCATGAGCATAGCAGATTGTTTGACAAGCAAGGACTTTCTGTACTCCTTGCTAGACAGTAGAGTTACAAAGCTAAAAAGAAGACATTCCTTTTCCTGGAGAAGTCACATTCTATCAGGGGAGACAAGGACAATGAAAAGGGGAAGGGCAATGGAAGTAATAGTGGGGATGACCAGAAGAAGGATCCTCTAGTCTAGAAGGTGTCAAATGAGTAGAGTTTAGACAAAGAAGCAAGGGATTCTAAGAGGTAGAGATGGAGCGGGAATGTGCTGCTGAGGGAAGGCATAGCTAGCTCAAAGGTAAAGTCAGATGGAGAAAGGAGGGGCAAAAATAAGCACCTACTATGTACTAGGTAGTATTTTAAGCTTCGTTTGTTTACAAATATTGTTTCTATTGTTTCCCCCATTTTACAGATAAAGGAACTGAGGAGGACAGATAGTAGCCAAAGGATCATGGGTGGTCATCAACAAGGGCAGTTGGGCTTCCTAATTGTGGAATTCCTAATCATCTTTTTAGGCCTCAGTTTCTTCATATGTAAAAGAGAGGCATGGGCTGGCTTGGTGGCACAGTGAATAGAGCACTGACCCTGGAGTCAGGAGGACCTGAGTTCAAATCTGGCCTCAGACACTTAACACTTACTAGCCATGTGATCTTGGATAAGTCACTTAACCCTAATTGCCCCCTCCAAAAAAAGCAAAAGTGAGAGAGAGAAAGAGAGAGAGAGAGAGAGAGAGAGAGAGAGAGAGAGAGAGAGAGAGAGAGAGGTGTTGTATAAGACCATCTCTAAGGTCCCTTTCTCTCTCTGAATGTTATGATCCCATGTCCACAGATTACTTACACCCTGTAGTCTTCAAGGGCACAAGGAGGAAAGGTGCTTCAGACAAATCAGGCTCTGGAGTCCCGGCACTGACTACTAAAGAGGGGATGCTATGGGACAGAACAGTCCACATCTAGCAGCTCTGTTGTGCTCTCACAATTCCTCACTTCCTACCTTATTGTACGTAGAGCAGAAGACCATACCACAGTGTTGGCTCATGGAAAGAGTGACTGGACAACAGCACCATTCACCAAGAACCCCTACCTTATTCTGTTCAGTTGTTTTGAATCTCATCTAATTTCCCGTTTTCCAAACTTCCCTCAATCTAGTGTTCAATGCTCAAGCCTCTCCTTCCCACTATAATTTCCAAAACTTCTTGACTCTTTGATGCCTGCCCGTGAGCTGGTCCACATCAACCCAGTTAAACCAACCTCTTTAGGAGCCTCAGTTTGGATGAATTCTTCATAAATTTTCTTTGCCTTTTCAGCCATCTTGATGGGTGACTTGGTCTTCTTATAATCCTCACAAGCAATCCAGAACTCAATGTTCTCCTCACTGAACTCAGATTTCAGGAAACTCTTGAAGCTCGCAAGTCCATCTAACAAGAAGAGGACAAGTAGAAAAAATTAGCAGCTAATCAGTCTGTCCTTGAAGAATTTTCTAGATTTATGGTCAGTGTCAAACAGGGGACAAGAATCTTTTATTTCTGACTTTTCTCTGAAGCTCAGAACTTAGGAATCAAGAGAGGGACATACATCTTCACATACTAAAGAGGGACTGGAAGTAAAGAGAAGAGAGAATGATAAGTCATTCAATAAATATCTATTAAGGGACCAATATGGGTCAGGCACTGTGCTAAGCATTAGAGACACAAAGAAAGGTAAAAGACAGTTCTACTCTCAAGGAGCTCACAGGCTAATAGGGGAGGCAACATGTAAGTAATATGTATGAACAAGGTATGTACAAGATAATTTAGAAATAATAAAGAGGGAAGGAACTGGGTGGTGATGGTGGTTAGACTTCCTGTAGAAAGTGGGATTTTATCTGGCACTTGAAGGAAGCCAGGAGGCAGAGATGAAGAGAGATAGCATGAGAGAGAAACAGATAAATGTCCAGAGTTGGTCAATAGAATGTCTTATGTGAAGGTAGCAAGGAGACCATTGGTACTGGATCACAGAGTCCATGGTAGGGGTGGCGGTTAAAGTATAAGAACACTAGAAAGTTAAGGGGTCAGGTTATAAAAGGCTTCAAATGCTAAACTGAAGATTTTATGTTTAATCCTAGAGGTGATATTGGGGGGATTCCTTTGGATTTTTTTGAGTAGAGGGGAACATGATAACTCATGTGCTTTAGAAAGATCAGTTTGACAGCAAGGTGGAAGCTAGACTGGAGTGGGGACAATCTGTAGCAGACAGACCAACCAGCAGGTTATTATGAAGGCAATTAGAGATTTGAGACTGGAGGATTGGCAGAAAGGTTAGGGCTGAGTAAGTAGATTTGAGAACCATCAGAACAGATGATAATTGGATCTATGGGAGCTGATGATATTACCCTGTGAAATAAAATCAAGGGAGAAGAGAAGCAAGCCCAGGATGGGACCTTGTGGGATACCCACTATTAACAGAAGCAACCTAGATGAAGATCCAACAAAGGAGACTGAGCAGTGGTCAGATAAGTAAAGAAGAGAACCAGGAGGAAATGGTGTCACAGAAACCTAGAGAGAAGAATCTCAAGAAGAGGGTGGTTGATAGAGTCAAAGGCTACCGAGAGGTCAAGAGGGATAAGGGTTGAGAAAAGTCATCAGTTTGGGCAATTAAATGCTCATTAATAACCTTGGAGAGAGGAGTTTCAGCTGAATGATAATGTCAGAAATCAGACTGTAGAAAGTTAAGACAAGTGGAAAATATGTCTCCTCTATTCCTTTTTTTTTACATTTCATTTTTTAATTAACAGGCATTTATTTGGTCTTTTTTTTTGGAGGGGGGAAGGCAGGCAATTGGGATTAATTGACTTGCCTAAAACCACACAGCTAGTAAGTGTTAAGTGTCTGAGGCAAGATTTGAACTCAGATCCTCCTGAATCCAGAGCCGGTGCTCTATTCTTTGTATTCACTAGCTGCCCCTCCTCCATTCCTTGACCTCTGCTGTCTAGTGCCCAAATGTTCTACCTTCCTTTTTATGTTTGAGTGGGAGCTCCTTAAGGGCAGATATTGTGTCACTCTTTGTACTTGTATCCCTGGTTCCTAGCACAGTGATGGGCAAAAAGTAGGTGCTTAATAAATGCCTGTGAATAGATGACAAGGTGATCGATCTCATTTTACAGTGTAATGTTTCAAGGTGCTGGGACCAATGGGACCTACTAGAAACTTATTCTCAGGAAGTGTCAGAAGTAGAGGAGGGTGTGTTTAATGTGCTCAATGGTCACCAGCTTCTCCTATTTCAGACTTGCAATCCTAGAATGCACCATGCCTGAGCATGACTTATGAGGTCCCTATACTGCATCCACACGTGATCAGTACCTGTTTCCTTTTTGTCTTTGAGTGCCCAGTTCCCAGCAGTACACAGCAGATCCTTGGTAAATGTTTGCCAGATTGAATCAAATGTCTCCTGCTTTTGTGTAGCATACATATGTTCACAACTTAAAACACCTAAAGAGCCCACTGTCCATGAGTTTCAGCCTCTTTTCCTCTTCTTTACCTCCCCATTCCTAAGTCACAAAGTAATGAGAGGAATGGATTCTCGTGGGAAGCAAAGGAGAGAATACAAATCCAGGTCCTTATTTTTCTTTATCTGAAGCCACATTTGTAGGTATTTATCCCTGACAGTGGACATATGAGCATGATAGACAATGGGGGGAAAATGCCAAAATAAGAAAGAGGATATTCCAGTTTTCATGAGTTCAACCCAAATGATGGTGTTAAAAAAACACTTTACATTAAAATTAAAAGTTTTTCCAGGGGCAGCTGGGTGGTACAGTGAATAGAGCACTGGCCCTGGAGTCAGGAGGACCTGAATTCAAATCCACACTCAGACACTTAACACTTACTAGCCATGTGACCTTGGGCAAGTCACTTAACCCCAATTGCCCTGCATTCCCCCCTCCAAACAAAAAGTTTTTCTAATTACATTAAAATGAAAAGCGGTCAAATATCACATTGCCTCCAGAGGGGGAAACCCAAGAAAAAACCTCAGCTACATATTTATAAATACTTCCAAAGTGTAGAATTTTAGCTGACTTATTTCACTCCTAGATGCTCTCTTAAAATCCATTATCTTTGCTTAACAAATGAATCCTGAATCCCTTCAATTAATCTCATTCCACTGACCTCTCTCATTTAAGAATTCTTTACTTTCTCTCAGTATGAGTCAATGTCTATAAGATTTCCCTTCCTTCTCTAGCCTAAATACAGAGCCCTACATATAACAGGCCTTCTAAAAATGGTGTTGATGACCAAGTAAAATGGGGTATTGGGGAGCCTTTTTCTTCATGTCTTTTTTTCACTTATCACCTCAACTCATTTTACAGTCTTCCAAAATGTCATTCAAAATGAGAGAAATAAAGTCGAGGGAAGGATTAGCTTCACCAAAGAGCCATCTCTCAGGTATGATATGCCCCAGGAAAATCACAATATGCTTTGCACACCCCTTACTCTTTTTATTCACACAGAATCAGGTTAAATTTAACATCAAGGGAACTTTGAATGGAAAAAAGAAATCACCAAACATCCATCTTGAAGATTGGGTATGGTAGCAAGTAGGTGGCAGCTCATTCCTTTGCCTTAGTGATGAGGAGAAAGAAGGGGAAGAGTGTTTATATACATATGTACATCGGTTATTTTCAGTACTAACTGAAATGGGAGAACTCCCTCCCTTTCCTTTTGAGAACCACCCCTACTTCACAAAATCTTGGTACTGTAGTACCACCATTCCTATGGACAAAACAGCTTTGGCTCATTAAGTTCCTTCTAGAGTCTACAGAAATTTATTTTTTTCTATCCTTTCATTGATCAGGGGTAAAAGGAGGCTTTTTTTTTTGCTCTGGGCTCTGAGGTATGAATGTGAATCAATACTGTATTGTGCCTTCGTGATTTTTCCTTATTTAATATTTTATTTTTCCCAATTGCATGTAAAAACAATCATAACACTTTTTTTTTTCAAATTTTGAGTTCCAAATTCTCTTCTTCCACTCCCACAGACATTGAGAAGGCAAGAAATTTAATGTAAGTTAGACATGTTATACATGCAAAACACATTTCCATTTAAGTCATTCTATGAAAGAAAACATGGGGAAAAATCCAAGACAAATAAAGAAAGTAGAGAAAAAAGTATCTTTAATCTGCATTCAGGTTCTACCAGTTCTTTCTCTGGAAATAGCATCTTTCACATAAGTCCTACAGAGTTGTCTTGGATCATTGTATTGCTGAGAATAGCTAAGTTATTCATAGTAGATCATTATACAATATTGCTGTTACTGTGTACAATGTTCTCCTGGTTGTGCTCATTTTACTTTGCATCATGATGTTCATGTAAGTCTTCCATGTTTTTCTGAGAGCATCCTTCTCATCATTTTAAAAAGTATAATAGTATTCTATTACAATCATATACAACACCTTTTCAAGTCATCCCCCAATTTATAGACATCCTCTTAATTTCTAATTCTTTGCCACCACTAAAAGAGCTGCTATAAATATTTTTTTGTATTTGTATGCCCTTTCCCTTTGTATTTTTATCTCTTTGGGAAACAGACATAGTAATGGTATTTCTGGGTCAAAGGGTATGCATGTTTTTTATAAGCCTTTGGGCATAGTTGCAAATTGCTCTCCAGAATGGTTGAATCAGTTCACAACTCTACTGACAATGCATTAGTGTCTCAATTTTCTCACATTCCCCTCCAACATTCGCCATTTTCCTTTTCTGTCATATTAGTCAATCTGATAGGTGTGGGGTGGTACCTCAGGGTTGTTTTAGTTTGCATTTCTTTAATCAATAGTGATTTAAGGTATGTTTTTCATATGACTACAGATAACTTTGATTACTTTGTCTGAAAACTGCCCATTCATATCCCTTTACCATTTATCAATTGAGAAATTACTCTTATTTCTATAAATCTGTCAGTTTTTTATATGTTGGCGATATGAAGTCTTTATCAGAGGAACTCAAAAAATGTTTTTACATTAATGATTACCAACTATGTATTTCCCTCCATCCTGTTTCTCCCCCTGCTTATCCTACTCTCTCTCTCTCTCCTTTCATCCTGTCCATTCTCAGAAGTGTCTTGCTTCTGAATTTTACCTCCCCCAAATTACTCTTTTTATCAGCTCCCCCTCACCCTTCCCTTCTGCTCCTCCCTTTTTTGTTTCCTGTATAGTAAGATAGATTTCTTCACTCAGCTGATTGTGTATAGTATTCCCTCTTTGAGTAAATTCTGATGAGAATAAGGTTCATGTGCTTTCCTTCCCTCTCCCTTTTCCCTGCCCAGTGCATGCTTCTTTCTTATCTCTTAATTTTTATTTTTTAAAATAATTGTTCCATCACATTTAATTTACTCCTCTGCTTTCTAGGCAGACTCCTTCTAACTGCCCTCATAATGAGAAAGTTTTAGGAGTGTAGCTATCATTTTCCCTTATAATGTAAAAACGTTTAGCCTTATCAAATCCCTTCTGATTTCTCTTTTCTGCTTACCTTTTAATGCTTCTTTTGTATTTTGTATTTGAGAGTCAAATTTTTTATTTTGCTCTGGTCATAAGAAATGCTTGGAAGTCCCCTATTTTTTAAAATATCCATATTTTCCCCTGAAGGGTTATACTCAGTTTTCTGGGTAGGTGATTCTTGATTGTAATCCTACCTCTTTGCCCTCCAGAATATCATATTCCAAGCTCTCTGATCCATTAATGTAGAAGCTGCTAAATCATGTGCTATCCTGACTGTGGCACCATGATATTTGAACTGGTTTTTGTTGTTGTTGTTGTTGTTGTTGTTATTCTTGTAGTATTCTTTCCTTGATCTAGGATGTCTGGAATTTGGCTATAACATGCCACAGAGTTTTCATTTTGAGATCTCTTTAAGGAACGTAATGGGTGAATTTTATCAATTTCTATTTTACCTTCTGATTCTAGACTATCAGGACAGTTTTCCTTGATAGTTTCTTGAAAGATGCTGTCCAGACTCTTTTTTTTAATCATGGCTTTCAGAAGGCTGATAATTCTTAAATTATCTCTTGTGGATCTATTTTCCAGGTCAATTGTTTTTTCCAGTGAAATGTTTTACATTTCCTTCTAGTGTTTTATTCTTCTGATTTTGCTCAACTGATTCTTGATGTCTTACAAAGTCATTAGCTTCCAATTACAATAGTCCTATTCTAATTTTTAAAGAATTATTTTCTTCAGTTAGCTTTTGTGCCTCCTTTTCATTTGACCAATTCTACTTTTAAAGGAGTTGTTTGCTTCTGTCAATTTTTGTGCTTCCTTTTCCAAGCTGTTGTCTCTTTTTTCATAATTTTCCTTTATAACTCTCATTTCTCTTCCCAATTTTACTTCTACCTTTCTTACTTGATTTTCACGATCCTTTTTAAGTTCTTCTGAGAGCACTTTTTGGGCTTGAGACCAATTCAGATACCCATTTGTGGCTTTACATGTAAGCATTTTGACAGTGCTGTCCTACTCTGAGTTTGTGTTTTGATCTTCCTTGTTGCCATAGTAGCTTTTTATATTCAGGACTCCATTCTGTTTCTTACTAGTTTTCAGCCTATTTCATGATGTGAAGTTGAGCTCTGCTCTCAGGGCACAAGGAGCACTACCCCAAGCTTCTTATGCCTAGGGCCAGAGGTCTGGTCACTGACTTTCTACACGGGGGTCTCAGGTGCTTATGGCTTGCCCACCGTGCTAGGGCTGGCTCAGTTTAGTTGCACCTGTTGTGCCAGGGTTCCAGGGCTTGTAATTTGTCTTCTGCAATGGAACTGGAGACCTGATGGTCTGCTGAGCTAGGACTGAGGGTATTTGGTTGCTGATCTCTGCTGGGGCTGAGTCTCCTTCTGGCTTGCCCAGATTCTGTCTGCATTAGGCTTACTCCCCTTTTGTCCAAGTGAGACAGATCTTTCCTGAAGTCCTTCAAAGTTATCTCAAGCTGGAAAATTGCTTCATTCCATCTTTTTATGGGTTCTATAACTCCAGAATCCATTTAGAGGTTTGATTTAATGTTGTTTCCAAGGAAAACTGCAGTTTCCTGGCTTCTTTCCATCATCTTGGCTCTGCCTCCCTACCACCAGATTTGAATTCACAAAGGTGAGTCTTCCTGACTCTAGGCTTGACACTCTATCCACTGCACCACCTACTTTGATAAATATTTGGCTATTATTGACTACTCCACAACAATACAAAACATTTCAGTTTTTCACTCAATGACTTACACTCTTCTAGAGTTGCTGATCAACCACTTTTGACTCAACCTAGTACAATGGGAAATTGATGTCCCCACCCCATTATAAATGCCTTATTAGAAGTAGGGTGGAGGGAGTAGGATGGCCAGCAACTGAATGATATACTTGTCCATTTGTCCAGTAGTCCAAAAACAGGGGTCACCTAGTCTCTAGTAGGAAAAGGAATTACCGAGAACCAATTGTTCAAACAAGTATTTTTTAAGTATTTAGTTTCAGGAACTGTACAATAAGCTGAATGATCCTTTGACCTTGATTACTTGTGTAACCTTGGGCAAGTCAACTCCTCAGTGCCTCAGTTTTCACATCTGTAAAATGAGGAGGTGGAACTACACATCCTTTGAGTTACTTTTTAGCTCCAGATATGTGTTTGCAATCTGTTGTTAATTAAGAATTACTAAATTGCAATTACAACAACAAAACCCCCAAACTGATTATAAGTTTGCTAATATATTTTTCCTATTGTTGTATAAACCCACAGCCTCACTCCTGTGACAGGGTCTGCCACAGACAGAAACTCTTAAGAAGCTAGTGGAGGGGATCAAATGTGACCAAAAGGTCAGCTATTACCAGGCAACAAGGAGGCAGAATGGGAGAAGGGGAGAGACAGGAGTTAAACAACTCCAGTATCTTTGCCAAGGTAACTACAAATGGGGTCATGAAGAGTCAGATATGACTGAAATACAACCGAATAACAAATTTGGGATAACTCTGATCCCTCTTCTTAATCTTTTGCAGAAACATCCATTAATGTTATCAGTCCGAGAATCAGCTGAATTTGAGTGATGATGAACTGATAAAGTGGTATACAAAAGGGAAAAAAGCCTATCATGGGGTAATGGAAGGAGCATTATATTTGGAGTCAACACATTGAGTTCAAATCCCCTTTCCCCCAAGTGCTAGCTATGACCTTGGGCAAGTTACTAATTTGCTCTGTCATAATTTCCTATCCATAAAATAAGGAGGTTGAATCAGATTACTGCCCAAGACCATTTAAAGTCTTAAGATCTCCAGTTAGAACATTTGGTGAATCAATGGTATCATAGCGCAAAGTGGCACTGAGTTTAGCTAACAGGGATGGAATTAAAGAAAGAGAATTGAATATAACTTCCCAGGGCAATGAGTCCATTTCTTAATTATTAGCATCCAGAACAGGTTATTAATTTTGTGTTTTATTTCTTTACAATTGACTTGGATTCTTTCCAAGGATTATTTGTAGCCTTTAATTCCAATAGATTTGCATCATCATTCACTTTATATATCAAAAATAACAGTAGTGGATCATGGTTATTGTTATTGTACAGTCATTTTTTAGTCATGTATGATGATCTCATTTGGAATTCTCTTAGCAAAGATTCTGGAGTGGTTTGCCATTTCTTTTTTCAGTTCATTTTACAGACAACAAAATTGAGACAAACAAGGTTAAGTGACTTCCCCGGGGACACACAGTCAGTAAGTGTCTGAGGCCAGATTTAAACTCAAGAGGATGAGTCTTCCTGACTCCAGACCTGGCGCTCTATCCACTGTGTTAATTTGAAGTATTTTAAAGACCTCTACTTACATGACAATTTGCTAACTGTTACACACTTTTGAACTAAATGAGACAAATGGAAAGAATACTGTACAGGCAGGAGAGTTGGGGGTGTAGTCATGCTTCTTTTCATTTTCTTCTTTCTAAAAAATATTTTATTTTAGTTTTGAACATACATTTCCACAACATTTTGAGTTACAAATTTTCTCCTCGCCTCTCCCCTACCTCCATTCCAAGATAGCAAGCTTACTGAATACCCCTTCCCCCAATCTGTTCTCTCTTATATCCTCCCCCAATTTTCCCCTAACTTTCTTATAGGGCAAGATGGATTTCTATGCTCCAGTGCCTGTATGTCTTATTTCCCAGTTGCATGTAAAAGACAATTTTTAACATTTGTTTATAAAACTTTGATTTCCAGATTCTTTCCCTTCTTACCTCCTCACCTATCCCCACTGGAAAGACAAGCAATTCAACATAGGTTATACATATGTAGTTACACAAAGCATTTCCACAGTATTTATATTGTGAAAGACTGTATTTCCCTCCATCCTATCCTGTCCCCCATTGATTCTGTTTTCTCCTTTAATCCTAACCCTTTTCTAAAATGTTTGCTTCTAACTACCCTCGCCTTCAATCTGCCCTCCCATCTATCTTCCCTCTTATCCACTTTCCACATACTTTCCTATAGGGTAAGATACACAGTCGAGTGTGTATGTTATTCCCTCCTTAAGCCAAATTTAATGAAAGTAAGGTTGACTCATTCCCTTTTGCCTTCTTGTTCTTCCCCTCCATTGTAATAGTTTTCTCTAACTTCTTTTGTATGAAATAATTTACCCCATTCTATCTCTCCCTCCCTCCTTCTCTCAATATATTCCTCTTTCACCTCTTAATTTTATTTTTCAGTTATCATTCCTTCATACTCAACTCATCCTGTACCCTCTGTCTATGTATACATGTACACATACATACACATACACACACACACACACATATATATATATATATAGGCTAACACATACATATACACATACACTCTCCTACATATACACATACAGACACACACATATATATTCCCTTCAACTATCCTCAAACTGAGAAAAATCCCATAAGTTACAATGATCATTTTTCCATGTAGGAATGTAAATAGTTCAACTTTAATAAGTTCCTTATGATTTCTTTTACTTGTTTACCTTCTCATGCTTCTTGTATTTGAAAATCACATTTTCTTTTCAGCTCTGCCTTTTTCATCAAGAATGCTTGAAAGTCTTCTATTTAATTGAATATTCATATTTTCCCCTGAAGTATTATACTCAATTTTGCTGGGTAGGTGATTTTTGGTTTTAATCCTAGCTTCTTTGACCTCCAGAATACCATATTCTAATCCCTTTGATCCATTAAAGTAGAAGCTGGTAGATCTTTGCTATCCTGATTGCGTTTCCACAATACTCAAATTGTTCCTCCCTGACTGCTTCTAATATTTTGTCCTTGACCCGGGAACTTTGGAATTTGGCTATAATATTCCTAGGAGTTTTCTTTTTGGTTTTTTTTTCAAGAGATGATTGGTAAATTCTTTCAATTTCTATTTTGCCCTCTGGTTCTAGAATATCAGAGCAATTTCCCTTAAGAATTTCATGAAAGATGATGTCTACACTCTTTTTTTGATCATGGCTTTCAGGTAGTCCAATAATTTCTCAATTGTCTCTCCTGGATCCATTTTCCAGTTCAGTGTTTCTTTTTTCAATGAGATATTTCACATTGCCTTCTATTTTTTTTTCATTTATTTGGACCTCTTCAATAGTATCTTGATTTCTCATAAACTCATTTACTTACATTTGCTCCACTCTAATTCTGAAGTAATTATTCTCTTCAGTGAGCTTTTGAGATTCTTTTTCCATCTGGCAAATTTGACTTTTTAAGGCATTATTCACCTCATTAGCTTTTTGGGCCTCTTTTGCCATTTGAGTTAATCTATTTAAGGTGTTATTTTCTTTTTTTTTTTGCTTTTTTTTTGCTTTTCTTTTTGGAGGGCAGTTGGGGTTAAGTGACTTGCCCAAGGTCACATGGCTAGTTTTTGTTTTAAGTGTCTGAGGCTGGATTTGAACTCAGGTCCTCCTGACTCCAGGGCCAGTGCTCTATTCACTGCACCATCTAGCTGCCCCTAAGGTGTTATTTTCTTCAGTTAGGTTAACACTCTTTTTATTATTTTCTTGATCATTCTCATTTCTTTTCCCAATTTTTCCTCTACCTCTCTCACTTGATTTTCAAAATCCTTCTTGAGCTCTTCCATGGCCTGTGACCAATTCATATTTTTCTTAGGGTCTTTTAATGCATGAGATTTGACTTTGTTGCCTTCTTCTGGGTATATGTTTTGAACCTCTTTGTTCCCCCCAAAAAGATTCTGTGGTCTGATTGTGCTTCCTCTGTTTGCTCATCTTGCCAGCCAATTATTTGACCTTTGAGTTCTTCACCACAGTAGAACTCTGCTTCCAGAGAGGAGAGTTTTGTACCCTGAATTTATGGGGTTTTGCACAGCTGTTTTCAGAGCTATGAGGAGGGTGCCCTCTCTACTGCCACGACAAGCTCTGGAATGCTAGCACTCCTTACCCCAGGACTGCCACTCAAGATTGCAACCCAGATCCAAAGAAGTCAAAGCAAGAGCAATTACCTTCTGAATGGTTACTTGGTTCCCCTATGATCTATAGGCCAAGAGTTCAGGAGGCAGCCTTGGGGCAGCAGTGGAAGCTGAAGCTGCCACTGATGCCACCTCTATCATCCCAGGGGCAGGGGCCGGACGACTGTCTTCTCTCACCTAGTTCCATCAGATTCCCTATTGACCTTTTACTTTCTCTTTGGAGTTTGTCAGGAAACCACCACAGTTGCTGGTGATTCACTCTCCTGAAGTCTGCCCTGGCTGGTCTGGGCTGGCATGGCTCACATGGGACTGTGCTCAGCTCCCAGCTTGTTGTGATAGACCCTTCCTGTCTGCCTGCCAGTCTGCTTTCAGTGGGATATTTGTTTCTCTTCATAACTTTGTGGGTTCTATAGCTCTAAAATTTGTTTAGAATAATTTTTTTTACAGTTATTGGAGGTGGTTGGAGCAGGAGCTCCAGCAAGTTCCTGCTTTACTCCTCCATCTTGCCTCTGCCTGTAGTCATATTACTTATGTTAAAATAGGATCTCTAGGAGGAAGAGTCAGCCTGCCTAGGATTCTCTTCCTCCTCATATCCTCCTCTGGACTTTTCTTCCTTCCTTCAAGACTTGGCTCAAATCTTACCTTCTTCATGAGTCCATTCTTCTTCTTCCCCCAGCCCTCCACTGCTAGTGCCTTCCCTCTGAGATGACCTTTCATTTACTTTGTCTATATCTTGTATTAACATAGTCTATTGTGTGTTGTCTCCCTCATTAGACTGCAAGCTCCTCAAGGGGAGGGATTGTCTTTGGGCTTTATATCAGCATTTAGTAAGTGTGTGGCCCATTGTAAACTCTTAATGCATTCTTAGTGACTGAATGAGGACTTGTTTTGACTTTCTTTGTGTCTACTGCTTAGCCTTGTTCCTGGCATATAATTAGGGCTTAACAAATGCTTGTTGACTAATTGCTAGCCATTAACTTGCTGTGTCAATTTGAGCAGGTTGCTTCACATTTCTTGATTTATTTTTCATCTGTGAAATGAGCAATGTAGACTACATGAGCTCTAAATGGCCCTTCTAGTTCTATAGCAGTTGGGGGGCCTTGGACATGGAATGTGTTGATTAGTTCAGGTAGTATACTGCCAATGAGTTCAATGTAATAGTTTCAATCCCAGTTGAGGCCAATTAGTTTGTATAAGTAACTGATTGTGTAAGATTGTATAAGTAACTGATGGCCTAATAAAGGTGGGCTGGGAAATCATCATGCTAGTCTCAGAGTTCTAATCCTGATCAAATAGAGCACTGACCTTGGAATCAGAAGGACCTGAGTTCAAATGCAGCCTGAGACACTTGACACTCTTACTAGCTGTGTGACCTTGGACAAGTCACTTGAAAAGTGACTGGTAAATCATTTGGCACCCATATGTAAAGCAAGGATAATAACAACCCTAGTTAAGCAAGGATCAAATGAAACAACAATGTCTCTAGGAAACATTGTGACCTTTAGAAATTTTCAGGAAAAGTAGCACTTGAATGGAAATTTCTTGCTGACTGAGTGTGGTATCTCAGTTCCTTGGACTTGTTGTCACTGGTGGGGATTTAATCTAAATTGTCTAGGGCAATCTGTTTTTTGAGTCTAAAGAAAATACACTTTGTGAGTCCCTCTAGACCTCCTGAATGAAAGCCAAATGATTCTCCACAACTAAAGGAGAACATATAGGAGTTGGACCATTTTTAGAGCATAGCCATACCAATGATTAAAGCCCCAAGGAAGATCATGTAGCCTGGAGAAGAGAAGGTTAAGATGTGACTCAAAAAAATAAAAGTTGCTTTTGGTTTTTAAGATGATAGTACCCAGATGTTTTCATTTTCAATAAAGAAAGATCAAGAAAAAATAGCTTTACTTTAAGGAATCATGGGTAGTGCCTAGAATTAGCACAAAGACTAAGTTCACTCTAAATCAAGACGTAAGACCTAGAGTGAATGTGATGTGTCCTCTTTTGGATGTGTAAACTGTTATACTCAATCAGAAAGATGTAATCTTGGAAACAAAAACATTTACATAGCAGGTTTTCTGGCCCTTTGGTTTCCCCCAAACATTTAACAGCTCCATGAGCTAATGTTAGATATATTACTACTGTGGGACATGAGATGTGTTAGTTTTTAGCTTACAAATATTATTGATATTCATTGGAGTTAGACTTTTTAAGGAAAGACTTAACTGTCCAATATAAAATCGTTGGAATTGAATGGAAATTTGTGTCTCATGAGAGCCATCTCTAGGGTAGGAGTGGGTAGGGAAGAAAAAAAGGGAAAAATGAAAATTAAATAAGAACTTTATTATATATTTAAAAGGAATAGCAGATTGTGCACAATAGATGTGCAGTTTAATGTACAATCATCTTTTTTCCCTATTCAACTATGCTATGGAAATGCCTGTTTCTTAAGTTCAGAGTAAAATAAATGAATAAAAATTTACAAAGCACTTATTAAGCCCTTACTAAGTACCAAGCATACTGAGAATGCAAATAGAAAAGAAGCCCCCAGTCTAAAAGATGGAGATGATGCATGAAGGGAGGTTTGGTTCATTTCATGGCCAATGGAAAGGTTAGGTGGTACCTAGGGAGGTTCAGAAAATGAGGGCAACAGAGCTGAAGGCCAGGATTTGCAGTCTTTGGGAAGCAAGAATATGGATCATCATGTAGTGCCTGCTGGAAAATGGGCAATGGAGTAATAAGTGACCAGAGGAAGAGAATGGTCCCTGGCTCCCTGGTATGGCATTTGATGGTGCTGGCCTGCAATATGGTGGTATATTAGAGGGCTGTGGGGGAACAGGTAGGTCTATTATGTATATAGAACCAGAAGATTCATTATTCACCCATTCACTTATTCATACTTACAAAGTAGCTACCTACCATGCAGAAGTCATGATCCTTCTTGTTGACAGGAGGATAAACTGGATGTCCTCTTCTAATCCCTCTAGGCCTAATATTTACAGCCTTTTTCTCAGTCATGATTATGTTGTTTTGATAGGCTTAGAGATGTGAAGTACTGATTGGATGGGACTTTAGAATGATGGATGAGGTCTCTCCATGGAATGTAAGACACGGCCCCCAAAGACACAGTCTTGAAAATAAAGGATTTGGTGTCTTTCACTATGAAAGACATCAACTCCTGAGCTAAACACTAAATATTTAAAACTCTCTGCCTCTGTCTTAGCTCACTTATCCCAACAGTTTTCTGTCTAATAACACTCAAGAAGTATTGGCAGTTCTCCCTACGGATTATGGTGACTCAAAAGGAATATACATGAATAGATCAATATTTATCTATCTTCTTGTCTCTGTTAAAGCCACAAGTGTGGGACTAATGAACACCACGACACCCTAAAAACAATAATGATCAGTAGGAGATTGATTTCATTCAATAACTGTTCATTTTGTCATCAAAATTCCATGGATTATAAAACCTATAAGTTAAGTATCAGTTAATAAAGGACACTAACCCAGTCACTGAATGATCCAAGGAACCCAACAGAGCTGTGTAGCTGTGGTTAGCTAAGTCCAGAATTTATACAACAGTAATAAGAGTAAAGAATGGGAAGTTGTGAGTTTGAACCTTACCTAAGCACTTACTTAAAAAAAACACATACACAATCAAAAGAGATGTTTTGGAATATGATGAACAATGAAAAGGGGACTTTTAAAAACTCTATTGGAAAGAAGAGGAAGACTAAAAGAGGGATAAGGAGTGGTTGAGATGGTAATAATAGACAATAGAAAATAAACAGAGTTACTTCTTGGCTTCTGTTTTCTTTTCTAAAGAGCAAGATCTTTGGACTGGAAAGCGAAGAACAAAAACACTAGATTGGGAATCAGGAGTCCCAGGACTTGGAGCTTAGTTCTAGGGTATGAAAAGTCTTGCTGCTCAGACCACTCCTGGAATACTGTGTTCGTTTCTTGATACCACATTGGAGAAAATGCAGTGGGGAGCTACCTCTGCCTTGAATGTAGCCTGGGAAGCCTCTGATAAATGTTGATTGTTTGTTTTGTAAAAGCAACCCATAATACCCTGAGACCTTGAATTCCTGGCATATGAGGATAGATGGAAGAATTAGGGATATTTAATCTGGAGAAGAGAAGGACTTGGTAACGCAGTCTTTAATTACTAAAAGGACTGTCATGTGGGAAAGGGCCTTGTTCTATTTAAATCAATCAACAAACATTTATTAAGTGTATACTATGTGCCAGACATTGTGGTAAGTGATGGGGATTCAAAGAAAGGTAAAAGACAGTGCCTGTCATCAAGGAGCTTACAATTTATTTGACCCCAGGGGAAAAATAGAATTAATCAATCAACCATCTAGCATTTTCCATGCACCAGGCCCTGTGTAAGTGCTAGGGATACAAAGAAAGGCAAACCAGAACAGTCCATATTTCCAAGGGTTGAAATTGCAGAGAGATACATTTGATGATCAGGTATGGAGTGGATAAGAAGGCATCATTGAGGCCCTTTACAATTCTGAAGTCCTATGAGTCCACGTGATTCTGAGTTCTGTCACTAACTAGTCTGAGTCCTGTCACTTTAAGAAGTCACTTCTCAGTAGCCCTC
The DNA here is from genome assembly GCA_028646575.1 of Pseudocheirus occidentalis. Classification (NCBI taxonomy): domain Eukaryota; kingdom Metazoa; phylum Chordata; class Mammalia; order Diprotodontia; family Pseudocheiridae; genus Pseudocheirus; species Pseudocheirus occidentalis. Next base: position 44,447,181 of record CM053593.1, read on the forward strand.
AGTTTCCTTATCCATAAAATGAAGAGGTTGGCTTAATTGATTTCTAAGTTTCTTTTCCAGCTCTGCCATTCTTGATTTATTGATTTTTAACTATGTTTGAGCTTCCCTCCTCTGTGTTCTAAGACAATTTTTACTAAGTCAATGCAGTAGTTTTGGTCTATTCCCAAAATCATTCAGGAGAGAGCTAAGGTACTAGATGAAGAGAAAATAGACCATAAAGGAGATAGAAGAGCTGGCAAAGGGATGGTGCCAATGGTGAAGGCTGAATTGGGAAGCCCATCCAGCTCACAGATCTGGGGGATGGAGTCAGATCTGGAGCAATGGAAAAGTCCTAACAGGAGATCTGGAGTAGAGTGCTAGAAACTAGCAAGCACTGTCTTGGACATCACCTCAGTGTAATCTTGCCCAAGGGACTTCTTTAAAACTCTGTTCCCTTTTCTACAAAATGCTGGAAATTGAACACTGACTATGAAAGTCCCTTTCAGTTCCCTGACTTCTTAGCAAGGAAGATGTTAAGAAGTCAATTAATAATTCTGGCCTCACCAAGAACTGGAAATTAAAGGGATGTTCATCAGTTGGTGAATGGCTGAACAAGTTGTGGCATATGAATGTAATGGAATACTATTGTGCTATAAGAAATGATGAACAGGTGAACTTCAGAAAAACCTGGAAATATTTATATGAATTGATGCTGAGGGAAGTGAACAGAACCAGGAGGATGTTGTACACAGTAACAGCCACAGTCTATGGTGATTGATTTTGACATACTTAGCCCTTTTCAGCATTGCAAGCACCTAAAACAATCCCAAAGGACTCATGATGCAAAATGTCATCCACATCCAGGGAAAGAACTATGGAGTCTGAATGCAGAGTGAAGCAGACTGTTTTCTTTTTTTGTTTTGTTTCATTCTGATTTTTCTTTCTTGTCGTTTCTCCCATTCATTATAATTCTTCTATATAATATGACTAATGGGAAAATATGTTTAATAGGAATGTACATGTAAAGCCTTTATCAAATTGCAGGCTGTCTTGGGGAGAGAGGAGGAAAAATGTAAAACTTATGGAAGTAAATGTTGAAAAGTAAAAATAAATAAATTAAAAAAAGAAAGTATAAAAAAAATTATGGCCTCAGACACTTACTAGCTGTGTGACCCTGGGCAAGTCACTTACCCCTGTTTGCCTCAGTTTCACCATCTATAAAGTGAATTGGAGTAGGAAATGGCAAATCATTTCAGTATCTTTGCCAAGAAAACCCTAAATGGGGTCATGAAGAGTCAGAGATGACTGAGAAATGACTGATTATTATTGTAGCTAGCATTTATGTATCAACATAAGGTTGCAAAGCACTTTACATATATTATCTCATTTTATCCTGACAACAACTCTTGGAGGTAGGTGTAATATTATCTCCATTTTACAGATAAGGAAAGTGAGGCAGATAGAGGTTAATGGACTTGTCTAAGTCACCACTACTAGTAAATATTTAAGGCAAGATTTGAACTAATGTTTTCCTGACTCTAGGTCCAGCACTCATAGGAGTCAAGACTTACAGTTGTTCTGCAGGAGCTTCTCCAAGGAATCACGCCACTGTAAAGCCTCTTCTGGTGAAGGCCTAAAGTCAAAGGAAGAGAAGGAAATGAATGAAGACCACAAGTGGAGAGTTATACATACGCCATGTTGGTCAGTCAAAGAGTCTCTTCTGACCCCCTCCACCATCAGCAGAATATGGGGGACAGACTTGTTCTTCCAATTGTAGAGTTGGCTTCATGCTAATGTCCCCACAGGACCTCCCCTCTACTCACCCTGGTACCCTCTTTGTGACATGGCTGGCCCAGTTTAAGAACTCTTCCCTGGGGCCTTGAGAAACCTTATTTGGTATTTCCTTTGGATACCTCCATAGTCTCTATCAGAGAATTGTAGGATGTTAAAGCTGGAAGGTACAGTATGGATCATCCAGTTCAACCACCTTGTTTCACTGAAGGAAAAACTGAGGCCAGAAAGGTTTACCTAACTTGCTTGAGGACACACAGCTAACACTTGACAAAGCTGGAATGTGAACCTAGGGCTCCTTGCACCCCACCTAACCATGACCATGCTCACCATAAAGTTAGTACCCAAAGAACACAACTTTGCTCACTTGTCCCACTCTGGGGACCAAACCTCTGATTTTGCCTCTCCTTCCCTACTTGTTTCATCAGAGCAAAGGCTGCCTCCACAAGTGAAGATCACATTCCTTCCAACAAAGGAATCATCCCTGACAGCCAGCTTCCTGGTAATGATCTTCTCAGAGGTTACCTGGTATGGCCCTTGGACAACAAGTCTGTCACTTAAAGCTTCCCAGGTTGGTGGAACCTACCAGGTACAATGGTTGCATTCCATTGGGAGAGCACTGAAAACCTAGAGTCATTGCCACCCTATGGGGAGATATCAGAAGAGATGCCTCACAAGCATTATAACCTCCCTAACTGTACCTGGCATGGTAGGATAAGCACTGAATCAGGCAAGACCTGGGTTTGAATACTTGGTGCTATATTTTTTATCAGTGTGACCAGAAGTAATTCATTTAATCTTTCTGAGATGGCTGATATTGTTGTTTGTCCTTCATATTCCAAGAGGACCTTGACATCAGGGACATGATACTATGACTTGCATGGATTGATGATACCATGACTCGAATTGGGTTTAAGTGATGGAGGGCTGTGCAAGGTCACCAGCCTCAGTCTCTCCTCTGGAGCCAGTGAGAAGATATAGGTCAAGATGATTGGAGATGACCCTCGATGCAGTGGGAGACCTTGGCCTTTTTAAGCTAAGGTCTCTAACAGGTCTCAGTTTTACTGGCAGCTGATGGCACGATGGACAGAGCTCCAGGCCTGGAGTAAAGACGATCTGAGTTCAAATCCAGCCTCATACACTTACTAGCTATATGAACCTGGGTAAGCCACAAATGTTTACATCAGTTTTCTCAACTATAAAATGAGGATCATAATAGCACCCACCTCCCAGTGTTGTTGTGAGGGTCAAATGAAATATTTTTAAAAAACTTAGCACAACATCTGGCACATAGTAGATGCCCAACAAATCCTTCCTTCCTTCCTTCCTTCCTTCCTTCCTTCCTTCCTTCCTTCCTTCCTTCCTTCCTTCCTTCCCTCCTTCCTCCCTCTTCTTCCTCCCTCCCTTAGTTGCTCTTTCCTTTTTCTGTTCTTCCATTTCCTTCCTCACTCTTTCCCTTTCCCTCCTTTTGCTTTCTAATCAAAGCTCTGAAGCATTTATCAGGATAACAGGGTCAATGAGCTTCCTATGACCTGATTCATTTGAATGACTTGTAGATACTTTGCCTAAATTTTCTGGATAATTGCCTCTACTAGGAGTGAGAGCTAGAGAGAGCAGCAGTCCAGGAACCAGGAAGGCCTGAATTTGAATCCCATCTCATTTACCAGCTATGAGATCCTGGGCAAGTCATTTCACTTTTGTTTGCTGCAGTTTGCTCCTCTGTAAAATGGGGATAGATAATTGCACACACCTTACAAGGTTATTGTGAGGATCAATATAAATGCTAGCTATGACACTTGACAAAAGTCAAGATAACTGGTGATGGCCTGGGATGCATTGGATGATGCTCACATCTTCCATGTCTGACCAGACTCTAAGCACTCTACAGCACCCACTCCAATCTCCTTCATGGCCATTGAAACAAATTGTTCTCAGTTCATTCTACCAGGGGAATTTGTCACATGTTTGGGTAGACCCTCTACCCTGCCCCACCTCACAATGGGTTTAAAGCCCCATAGTACTCTCAACCTGAGTTAGCCCATTTGCCTATATAGTTTACCAGGGTGTGGCCTCTACAGCTTCTCAGCTTCTTGGAAGAACAAGTGAGAGCTGAATGCCAGGTGGACACAAAGATGAATGAGCAGCCCCAAGAGATACCTCAGGTTGATATGAGGCTGACAAGGATTTAGATCAAGTGTCAAATAATAAAAGCTAAGGTTTATATAGAACTTTAAGGTCTGCAAAAAATATACAAATATTAGCTCATTTGATCCTTACCTAGGTGCTAATATTACCCTGGTCTTATAAATGAGACAACCAAGGCAAACAGTGTCTGAGGAAGGATGCCTTCCTGACTCCAGGTCCAGTACTCTGATCCAAAGAGAGAACACTTAAAAAAAACCCCAAAAATAGAACACTTAAAATGGTCAGGATGTGGAAATTATGAGAATGAATGTGCCCCTTTTTCTTCTTCTGCTCCAGGATGACATTAGAGCACAAGAGAAGGAGTATTGAAAAGGAGGGTTGAGACTGAATGCAGGGGCAGCTGATTGGTACAGCAAATAGAGCAGTGGTCCTGGAATCAGGAGGATCTGAGTTCAAATCTAGATTCAGACACTTACTGGCTGTGTGATCCTGGGCAAGTCATTTAAGCCAGTTTGCCTCTCCCCACTGCCAACCCCCAAAATGAATACTGCATCTTCCAGGGAAAGCTAGGTTTCACTGGACCCAAGAAGAAAAGAATGTGAAATGAAGAGATTCAGGGCAAATTATAGTGCTTTCAAATAGGTGCTTGACAAATATGTGATGCCTGGATGGCTACGTTGGCTGAGGTAGATGATACATTAATATTTGTAATTAAAAACAATCAAAGCAAGCCCTCCTGCCTGGAGGCAGGGAGATGGACTAACAAACTTATCAAATTCTTTAAGCCCCCAGAGTGTTTAGTTCTGTGAATATTGTCTCCAGATAGAGGTGCATTCACTGTCTCCCCTTTTCCAGTTAATAGTAAAGGGTATCAGTAAAGAACTATCACACAAGGAGGGACACTGGGCTAGAGTGCGTTACCATATTCAATTTGTCTCTAATGGGCTTTTGAAAACTAGGGTAATGGTCAATAATGTTAGCACATCACAGCCAAAATTAAATCCCTGAAAGGGACATCTGCAGAGTCTGCCTGGGGTTTAAATTAGCTCAGATTGATTCAAAGACACAAAGTCAAGCAGGATGCATCTCCCACTACATGAGACCCAGCATTCTGATTACCAGTCCAGGAAGTACCCAAGTTCATTTTGTCTCAATTCTCTGAACTCTGTCCCTTCATTAAGGCAAGGTTTTGGGAATAAAAGATATACAGATCAAAGTGTGATCCATCAAAGTGGTTTTAAAGGTCATGGCAGACTAATTCTCAAGGTGGTAGATAGGATGGAGCAGGTATAGTCGAGCTGGGGAGTAATAGTGACTGATCAAGAATGCCAATGGTGATACTATGAATAAACAAAAGGTAAAAGAAAAACATTTTACATATAGACATTTAATTCTTCTAGGGATCGCCTGGATAAACGATATTCACAGATGATCCAAAAACCTTATGTTTGCTCATTATCTCAATGGCCTCAACCAAGGCATTTGCCAGAGCTGTTGGCAAGGAACCAAAAAGACAAGATTGAAAAGTTGAAGTGTGTTTCACTCATTGGCAACTTTTTTTCTCTCTGTGCTCCCTCTCAGTGATTGAAATCACTTGCAACCAATTCATTAGTCAACAAATATTCTTGGGCATCAATAACTTGCCCAGTACCCTTCTAGCTTCTGTGAGGAATATGAAATGAACGTGTCTTATATTAAATTTATGTTTTTCTTTACTTGTTTCTTCTTCTCCATCTAGCCAGCCATATTCACTAGGACAGACATCATGTCTTTGCTTCTTTGTATCCTCAAATTTTGTCATGTTCAGCACTGATCAAGGTATTGTTGTTCAGTTCTTTCAATTGTATCTGATGCTTTGTGACCACATTTGGGGTTTTCTTGGCAAAGATACTGAAGTGGTTTGCCATTTCTTTCTCCAGCTCATTTTATAGATGAGGAAACTGAGGCAAACAGGATTAAGTGACTTGCCCAAGTTCACACAGCCAATAAGTGTCTGAGGCCAGATTTGAACTCAGGAAAATGAGTCTTCCTGATTCCAGGCCTGGCATTCTATCCACCGTGCCACCTACCTTCCCACTGATCAAGTAGAAAGCACTCAAAAATAGGGGCTTAGAGAAAGGGTATGACTTGAAGAGTCAAAGAAAACTTGAAGAAAGTAATACTTGAACTGGGCCTTGGAGGAAAGGATGAGTTTGGTTAAGCACAGAGAAATGGGGAGGCCATTTGAGGCAGAGAAAATGAATCATTATGGGATTTTTCTCTATTTGTGAAACATGCTTGATAAGTGATTTGAATTTCATATTCTCTTGTTATCCTTATCAACCTTCTAGTAGGTATTCCTAGTATAGTAAATGGTAAAAACAAAATAAAAATTATTTTCAATTAAGGATAAAGGGAAGAATCTAGACTCTCAATAACTCACAAAACATGTAAAAAACCTCTTGAATGTTTGTGTCATGTACTTAAATGGTGACACCATTATAGCAACCTGTTCAAAATTTCATTTTCTGGTGATTCTTGTTTCCATTTGCAAAGAAGAATGAGTTATCTTGGCCTTAGTCTCCATTTAATTCAGAAAACAGTCTATGTTTCTCTTTTACATCTTTCACAATAATTCATTTGGTTTTCCTGAGAATGTCTAAGTTAGGTCTTCCAATGGCTTCTCCATAGGAAACAACTAACTGATGAGAGAAGAATTTGGGAAAAAGTTGCCAGGAAAGTTCATGGAATGGCCTTTCCAACTCTTAAGGTTCCATTGGGGATTCCCCAGTACCTTGTTTCCTTTTCCTTAACCAACAATATAGACCCTATCTTCCAAGGTCATAATCGAAATAGATATACATGCGTCATACGGAATAATTTAAGGTACTTAGAAGATCACTGTTCCACTCCAATCCCAAGCAAAATCTTTCTTGATGACCTGTCATTGTAACTCAAAATGCAGGCATTGCCTTTATAACTAGTTTTATGAGGTACTTATCCTTTGAAGTAAGAGGGACCCTTCCTGACAGTCATATGAGCTTAAAAAGAAAGAGTCAGGTAATACAAGTGGGAATGAGATGGAAAGGGAAGGAGAAAAGAAAGGAATAAACATTTACATAACGCCTTTTATGTGTCCGGCACTATGGTAATTATTTTACAAATATTGTCTCATTTGAGAAAGAGAGGAAGGAACGGAAAGGAAGAGGTAGGGTACCTAAATGCCAACTTCATAGCTTTACCATGCATTTACTATGCTCTCCTTTTCAAATCCGTTTTCAACATTAAAATTATATTGTAGATAATAAAGTAAATTACTATTTATGTAGTAATCAACTAGTGGTATTTCCCAACCTGAACTCTTTATTTTTTATTTTTTTGCTTTTTTGGAGGGAAGGCAGAATAATTGGGGTTAAGTGACTTGCCCAAGGTCACAAGGCTAGTTTTTTGTGTTAAGTGTCTGAGGCCGAATTTGAACTCAGGTCCTCCAGGGCTGGTGCTCTATTCATTGTGCCACCTAGGTGCTAACCTAAACTCTTAAAAGTAACCATGGTTGCTTAATAAACTAAGGGCAGGGACAGATTCATTCATTCAACATATATTTACCCAGCCCTCTAGACGACACAACCCAAAGGTCTTTCCTTAAAGCACCTTTAAATCTACTAGAGACCAAGCTTATACACAAGCATACAAACACATATAGGCATAAAATATATCTACATATATGTGTATGTGTATAAATAACTATTTATTTATATACTTATGTGTGTATTTCCCCTTATTAGAATGTAAAATTCCTGAGGGCAGAGATTGTCTTCCTTCCTCATATTTGTGTCTTTAGCACTTATTAGAGTTCTTGGAACATGCTAAATGTTTAGTAAATATTCTATTTATCTGCCTATCTTATCTGACTCTATCTATCTGACTATCTGACTATCTCTCTCTCTCATCCATCATCCATCCATCCATCTATCTATCTATCTATCTATCTATCTATCTATCTATCTATCTATCTAGCATCCCTCCATCCATCTGTCTATCTATCTATCATCCATCTATCATCTATCTATCATCTATCTATCTATCTATCTATCTATCTATCTATCTGTCTGTCTGTCTGTCTGCCTTCCTGTCTGTCTAGCTATATCTATCTATCTATCTATCTATCTATCTATCTATCTATCTATCTATCTATCTATCTATCTATCTCTGTCTATCTATCTGTCTATCTATCTGTCTATCTACCTATCTGTCTATCTATCTAATACTTTAGGGTTTACAGAGTAGTAGGAGACTGGAGTAGAAAGGTAGTTGGGACTATATCACACACAGGCTTGAACAATATACTAAAAAGTCTGAGATTTATCTGGTAGGCCATGAGGAAACTACAAAGGCTTTTGGAACAGTGGAGTGGCATTATCTGAGTCATACATTAGGAAAACCTGACCATAGACTTTAGGATGGATTAGAGATTGAGAGATCGGTTAGATTCTTGATGCAACAGATCAAATGAGAGGTTATTAGGACTTAATCTAGTGTAGCAGTTGAGGGAATAGAAATGAGGATGAGATATTGAAAAGGAAGATGACTAGGTCTTACTGACCAGTAAGATACTGGAGGTGAGGGAAAGCAGAAATGGAGCTGGGTTAGAGAGAGGTTTCAGTGGGTGAGGAAAGAAATGAATTCAGTATTATATTGGCAGGAGAGATATAGGATGGCCCCTCAACAAGGTTTATATAGACTTAGGAGTTGGAAGGAACATGCAGAATTTGACATATTAGCAAAACATACAGGCAAAATATATGCAACAGGCAGTTGGAAATGAGGCATTGGAGGATCAGGAATGAAGAAAGCAATTGTGAAATCATCAATAGATAAGTAACTGAAACAAAAAGTAGATGAGGAATCCTCAGATGGTAAGGAGGAGAAAAGGGTGAGGTGAAAAGGAGATAGAGGAAGGAGAGAGTGAAGAGGGGAAATATTGGGAATTTGGGGAAATTTTATACACACACACATATATTTGAGAGGAAAAGGCATAAAGGAGATGCTGAAAGGATGGAAAAGGATGGACTTATGGGTAGAAGACAAAGGAAAGAATAGTAAAAGAGGAGTAGACAGTTTCAAGAAGGAAGAAGAGTAGTGCTAAATAGTAAATGCTAGGGGCAGCTAGATGATGCAGTGAATAGAGCACTGGCCCTGGAGTCAGAAGGACCAGTGTTCAAATCTGACCTCAGACACTTAACATTTACTAGCCGTGTGACCTTGGGAAAGTCACTTAACCCCAACTACCCTGTCCTTCCCCCCCCCCAATAAGCAAAAAATAATTAATAGCAAATGCTAAAGAAGATGAAGAGAAATCAAGGAAGATGAAGAATGAGAAAAAGTTGCTGAATTTGATAATGAGGGACCATTAATGGCCATCCAGAGGCGATAATGAGGACAAAAGAAGCAGATAAATAAGTGAGTGAATGGTGTATGGGGACTGAAATATAGATTACTTTTCAGTAAAAGGCAAGAGAGAGAGATGGAATGGTATCTCAACAAGGTAACAGGATAACAGAATTTTACAGACTTAAGAGTTGGAAGGGACCTCAGAGGTTACTTAATCCAACTCTCTCATTTTACTGATAAAGAAACTGAGGACCAGAAAGATTAAGCCATTTACCCAAGGTCACCCAGTTAGAAAGAAGACAACATGGAAGAAAGGCATCATGGTTCACAAAAAGAGTGCTGCTTATGAAGTCATGGGAATTAATTTTAAATCCCAAGACTGTGACATCCTGAGCGACCTCCAGAGAATTATTTAACCTATGAAAGATGCAGTTCCTTCATCTGTAAAATGAAAGATTTGCACTAGATACCTACTAAAGTCCTGTCCAGCTCTAGATTTTTGCTCCTAAGGTACAGAGTTAATGTTTCAAGCAAGGTCTTTGGAGAATCAAAGGAAAGTATCAAGTACAGGGAAAGCCTGAGCATGTTTGTCTCTAAAGAGGAAGGAGCCAACAAGAACAGATATAAGGGTAATGTAGTAATTGATGGAGCAATGTTTCAGAAGAGGTAGAAGGGAATAAGATCAAAGGTATAGGTGAAGGGGTTAAGCCTCCAAGGGGAAAGACAATTCCCCAGTGAGAACTAAGGAAATGAGATGATATGGATAACCATAGGGAGATATTTCAAGGTATGGAAAAGGAAACCATCAATCTTAATCCTTCTCAGCAAATTAGGGAATAAAGTCAATTGCTAACAGTAATGGAATGAGGAGAGAGATTTGAGTGGGAGTTTGAGAGTGGAAAAGGTCTGTAACATCAGTTCCCTTTAGGGAACGTGATTATGAGTCATACAAATATCTTCTGGGGATAAGTGGTATTTTCCAAAACAATTCAAACTCCCAGAAAAGATTGGGGCAGAGGAGGAGCAAAGGGGGGTGGGGAAGGGGACACATAAACACTTAGAAGTGGACAAGTAGTCCCATGGTTTTGGTTTGCTTATAAAAGCAGGCCCTTTGTTTCTGAATCTAGGCCAGGATTTGGTGAAATAGTTCAGGGATATGCATAGTCTAATGACAGTACGTATAACAAAGCAGGAAGCGTGATACTGTATTTAACTTTTTTTAAGTAGGTTCTAACAGATCAATAACTGTCTCTTTGTTTACTTTCAAATGGGAGGGTATGGTCTACTGCTGCTGCAGTGTCAGCTGTGAAATGTGGCTTTTATATCCAATGGCCCCTCTGCACTGATGAGTTTCTTTTATAAATGCAGAAAACTCAATTATGTCTCCCTTCCTGTGGCTAGGATCACTTTGAAGAAAGAAAAGGAGGGGAATGGAAAGAAATTAAAAAAGTTAAAAATAATAGGCTTGCATTCCTTCCCTAAGCCTTCAATTCTGCATTAAGTTGATGGCTATTTGAACAAAAGAATTGACCAATTTCTATAAATATTGGTTTCTTTTTCATATATAGATAGGTGGTGAGAGATTCTTATGTTATCAAACTTTATTCAAAGCCTTTAGGTAGGAGACTCACAGATTCATAAAATTTGAGAAATAGAAGAGATCTTAGAAATAATCTAGTTCAGCCCTTTATTTTACAAATAAAGAAACCGAGGCCCCAGGTCAACCAAAAGTTAATTAAAAGGCATTTATTAAGAGCTTACTATGTTCTAGGTAAACAAAGTGCTAAAAACAAAGAAAATATGCTTACTAGCCTTATGACCTTGGGCAAGTCACTTAACCCCAATTGCCCTACTTTCTCCCCTTCAAAAAAAGATAAAAAAAAAATGAAGGCCAAAAAAAACCTTCTTTGATCACATGTGTTTAAATCCCAATGAGCTAGACAGCATGCACATAAATCTATAAGGATAAGATCAAAACAGTAGATGGAAAGTAGTTATAAAGGGGAGAGTACTGATTGGAGAAGGGAGAGAGGGAGAATTTGTGAAAGGCCTTTTGAAGAAAGTAGCATTTGAGCAGAACACTAAAGAAGTCAGAGATTTTAAGAAGGAGAGGGAGAGGGCATTTTAGACATGAGGAATGGATGTTGATGGAAGTGGGACTTCCTACTTCTAGTTTTATATTCAGACTGCTTCTCTAGCCTTCCTCTACAGGCTACCTCCTGAAAATAATCTCCACTTACAAATGAGGTAATTTAGATGTTTTCTGTACTTGCTGTAAATATTCTTTCAGTCTAGGAACCCAAACTGAAAGGATGAGGATGGCTAAGAGAGAGCATGTCTTATTAAATTTTAGCAAAATCAATGGATATTTGGGGTATTGAACTGAGAGAGTTTTATAAATATTTACAATGAAGATATAAAGAGATCACAGAAAGAGGAGGAGATCCTATATGTGCCAAAATATTTATAACAGTTCTTTTTTTGTAATGGAAAATACATAGAAACTAAGAAGACACACATCAGCTGTGGAATAGCTAAACAAATTATGGGATGCTAACATAATGGAATGTTATTGTTTTATGAGAAATGATAAAAAGGATGGTTTCAAGAAAGCCTGAGAAGACTTGTATGAACTGAAGCAGAGTGAAGTAAGCAGAGTCAGGAGAACAATTTATAGTATAACAATAATATTGTAAAGATGAATAATTTTGAGAGAGTTCAAAAATCTTATCAAAGGAATCATTAGGTACCATTCCAGAGGATGTATGGTAAAGAATGCTACCCAGTTAGGTGGATAGAGTGAATAGGACACAGACCCACTGAGTCCAAATCCAGCCTCAGATATGTATTCACTGTGTGACCCTTGGCAAACCACTCATTTACTTCAGTTTCCTCAACTGTAAAATGGGTATAATAAGACCTACCTCCCAGGGTTGTTGTCAGGATCAAAGGAAATTGTATTTCTGAAGGGCTTTATCTAGTACCTGGCACATAGTAGGTGCTATATAAATGATAGCTAATTAAATAAATAATTTAATGCTAATAAATAATAAATGCTAATAATGTTATTATTGCTTATTAACAAAAGGTGATGGGCTAAATATGAAGAACAAAACATAGTTCTGGAGATGGCCAGGGTGGGGATTTGTTTGGGTTGACTACGCATATTTGTCACAAGGGATTTGTTTCTCTTTTTCCAGTGAGGTCAATAAGAAAACGGCAGAGAGAAAAAATGCATGTTAACTGAAAAAATATATAATTTATGAAAATATAATAGAGATAGCTATCTTACATTTAGGTTTAAGAACTCAAATGCACAAGGACAAAATGGAGGATAGGAATTTATCTGAAAAAGGCCTAAGGATGTCAATGGGCAGTAAGTTCAAAAGGTTGCTTTTATCTAATAGAGCTGGCCTTAAAGCCAGGAAGACCTGTGTTCAAATCTCACCTCTTGACACATATGTGATTATATGATGCTCAGTAAACTTTAATTTCTCAATGTCCAAGGCAACTCTAAGACTATTGAAGTGCAGAGAAGATGTTCATCTACATTGGTAGAGGGTTAGAAGCAGGGTTAGACACAGAATTGAAATCATTTGTCTGACAAAAAAAATAATTTAACATGATACAATGGTGTGATATGACAGCCATCAAAGTTAATGTATTCATAGGGTGAATTCAGAGGCATATCTTCTAGGAATAGGGAGGTGATAAGTCCACCACACCTTTGTGAGATAATGTATGGAGTATGGTGTCCAGTTTTGGGCACAGTGTAAGAAGGACATTGATAATCTGCAATGTCCAGAAGAGGTTAACCAAACTGGTGACAGTTCTCATGCCTAAGCATATTAAAATGGTTTGAAGGAAATGGGAAAGTTTGCCTTGAAGAAAAGAAGGCTCAGGAGAAACCCAAGATGGGTCTTCATGTATTAAAAAACTGTCATAAGGAAGAAACATTAGACTTATTTGCTGGGCCTCCAAGGCTGAACTAAGAGAAGTGGGTTGGTTTTCCTTCATTCTTTAAGAGGACCAAAACGACATTGCTATGTTAGAATTAAGTTACAGTGTGTCTGACTGTGCGTCTTATCATATCAATGTGAACTCAGAATGCTGTACCACAGGTGAAGTACAAATAATACATGTGAACGTTTGGGATGGATTTTCTAAATTTGTGCATCTCTCATTTCTTTTGAGCTACTTCAATTCTGCTTTCCTCACAAAGCATAGCACCTTCCTCAATGAGGGCACACCATGCTTGCTGTTCCCATGCCAGTTGTCACATAATTAATTACAAAGTACTTAAGACCTTGGAAGAAACCTTGTATTACTTCTTCTGACCACCATGTGAATGCTTGCCTTGCCTGAGTTTTCCATAAAATAGTCTTTTTGGCAAGGATACATTCGGTATTTGAACAACATGGCTAGTCCATTCTAGTTGCACTCTCTGCATTAGTGTTTAAATGCCTGACAGTTCAGTTTAAGAAAAGACCTCAGTGGCTGGTATCTTATCCTGTCAGGTGATCTTCAGAATCTTCCTAAGACAAAAACAAATGGAAGCGATTCAGTTTCCTGGTGAGGTCAACATATCAGCTCAGCAGACCTTCAGTTTGGTAGTCAGCTAATACCTCTTCTCTCTCGTACTTTCCTTCAGACTCTCCCAAATACTGAGCTACCTTTGGCAATGAGTGCATCCACCCCATTTATCCACAGAATTCAAAACTTCTCCATTTGTTATAATCAATGGTTCCACATATAGGTGGTGTGGTCCTGGCTGATGGAGCATCAATGACTTCTTAGTGATAACTAATAAACCAAAATTAGCACAAGAAGCAGAGAATCAATTCATACTTCATCGCATCTCAGTTTTAGAGGCTTCATGGAGTGCACAATCATCTACTAACAAAAAAGTCATGCACCAATAGTCCCTCCACTTTGGTCTTGGCTTATAACTTTTCACGTTGAAGGATTTCATCAGTACAGTAGCTGATCCTGATGTGGTATTCATTCCCATTGAAGTTGTTTGACAACATGTCTGAAAACATCATGCTAAAAAAAGCATGGGAGCAACCACACAGCCTTGTTTCACTCCATTAGTGACTGGGAAAGGTAGAGAGCATTGTTCATTATCCAGAATCTGGGCAAGCATACCATGAAATTGATATACAACACTGGTGAGCTTCTCTGGGCAACCAAATTTTGAAATAATTTTCCACAAGTATTCACGACTGAGAGTATCAAAGGCCTTGGTCAAATATACAAACTTTGTGTACAGACCACTGTTCTGCTCTTGGCATTTCTCCTGGAGTTGTCAGGCAGCAATCACCATATCAACCATTCCTCAGCCCTTTCTGAAGCCACTCTGGCTCTCAGGTAGATAACCATCCTCCAGGTGAAGGATCAGCCTTTTTTTTAAAAAAAAGATTTGTTTATTTACTTTTAGTTTACAAGATTCAGTTCTGAAGGATTAGCCTTTTAAGGGGGACTATGGCAAGAATATGGCCAGCAATGACTAAGAGACCCCTCAGTGATTGTCACAGGACAATCCATTTCCTTTACCATTATAGAGATGGACAAAAGAGGCAACCTCAAACTCATGATGCATAATCTCTGCTTGCCATATAATATGGAAAATTTCAGTCAGCTTTCGTATGAGTTATGGATCTCCCACTTTGTAGGTATCAGCTGAAATAGAATCAGCACCAGAAGCTTTGCCACATGAAAGGAGGTAATGGCATTTGAAACCTCTTCTGCAGTTGGAACTTCAGCAAGGGAGGAATTGACGTCAACCTGAAATAAATGGTCAGTGGCTTCATTGATTGATGACAGTCTGTTGAAAATACTATGGAACTATTCAGCCCTGCCCCATACTTTTCTGCTCCATGGTTGCCAACTGTGTTTTGGCTTAACTTTCCCTCTGAGTTAGCAACAAACTATTTATGGTTCAGAGAAGTGTTCTAATCTGTTCACATCAATTTTCTGGAAGTTATTTTGCCTTGGGGTACTGTTTCTGTTGAATGCAAATATTTAGCTTGGAGAGGATATGTCTATGATCTGTCCAGCATTCTGTGCTACACATTTCCTTTATTACTCTCCCATGCTGTCTGTCTCTTCTTACAGTCACACAGTATGTTAGATTCCAATATTTGCTGCAAGGGTGCATCCATGAAGTTTTATTGCACTAAGATAAATGGAAGACAGTGTTGGTGATGAAGTCATTAAATGTGTAAGCCTTCAGAGTAAGTGACCATTGCTGCTGCTGTTTCCAACTCCATTCTTCCCAAGGACTCCCTGCCATGGCTGGCAGTCTAAGCCTATTCTACCCTTAAAGTCACCCAGAAGTATAAACTTGTCCTCTTTTGGCACACTGAAGATAAGGGTCTCCAGGTCTTCATAAAATTTTTCATCGACCTCATTAAGGTTCATCGTGGTGGGAGCATAGGAACTGATGTTGGTGGCATGGAATTTTTCTGCAAATAGCAATATAATTGTCATGATTTTGTTGTTCATTCCTTTTGGTAGGCATGCATGTTTACGGACTAGACAACCTCCACCAACATCATGGTGCTTCCCTTCTCTGCAGCCACTCCAGAGAAACAAACAAACACGTATCCAGCTCCAACTTCAGTAAGTTGGTGTCCATTTGTCACCCTTGTTTCACCCAGGGCTTCTATTTGGATATTATGCCTGTTGAGTTCTCCCTTTCATCTTTCAGATCTACAGGATTTTGTGTTATCTACAAGTGCTTGCACATTCCATGTACCAGTGGTGAGTGGAATCATCTTTGTAGAAGTCTTTGTACAGTGCATGTGTGTTTGTGTGTGTGTGTATCTGTGTTTTGATGCTATATACCTTCCTGTCATGATAACCAGGCCATGGCTGGGGAAGCAGACAATTTTCAGGGCCCCTTTTCTAGCCCCTTCCTCACACCATGAGGTGAGCAGTGCAATCCTTAGAAGGCTGCTCAGACATCCAGGGGCTGCTGAATCCCACTACTGCTTCTAGTGAGAAGATAACCCTGTGGCCTGGGCCACCTGTGTGTAGGGTTGTGACTACAGCTCCTAGTGTCCACACTGCTGCTTCATCACTTGCTTATTGCCACAGGACACTGAGATAGGTAAAAATGGTAAAATGATATAAATGATGTCTCTTGATTCATGCGTACATTGGATTTAAATGAGGTAGAGTTACATAAAGTCATTAGCATCGCTCTTCCAGAGTCATCACAGTTCAGTGGCAGGATAGAGTCAAGATGGCTGCTGAGGGTTCAAGGTGCAAAGGATGACCCTGGCATCTTTGATGACTGAGCAAACTCTAAGCACTCCACAAGACCCTGTTTCAGCTGCCTTTGTGACTGCTGGAACAAATTGTTCTCCTCTACCCACTCCGCCAAGGAAATCTTTCCATGCTTGGGGTAGACACCTCCCTAACTACCCTCCACCTGGTTTAGCCCATCTGCCAAAGGTGTTTCCTGGGGTGTGGTCACTGAAGATACTACAGCTTCTTCGAGCCACAAGTGAGAGTTAGGTAGATCAGGTGGATATCGAAGATAGAAAGCAGTTCTGAAAAGGGCTCAGCAGCCCTCACATCAGAAGTATCAGCCTTCCCTGAACATAGCCAGGAGGTGGTGGAGGTTGTTAGAGAAAGATTTAGGCTAGAAGTAAAGAAAACCCTCCTATAAACCAGAGTTATCCAGAAGCACCTCAGAAATAGTAGCCTTTCCCCTGAGTGGAGTTCTTCGATCAAAGTCTAGATGACCATTTGTCTGGGAATGTTTTAGGAAATGGGCCTATTCAGACAAAATTTGGACTAGATGATCTCTGAAGTTCATTCCAGCTCTGAGATCTTGTCTTGTCTTTTAGGTCATATCCCCTCCTTCCCTATCTATAGTCTCTGCCCTAACAAAATGAGGGCAAAGTAACTTTCCCTAAGGACCATTTCTGCACGTATTAAGTTCGCTGAGTCTCACAACAGAGGCATTTGAACTTTAGTTTGTTTAGCCATTTTTTAATCAGATCTGACTCCTCATGACCCTTTTGGGAGTTTTCTTGGTAGAGATACTAGAGTGCTTTGCTATTTCCCTTTCCAGATCATTTTGCAGACAAGGAAACTGAGGCAAGCAGAGTTAAATTGACTTGTCCAGTGTCACATGGTTAGTGTCTGAGGCTGGATTTGAACTCAGCTTCCTGACTTGAGGGCCAGATCTCTATCCACTGCATTACCTAGCATACAGATTAAGAAACTGAGGTCCAAAGAGAAACTATCATTCCAGGGCTCTTTCTAATATGCCACACTGACCAGAACCCATATTTACTGAGTTTCATCTCCATTTGCTTTCCATTCCAAGAAATGGAAAGGAAAACCCAATGGAAGGAGCATTAAATATGGGAATCAGATAACTTGTGTTCAAATTCCTGCTCTACTATTTACTACTACTCCCTGACCCTGGACAAGGAATTTGGCTTCTCTAGGACTCAATTTACTCATCTTTAAAATATGGGGATTAATATAGATGAAATATATTGGATGGTGGACATCTAACAAGTCCTTTAATTCTCAACTTATTCCCAGTTTCCATGTCCACTTTCTTCTTTAAAGGGGTACATCAGTCAAAGTGCATTTTAGGGTCACCATTTCTTGCCCAGATTTTCCCTGGGGATTTCCCAGGGTTCTTAAAAACCCCTTGGAATCTTTCATGAAACAAAGAAATGAACTTGGTTGTAGCCCTTTAATTATTCTGTCTCACTGAAGCCACGTAATATATCAATATCACAGAGTCAAGTAGCTGGGTGGGGCAAGGTTATTTGTCATCAAGTGGAAGGACAAGGCAGGGATTTTTATGCAGAGAAAGTTGTTTTATTTCTTGTATATTAAAACTTATTTAAGTTGTTTTGTAACCTCGGATAAAACTCTTTCCAGTTCTCTAGTCATATTAAACCATGGAGTCTCTAGGTTGTTTTAGGTGAAGAATTCTAAAAATCCCTGAGTAATAATAAAATTTTATATAGCTCTACAAAATTCTCTAAGTCGTTACAAATATTATTATTATCTCCCTTTCATGGATGGAGTAACTGAGGCTCCAAAGAGGTTAAGTAATTTACTAAAGTCATGATGCTGGTAAGTATCAGAACTGGGACTTGCACCCAAGTGTTTTGACTCCAAGACCATTGCTTTATTTTTCTTTTCTTTTTTTGCTTTTTGGAGGGGGGAAGGTAGGGCAATTGGGGTTAAGTGACTTGCCCAAGGTCACATAGCTAGTTTTGTGTTAAGTGTCTGGGGACAGATTTGAACTCAGGTCCTCTTGACTCCAGGATCAGTGCTCTATTCACTGAACCACCTAGCTGCGCCTATCACTTTTTCAACTAAACCACAACTACTTGACTCTCACTATAACCGCTTAGAATCACAGAGTTAGAATTAGAGACAATCATCAAGCTGGAAAAGGCTTCAGAGATTACCTGCTCCACTCCACAGCAGGACACAAGAATTCCTTCAACAGCATAACCAATAAATGGGTATCCAGACTCTACTGGAAGACCTTTAGTGAAGGGGAACCCACTATTACTGAGAGAAATCATTGCACTTTTGGCTAGCTCTTATGGTTAGGAAGATTGTTTTTCCTTACATGGACCTGAAAACTGCCTCTTTATAACTACCACCTATTGCTTCAAGTCCCCCTCTCTCTCTTTCTGGTGCCAAGTAGGACAAATCCAATTCCTTTTCTTCATGGGAGCCCTGAAAATACTGGCAGACAGTTAATCCTGCAACTGGAGCTCCCCATTATGACTTCTTCAGTCTAAATATCCCAAGTTTCTTCTACTAAAACTCCTTTGATTTTGAGGCCTCTCACCATATTGATCACCTTCCTTGGGGTGTGCTCCAGTCTGTAACTAGTCTTCCCTAAAGGTGATGCCCAGAACTGAGCACAGGACTCCATATATGGCTAGACAGGGACACATGTAATGGAATTATGACTTCCCTAGTCTTGAATTGTATAACTCTCAGGGCAGCCTAAGAATATGTTTGCTTGGGAGTCTTTCTGTCACAATATTATGCTGTAGACTGATACCAAGTCTGCAGCCAACTAAATGTCTCAGATCTTTTCCAGACAGACCCCTGCCTACACTACCTGTGGCCCTTATGAAATGATTTCATTGAAACCAAGTATAAGAAAATGGTGGAGGTCTTTTGTAAAGTTTCTGATGCTAGGTCATATACATAAGTTTTGTCTCTTCTATGACATTGTCTGGTTCTATAGTGAAGGACTTGTCTTTTGTTTTATAAGAAGTCTACCAATGTTCACTGCTTGATTTCATGGACAGGAGAGATATGGGATACCCAATGACTTTATTAACTAGCCAGTTCTCTGAAGCTTCTTGGGGGGCTTCCTAAAGTATTAGTCTTGGGAATTCTACAGATAAAGGGAGCCATTCATATCAAAATCCTCAGAAGGAAGGTTGTTGATTCTGCTTCAATACTCACTTTTGGACCTTCACAGGCTTTTCTGGCTTATCAGGATATGGTATGATAAAGTCAATGGTCGCATCAGGCTTCTGCAAGAGAGTCCCCAACTTAGTCTTGATCTCCTTGGCCCTGCAGGAAAAGAAACAAGAGACTATAAATCTCTCAATAGATGCCAATATGACTTACAGGGGGAATTTCCTTACCCCAAATTCCATACACTAATGAAATCAAGCAGTAAGAAATTTAAAGAAAGAAATGTACAAGGCATTGGAATATCTGCCCTGTTTTCAGATTTGTAAAGTGCTTTTAAATATTTTATCTCATTTGAGATGCCCATTGACCCCAAGAAGTAGGTACTCTCTGGTATTATTAGCTCAATTTTACACATTGAAGAAATTGAGCCTGAAAGTGAATAAGAGATGTACACAACTAAAAATACCATTTTAACTCAGGACATCTTGACTCCAAGTTCAGGCCTTTAAATACTATACCACATGACTTGTCCAAAAAAGCCCGTCCAACTCTGAAATTCCATTAATATACTTCTTGATCTATCTGTCTATAACAAGTATTTTTCAGTTAATTCATTCACGGATCATTTATTGTGTGCCTATGGTTTGCAAAAGCACTGTGATAAGACACTAGATTATAAGCCCCTCAGGGAGCAGGAATTATCTTTTGCTTCTTTTTGTGTATCCTTAGTACTTGGCAGAATGCCTGGTACATAACAGGTACTTAATAAATTTTTTTGTTGATTGACATGGCCTCTATTCTCATGGAGTTTGCAATCTAGCAATCATGCCCCCTTCTACTAGACTCTAAATTGCCTGCAGAGAGAGGCTTGATCTTATTATTTTTCTCCCTTTGGATCAACTTAAAATGTATTTTAACTGCCTACTATATGCCAGTCAATGGGCATTTATTACACATCATCTATGTGCTAGACATTGGGGGAAACAACGAAAAATATGAGTCAATTCTGGTCTCCAAGGGGCCATCTGTAGTCCTGATCTACATCTTACTACGTTACCCAGATGACTATGTAGGAGAAAGTAAGGCCAGTGACCTTTACAGCCCTCCCTCACTTAAATACAATTAGCTTGTAGGTCATGGAATCATCTTCCTGATATGATGGTCTTCTTCAAAAACAAAGTACAAACCACAAAAATCCAATGAATTTACATGCCTAAGAGAGGTTTTTAAAAACATTAAGCTTTCAATGAGGAATCTTTTACTGACTGAATGCCTGTAAAACAGTGCCTTCCAATAGCACCCTGCTTAAATACCTAAATGTGATGGAAATTATAGGATGTTACATTTAAAGCTGGAATGAACCTCTGAGGTCATTTTAACATATAGAAGGCATACAAGATTTAAATGTTCCCAGATGAGGAAATCCAACCTATCCAAGTTCACACAGATCTTCTGATGTCAAATCCCATAGTTTTTATGTGACCCCATATTACTGCCTTGCTACTTTCATTCTTCAGAGAAGACAGTCCCATAGCTAACCTTTCAGGTGTCTCTCACCTTGTCCAGGTTCTGGAATCTAAATAACAGCTCTTTTTACTTTGCAATGGAAAGTTTGCAAAGCATTTTCTTCCATAACAACTCTGAGAAGTTTTGCAAATATTACTACCATCATTTTAGATATGAGGAATCTGAGTCCCAGGGGATGTTAAAAGATTTAGCCAAGATCACACAACTAATGTGTTAGAGCTCCTCATGATCTACATGAAGAAGACACAGACAGTCAAGTCAGATTTGACTGTGACCCAAGAGTCAAGCCTGCTGTTGACTCGGGGAGATTAATTATGTTTTGTACATAATTCAAATTCTTTCTCTTTCCTTCTCCTTCCTGATGGCTAACTTGGACCATTTCACTGTGGATAGTTCTGGTCAAAAGTTTGGTGATGGAGTAGAGTTTGCCTAGATCAGAGATTGTTGTTCAGCCTTCATTTTTAGAAAGGGCTAACGACATAACAAGGTGATGTCTTGAATCATGTGTGAGGTGGATTTAAATGAGGCAGTGTTACATAGTCATTAGCCTCACTCTCTCTTCTAGATTCATTGAATACCAGTGGCAAGACAAAAGTAATGATGACTGGTGATGGCCTGGGATTCAGTAGATGTCCTTGTTGTCTTCAATGCCTGACCAAGCTCTAAGTGTTCCACAGCTCCTGCCTCAGCCCCCTTAATGGTCTCTGGAATATGTTGTTCCCATCTACCCATTCTGCCAGGAGAACTCTTCATGTGCTTGGGATAGACACTCCCTTAACTCACCCATAGGTTTTAAGCCTGTAGGATACCCTCAACTTATCTGCTGAGACAATTTACCTGGGTGTGGTCACTATATTTGTGACAGCTTTTAGAGCCACAGGTAAAAGTTTGGCACCAGGTAGACACCAAAATAAATGAGCAGCCCTTTGAAGGGCTCAGCAAGCCCTTGTAGCAAAGGTGACAGTTCTCCTTGATCACCAGCTCATGGATACACAGACAAGGGAGAGGACAGAAAAGAAAAGTATCACGTCAAAATGGAGACTTTCTGGTTATTCAGGTTTTCCTGCAGGGTAGTGGACAAAAGTCAGGTATTAGCACAGCTAGGGTAGGATATACCAAGAAAGAAGCCAAGCTTTTCAGAAATGGGTTCACAAGATGATAAATTAAGAGCTGGAAAAGATCTTAGAGGTCAGTTATCAAGTGCAATTACCTCATTGTACACATAAGGAAATAGGTTCCCATGGGTGATACGTGCCATAGCTGGGATCTGAATGCAGTTCCTGTGATTTCAAATCCCATGTCCTTTCAACTATACCACAGGAAATTCCTATCTTAAACTCCTTGTGGTACAAAACCTCTATTTCTAAGACAGGTTTTAATTTCTGTGAGAAAATAATTTGAGTGTCAATGTAATACATAGTGGTCAGGTCCCCAGGCCAACCCATAATTGGGTGTTAGAGTAACAATATTGACTATAATTTAGTTTCAGTAGGATTTTGTGGGCAGGGCTAGAAACCTAACCATCATGTATGACACTGTGTCTGTACCCTTTTCCCACTGGGAACACAAAGGCCAGAGACACTCCTTTTTCTTCATCATCTCCTCCTCTTCTTTTTTTTCCTCTAGGCAGCACGGCGCCATTGGCCACCCAGAATGTCACCAATGGTAGCTCAACAAATATATCTTATGCTCTGTTGCATAACTCCCTCTCAGAAGCCTGTGTTGGCCAATCATGGATATCATTCATAAATCAGGTGTTTATAATTCAGGAAGTCCATATAGTTTAAGCAGGAATTTGGGGTTCAATTTGGAAAATTGAATCAGTAACAGAAATTAATGCAGTATTAGGCCTTTCACTATAAAACAGACTTTCAAAACCATTTATTTTGATAGAAGCTGGAGCCAATTCAATTAAGGCCATGCAGACAATTCACAAGATTATAGAGTATTTCTATAAATTCCCCCCCAGAGATTCTAGGGAATGCTGTTCTATCCCCTGTAGTCCCAGAGACAAATACCAGATTGAAAAACAAATAAAACCCCAAACCCATGACATTGTTGTTTCCCTTTGAGAGATGAGCTTAGACCTCTTAAATGTCAGACACAACCTCTTAAACAGGAGATGATTTTGCAATTTAAAAATACTATTTTGGAGACAACCTCTTGCTGTCTTTAAGCCTGAAGGGGTCATTTTTTCTGACCACATTGGGGTGATTCTTGTAACAGGAAACAATTTTATTCTCCCCTCTAGTTTTCCCATTGTTTTATAAAGAAAAAGTTGTTTGGAAATGAAATCAATTGAAATCCCTAGGTGAAGATTTTAATGACCGTCTCAGGGAAAGGAAATTCTTTCTCTAGATGACTCATGCCACCCATTTTGAGCTCAAATGGGGTGTGAATAATTCTAGAGCTACCCTAGATGGAATCTGTTCTTGGGAAGGGGAAGACACACTGTTTGTGAAATCAAATTACAAAATGGCCCCAGGACCCCATTAACTAGGCCTGCTCCTGGGTGAGTTGAATGACAGTTATCACTTTAAGTTCCTTACATGGGGAAAGTTATTCTCAACAATAACTGAAGCCAGAAGAATAGGTGGCTTAAAAAGAAAAAGGAAAAAAAATCTTCTATAAGACTAGAGATGCCGCTGAGATTGACCTGAATTTCTCATAGACTTGTTATTCTTCATCTGTCTCCAGCCCTTTAATTTGAAAGATGGGGACATCAAAGTCCAGAGAGGTCATGAGATTTGTACAAAGTCACAAGACTAGTAAATACCAACACTCAGGCTTGAACCCAATTGGGATTCCAGGGAAAATACTATATCATGCTGCCTATAAAAGAGAAGAGAGAATATTGGGCTTAAATAAGATATATTCTAGGCCAACTGTGCTCATTGAGTACTTCATACCTTCTGCATAGCTTCAATTAGCCTTCTACTGGATGTAACATTATCAGAAAGGTCCGGAAATAGATTGTGGGTCAACAGCAGTCACAGAGGATGTCCGATAAAGATCAAACATGAGATTTTAATGCATCTAGACAAAGACACTGGAATCATAAATAATTCCACAGATATCTGGTATCTTCACAACAGGTTCCTGGTTAGAAGTCTCAGAAATGACCAAAGAAGGAAGAAAAGGATAGAGGAAGGATTTCTTGGCAATTCCTACAAAACCAAACTACTTTCAGTTTAGAAGGAATCTCACCTCAAAGTTGCTCTTCAGGTTCCCATTACTGGCTACGTGACAATCTCCTTGGAGAGGTTGTGCTGGGGAACCATCTACCTGATGGCTCAGGAAAAACAAATAAATAAAAAGTGGAGCCCTATACCAGGATGATTGATTCTGAGCGAATACTACAATATTTGGTTTATGCAATTTGGATGAAAGACAGAAAGCATAAGGAAGACATCTGTGAATATCAAGAGAGCCAAACAGAAGATAACTAAACAATGAACTGCAACCTATTTCCAATGTTAGCAGCATAGTGCCGGAGAAAGAATGATGGTGCCAGAGTCAGAAGCAATGGGTTCAAATCCTTCCTATGTGACTTTGAGCCAGTCACAACTTCCCTGGGCCTCAGTTTCCTTAACTTTAAAATTAAGGGATTGACTTGGATGGCCTCTGAGTTCCCTTCTAACTCTAGCAATGGATCTACTCTTCCCATGAAGAATCTGAAAACTGAAAATAGAAACAGGAGCACTGTAAAAATAATGATATCCCCCACTGAGCTAAGTAGAGAAGAAGAAGCCAACAGATCTAAGGATCTTAAAGAGTGTGTAACGCTGGGCATTACTAGGTCTTCAGAGCACTACTGTGCCCAGAGTCATAGATTGTCAGAGATGGAGAAGACTTCAGAAAAGAGAAAAAAAACCCAAAAAACTGAGGTCCAGCAAGCGTGAAATTTGGTTCAATACCCAATCGGTAGATAATTACCTGATATTGCTAGTTCTATTTCATATGTCTTACCTCTCTAACTGAATTGGAAGCTAGCTGGTCCTATGTCTCCCACAGTGCCTAATATGGTGTCTTACACAGAGCAAAGAGTCAAACATTTATTGATTTATAGGCAAAGAGGTCTCTTCTCTGTCCTGATACTATCAAAGCAAAGGGGATCAAGGGACCTGGATAGCATGCTATAATAAAAGATACCTAGTGAACTAGGAAAATTTAGCCTGAAGAAACAATATATAAAGTATGTGGTAGACACTAGAGGAGATAAAATGATAATTCAGGTAGGACCCTCCACTT
This sequence comes from Pseudocheirus occidentalis, assembly GCA_028646575.1. Taxonomy (NCBI): domain Eukaryota; kingdom Metazoa; phylum Chordata; class Mammalia; order Diprotodontia; family Pseudocheiridae; genus Pseudocheirus; species Pseudocheirus occidentalis. Next base: position 44,472,678 of record CM053593.1, read on the forward strand.
TAACAGAGCTTATTACAGTTAGTGAAAGTCATCATTTGGACTCTCGTCTTCTTACTCTCTGGGTATCTTTCATTGTGCCCTTTTACCTATGAGAATACTTACTTGATCAGGAGTTGAGAAATGGTGGGATATTATTAATAGAAGGATACAGACCTTTTCCTTAGGTAGATATTCCATTCCAAATAAAAGAAGAAAAATTCAAATAAATATGGGAAGATGAAATCTCTGATTCTAAGAGATGTTGAATGAGGGAAACAGGATAAAAAGAATACACAGACTGAATTAAATAAATAAAGATGATATTAAGTAAAAACATAATTCATAGTGAACATGAACTATGACTTTATTACTACTTATTAACATTAAGACACAGCTTTTGTTCCTTTTGAGACAGAAAAATGTAGTTACTTGTGTACTCATTTTTGTGTACCAGTGATTTTTTTTTGGTTTCTTTCTTTCTTTGTTCATAGACCTAAATGCTCATTATACATGTGTCAGAATGACCAAGTTTCAGAATTAGAAGGGTCATCAGAAGGCACCTGTACCCCAAAATGAAACCCCCTATAAGTGGCCATTCAAACTTTGCATAAACTCCAGTAAGAGGAAACATACAACCAGCTGAGATAGTCTTTCCACTGTGGGGCAGTTTTAATTGTTAGGAAAATTTTCCTGGCATCAAGCCTGACATTGCTTCCACATTCTTCCTCTACTTCTGGCCTAAAGGGCCAAACAGAATCAGTCTAATCCCTCTTCCATGAGACAGCCTTTCAAACACTTAAAGACAGTTCTTCTGTCTTCCCAAGACTTCTTTTCTCCAGGCTGAATGACGCCATTTCTTTCAACTGATCCTTATAAGGTGTGAACTTGAGGCATTTCATCATTCTAATTTCAAGTATAATTAATGTTTTAGCTAAAGGGACAGTTAGATGGCACAGTGGATAGAGTGCCCAGCCTGGAATCAAGAAGACTCATCTTTGTGGGTTCAAATCTGGCCTCAGACAGTCACTAAGATGTGTGACCCTGGGCAAGTCACTCTACTGTGTTTGCCTCAGTATCCTCATCTGTCAAATCAGCTGGAGGGGGAAATGGCAAACCACCCTAGTATCTTTGCGAAGAAAACCCCAAACAGGGTCATGAAGAGTTGGACATGACTGAAAACATGATTAAACAACACTATAACTTGTAGAACTGATAGCAGTTCTCCGGGTCAAATGAAATATGATTTGTAAAGTGCTCAGCACAGTGTTCAGCACAAAGTAGGTGAATGACAAATGCTTATTCCTTTCCTTTCTTCCTCCTTCCAGATGTAGCTTGACAAAGGCAGAGTAGGAATGATGAGCACCTCCCTATTCCTGGGACTTATATCCCTCCTATCAAAGCCCATGAGCTTATTATTATTTGAGGGTGGGAGGGAGTATGCTATCATATCACACAGTTGACCCATTTTGACCTTGCAGTTCACTAATCTATCTTCCCATTGCCCCCAATTAAAAAAACAAATAGACAAACAAAAAAACAACTGTTGTTTAAATACTAATGTCAAACCCCATTTTGAACTTGTGTAGTTGGGAAAACTTTATATTTATCCTATTAAATTTCATCTTATTCAATTTAGCCCAATATTCTAGACAGTGAAGATCATTTCAGTTCCTGATTCTGTCATCCGTGGTATTAGCGACTTTGTCTAGCTTTGTATCACCTGAAAATTTGGTAAGGATTCCAATGCTAAGAAAAAAATGGATGATCATGGACCCAAACACATATCCCCGGGATATAGACCTTATTACAAGTTGGCATAAAACCATTGCTGACTACTAACCATGCCGTTATCTAACTTTCACTTTGTCTACAAGAATGACATGAGGTGACTTCGTAATGCAATGTATCATATTTCTCACCCTCTCAGTGCATGGGGGAAAGGTGGGGAAAAGAAGAGAATTTGGAACTTAAAAATTAACATAAAAAATAATTGACATGAGAGACTTTGCTAAAAATCTAAGTAAACTGTATCTAGAATATTCCTCTGGATAAGTACTTTAGAAATTCAGTCAAAAAAGGAAATAAGGTTAATCTGATTAATTCTTGATTAAACTATGTTGGATCTTACTGGCCTCCATTTTCCTTTCTACATGTTCACTTCCTCTTGAATGAAATATTCTAGAATTTTATCAGGAATCAAAGTAGAATTTAATGGCCTGTAGTCTGAAATTATCATTCACTTCCATTTTCTGAAAATCTAAAATTTTCCCAATTTTATCACAGCAATACCCTTCCTGTTTTCTCTTCTCTTTCAGGCATCACTGATGGGCTAAACAATCACATCTGATAGTGCATTCAGGGTTTGAGGATATAATTCCATTGGGCCAGGTATCTTGAAGTCATTCAAGGCAGCTAGCTGTTTGTATACTATTACCTTCCCATCCTTGAATTAACCCTTTTTGTTCTGTATCTAACTTGACACAGAAAACAAAATAAAAACAAACCCTAGGCAACGTTGCCCTCACTCTCATCAGATATCCCCATCCCATCCAAGCCAAGCAGAGGTCCTATGGCGTCTTGACTCCTCCTCTATTCCCTGATCATTTTGGTTGCCCTTAGCTTTCCTCCCAAAGTACAGCTTATCCTGAGATTGCATACTATTCTTTGAAGTCCATGAAATGCTTTTGTATTCATCCTTTATTACCTTCCCTTGCATTCATCTTTGGGATATTTCTTTAAAAAAAACCCAGGATGTTAGTGAGCTTCCTGTGCTTCCATATAGGTCTTTTCAAACAATTCCTGCTGTGTCTTTTTTCCTCATCAAAACTTCTTCCTTTATGTGTTCACAATTTCTTCCTTGAGTGCTTCCCTTCCCTTCTGGGTTATCTTTCTCTGTGGAATTCAAGATCACAGGACTGTATTTATCATTCCTTTAAACTTTTAGAAAACAGGATTCCCAAATCTAGGAAGCATGTCAGACTATGACTGCCTTCCTTTCCCTCTGTTACAAACTCTAGGATAGAGAAGTCACTTTCAGCAAGAGGTTCTATCCTCACCACAGTCAGCTTTTCCCTATCTATGATAACCAGATCCAGAGTAGAATTTCTCCTTTTTGATCAAAAGAAATGTTGAAACTCAGGAAGAGCACTAGCTCATCTATGTGGATAAAGTGCTGAACCCTGAATCAGAAAGAATTGAGTTCAAATGTGACCTCAGTTGCTTACTGACTATCTAACCTTGGTCAAGTTATTTGACTTCTGTTAAACAACTGTAAATGAGGATAACAATAACACTTGACCTTCAAAGTTGTTATGAAGATTAAATGAGATGTCTTTAAAGTGCTTACACAATGTCTGGCACATAGTAGGGACTATACTTATGCTTATTCTTCCCTTTCAGATAAAGATTATAGTACAATGATGAGGAAGACTCTCTCAATTCAGTATAGTGAGAAATCATCAATTTGGCCCTTTTTCCCTGTCCTGACTTTGAATTAGCTCATTTCATTTCTGTTATTTAATGTGACCTTAGAAAAATGAAATAGTGTTAGAAGGGACCTTGGGCATCATTTAGTCCATCCCCATAATCTTGTAAATAAGGAAATTGCGGCATAGAGGTAAAATAATTTGTCCTAAGACTTAAGACCAGTGAATCTTCTGACTTAATTTCAGTACCTTTATAGACAGTTCAGAACCTGATGCAGCATTAAGCTCTACACCCTGCCTCATCACTCCAAATTCACTCCCAATCTTTCTTAGCATACATACACGATTTGATGCCCTTATAATTAGCAGCTTATGTTATTGTGAATTGAAGAAGACCCATTTGCTTTAGCACTAAAATGAACATCTTAAACTTCATAAAGAAACAAATAGCTAGCCAGTAAATTCTTCAGGGACATAGATACAGGTGGTTTCACTAGAATTGGCCTGCATGCCCATCCTGCCAGGTTTCATCAGTAAAGATATATTTCCTTTTCAGCTCACACCAGGTATTGGTAAGGCTGAAACGTGTAGATTTTCTGCCCTTCTTTTCCACACTTTTCATTTAGCTGATTTCTAAAGAGGAGAGAAATTGTTTTCATTTAAACAAACCATTATGTTGGAAACAAGGCCATAATCAACAAGGAACATCCTAATATTATTATTTTGAGGAGCATTCCAATTCAAGATTTTTCATGGATAGCTGGACACAATCCAGACCACCCTCTCTCATGTACACACGTGCACACCCACTGAGGACTCTAGCATGTTCTTTAAAGGTCCACCCCAACTAACACAGCTCTCAATAACTGTCCTTGATGTCACTATGTCTTCTCCTCCTACAGGCCATTATAAAGTGTTACACTAGAAAAGAAAATACTAGCTTTGGAGTTATGGGGTCACTAGATTTCAGTCCTGCTTTTGACATTTCCTGCCAGTGTGAACTTGGGCAACTGACCTCACCTCCCTGGGCTTCTCTTTCTTCATCTCTCAAATCAGAAGGTTGAACTAGATGGCCTTGGAAGTCTCTTCCTTGTCTAATCTATGATGCTATGAACTCCACTAAAAAGGAAAGGATCCATTTCTCATACTGGTTCCTCCTTCAGAGTATGCTTAGATACAAAGGCTTGCACTGCCTAAAATTTCCCACACAAGACTCAAATCTAAAGGACACCATCATGATAGATTGACCATAGTGAATGTCCTATGTTCACTGAATGTTCACTACAGCTTGAGGTTCAGTTTCTGTATTTGGATACCCAAAGCAGACTCTACTGCTCCAGGCATCAGAATTCACTAGAAAGATGCCACAGACAGAAGGAAGTTAAGTACCCTGGTATGGAAAAGCTGTAGAGATGAAGCCGGAGATTCTCCAGGATTCTTGAAGAATAGGAAGGGACCTTAGAGTTCATCTAGTCAAATATTCCCATTTTGCAGAGGATGAAACTAAGGTGCAAACAGAATAAATGATCTGATCAAAGAGACGGAGCCCAAATCAGCTGGTTTCCTATTTTCTAGCATGTTCTCATTTGGCTGCGGACTAAGTCAGTTCCACCCACAAGATGGCCAGAAATAGTGAGGAACAACCGTAGAGTAAAAACATCTGAATGTTCTAATTTTCCTAATTCTGGGTGTTCCATAACCATTCCTTCTCAGATAGTTTTCTTGATATTTGGTATTTTTATCTTTGAATTTCAAATTATAGAGTGATCGGGGGTATATGTGGTAGGGGACAGTTTCTGCTCAAATGATTTAAAATGCTCTAAATGAGAAGATTCTTTTTCCTGAAATCAAATCTAGTCTCAGACACCATGTGACTCCGAGCAAGTCACTCTGTTTACCTCAGTTTCCTCATCTGTAAAATGAGCTGGAGAAGGAAATGGCAAACCACTGGAGTACTTCTGTAAAGAAAACCCCAAATGGGTACATGAAGAGTCAAACACAACTGATAAACAACTGAACAACAAAAATGTGGGATTCAAAGCCTCTGTCATCATTCTATTTTAAAAGAATGATTTTGATCTGAAGTACTGAACCATAGCACACTGAATGTGTACTGAAATGCTTCTGATTAAAATCTCCACTAAGTCTCCCTGCCCCAGGTTAATAGCACCACAGGTCATGACAGTCCTCAGAGACAAATGGGTTGGATATGACGGTGACTTACTTAACAAAATAACTATAATTCACAGGTCCATACCTGAATCTTAAAATGCTGGTTTTATGTGATTTCTCCTTTCACTTGCTAGAATACAAATTTTAATTGAAAAAATTCTGAACTTAAATTCCACCCCTCCCAAACATTTCCATATACAAAATAGAATAGAAAGAGGATTATATATGAAAACAAAAATCTCCTCTCTCCTGCCAATAAAAAAAGAACAACACAATCCTTGTAAGAAACAGGTACAGGGAAGCTAAACAAATCTACATATGTGCATGCCCAAAAATATTTGTCTTATTCTTTGAGTTCATGGCCTCTCTGTAAGGATGTGGATACAGTGCTTCATCATCTGTCCTCTGGTGTACTGACTGAATCAATGCATTGGTCAGAATTCTTAAGGGATCATGAAGCACCCACACTGTCCCCTACTATCCACTAAGATAAGGAGCATGTGTTTACACAATTCCTGGGTTTGGAGATAAAGCCTGTAGAACAAAAACTTATCTGGTCTTCAGGGATAAAGCCCTACATCCTTAATTCCTGTGTACTAACCAACTAAACCAACCAGTTTCAATCATCTCTCCTCTGGGAAGCTTTTCCAGGTCATGCATCTAGAAACAATCTCCCTAAATCCTGGATGCATTTTCTCTTTCTTTATAAATTAAACATTTTCCATATACTATCTTGAATTGTAGGGAGTTTTGTTGTTTTTTTTTTGTTTAAAAAAAAGTGTGTCCAAGTCTCTGCCACCCACTTCCCCAACAGAATTCTAACGTGCTACACTGAAAGGTCCTTAGATTTTTGTTCTTTCTCTTCCTTGTTATCTCTAAGTCACTCAGTAAGAATATTGTTGACTGAGCAGTTAACACTAATAGGCATAGGCCTACAAAAATATACATGAAAGACCTGTGAATTCTAACACACATCAAGAACAGAATATCCAAGTTTTCTATTGGCTCTTGTTTCCAATATAATCACTTGTTTAAATGAAGGCTTCTTCTCTTCTCATTAGAAACTCCAACCATATAAAAAAGCTATGATTGGAAGCCTGACAAAGGGACTCAACACACAATACATAATTTATCTTTTATTTCCCCAAAGTAAGGGGTATTTTAAGAAAACCCCTGTGGCTTCTTAAAAGAGCCTATAGCAAGGACACCAAGGCTAAGTCAGTTAAATAAACCACTAGAACACAAGAATAGGGCATCATCTATTAATTTGCTGAACAATGCCTAGTGAAAGTTCTTTTCACATACTAGAGTTTCATTTATTTATTGAAATGAATAGTACAAATAAGTACATTCTGAAATAGAATATGAATAAAAGTAAAGTCATTTCGGAATCACTGATTAAAAATTACCTGCAAAAAGTATGGGTTGAAGTAGACAGGTTGGGCAGAAGCTTATTAATTTGAGGGTTTCAGTGAACTGGAAAAAGCTTAAGATGAGATAATGTGGCAGCTTACCTCACAGTAAGACATGCATTAATAGGAATATAGTGACCAGAACCATGAAAGATGCTATCTTGGAATACTCTCTTCTTGGCAAACTACATTTTAGACTATTGGAGGAATATATTTTAAGAGACATTGAAAAATTTTCCAACAAAGGAGTGGACTGCCATGGAAGGTAGTGAGTTTTCCATCACTGCAAATTATCAAGCAGAGGCAAGTTATACCTTTCTTGGGATATTGTAAAAGGAATTCATGCTGGACATTGTATGAGTTGGACTAGAAGGTTCCTTTAAAATGTTAAATTCAGTGGTAATTTTTAAAGTATGTTTTTCAAGGACTCTACTTTCCGGACAAAATGGAAAGCTCACTGTCCACCTTCCCCATTTCCCATGTTCCATAATTTTTGTCCTGCCCTTTACAGTCATTGTGCCTTTATTAATACTTGAAATAGATCTCTCCTTTCTACACTCCAAAACTACCTTTGATGTCTGTCTCCCTCTTCAAATCCTAAATCAGTTTCTACCTCCTCCATGAATCCCCTCCTGAAATGTAGTCCATAATCTTAATGATCATTCTCTCTCCTGCCTCTAAATTCTTACTGCATTTTGGGAGACATCTTGGTACTCATTTTCTTGATTGCAAAGAATTGCCTTGAATCAGAGTTATTTGTGTTCATGTCTTGACCCCACCCCCACCCCAATTAGGGTGTAAGCTCCTTCAGAGAAGAGATTGTGTTTTATTAATTACTTTTATACAGGTCCTAGAATTAGTAAACACTTCAGAAACGCTTGTTGAATTGAACCAAAGAGCCTGAATTGGCAGCTTCTCAGTGGAAAATCACAGTAGTTTAACATAGGAAGATGTATTATGGAGGCCTTTCTGGGGGGTGGAACAGCTGTGCTCTGGCTCCCCTTTTGACTTAGCTCCAGAGAAAATCCTTGTACTATTACCTAAGAAAGGATTTAGGTGAGAGAGAAAGAATAGCTTCCTTACATAAGAGGCAAACATTGTGCTAAACATGCAAGATATGGATGTGAAAGTGAAATAGAACCTGCCCGCCAGGAGCTTATTTTCTAATGGTGAATACCATTATTTGGTATGTGTCTCTGTGTGTGTATATACACTTATATACACACATGTATTTAGATGTCTGTGTGTATATAGACACACAATATGTGCACACACACTCATGTGTGTATACACACATGTTTATATATGTGCAGGTGCATACTTGTATGCATCGTATATGTTTATGTGTTTAATCTATATGCATATATACTATATAGTCCTCATATATCATGCATAAAGAGACTATATAAAATATATGTATATAATATAATGTGGGCAGCTAGGTGGCACAATGGATAGAGTTCCAGGTCTAGGGTCAGGAAGACTCAACTTTCTGAATTCAAATTTGGCCTCAGATACTTCCCAGCTTCATGACCCTGTGCAAATCACTTAACCCTGTTTACCTCAAGTGTTCTCATTTGTAAAATGAGCTTGAGAAGAAAATGGCAAACCAGTATTTTGCCAAGAAAACCTCACATGGCGTCATGAAGAGTTGAACACAACTGAACAACAACAATATAGCATAATGTAATAGTATATGTTATATTGTATTACATATAATAGTACAAATACACATGCATATATGTGCATGTGTGTATACGTGTGTCTAAATAAGTAAATATTTATATTGCCTACAAGGCACTTTGGGGAGGGGGCCATTTAGTTGGGGAAGGTGGTAAGGATCAGGAAAGAAAGAAAGCAAAGATTTATTAAATGCCTACTATGCACCAGGAACTGTGCTAAACATTTCACAAATATCTCATTTGATCCTCACAATAACCCTGACAGGTGGGTGGTATTATTATTATTCCCATTTTACAGTTGAGATCACTGAGGCAAACAAAGGTCAAGTGACTCATCCAGGGTCACAGAGCTGATAAATGTCTGAAGCTGAGTTTGAACTCAGATCTTCCTGATTCCAGGCCCAGCTTTCTATTGTCCACTAGCTTCCCCCAGGTTCATTTTTTACGTATCAAAATGCACTCAATCTTTACCATCCAGACAAATCACATTGGTATGGTGGAAAGAAAAATAGGATGCAAGAAATCTGGGTTCTTTGCCTGGTCCTCTCATTATTAGTTGGGTAAGCTCTGACAAGTTGTTCAGCTGTAGACATCAATTGCCTTATTCATTAAATGTGGATAAAGCCATCTTATGACCTCAAGGCAGGGAACTGAGAAGAATGACCTCTTGTGCATTCTTCTAGCTCTTCTGTGTTGAATTCGATTCCTGAAATTTCAGCTTTGTTGGATGAGTGGACTCCCCATCTCCCTCATGGTCACTTTCTAACACCAAAGAAAAGTAGTTAATGACAGCAGAGGAGACAAAACTTGCTACTTGGAGATTATGTTAAAAAGGATCTGAGAAAAGCAAGGCCTTTGGTGTTCCAAAACAGTGAGCAAAGATAGGAAAGATGGCTGGACTCTTTAAAAACTAGTTAAGAAAGATCTTTCTCAGTATTTGTCCCTTTGTTTCTAATGGCTCCTTGGAAGCAGACAACAGTTGGGAAGGCCTCCAGGCATGGGTGATAAAACACTAAATAGTTTCCCTCTTCTCTGTAATACAACCTTCATTCCTCATCCAGGGAGAGATTATGTACATAAGGCTCCTGTCTCTTGTCTAAATACCAGACAGCCATGAGCAAGAAATACTGTTAGATTCCAGGGTTCCCTTAGAGCCAAGCAGCCTCTGAATCTGTACCACAGGGCCTCTTCCATCAGGGATTTAGCTGCTCCTCCTACCTCTTGACCATTATACAGGTAGCAGAAAGAGACCTGGGGGAAAAAAACAGTAGGTCCCCCAAAGAACCTCAGTTTGCATTATTTATAACCAAAGTTACTCAGTTAATGAGAATTTATTAAGTGCCTATGTATCAGGCACTGTACTAAATCCTGGAGACATAACTTAAGCCCCTCTTCCCCCCCCAAAAATCAGTCTTATCTTCAAGGATCTCACAGCTAATGGGGGAGACAGCATACAAACAAATATGTACAAAGTGAAGATAAGACTTCAGAAGTTTCCCAGTAAATTAGGTCAATACAAGAAAGACATTGATTATAGAGGGCTTTCTCCAGGAGCTTACCCATAAAAGGCAGAAAAGACATAAAATAATATCTAAAAAAGAGTTAACCAATGAATTTCCATAAACCCAAAGAAAGTGGTGCACCATCTTCAAAGTAGAACAAGCCCAAAAATACCCCCCAAAATTTAATGCCAGCAAGAATGGTCATTACTGAGAGAAACTTCCAAAAACAGTTTTCATCACAACATTCCTTAATCTCATAATTGTCTAGGCAGACAGTTGTATCGAGATAGTAAGGTGGCCACGTGGTTGGGATACTGTGCCTAGAATGAGGAAGACCTGAGTTCAAATCTGACCTCAGATGATTACTATTTATGTGACCTTGGGCAAATCACCTAATCTCTCTCTGGCTGTTTCATACATTGTAAAATAGAAATAGCATCTACCCTGCAGGACTGTTGTGAGGATCATATTAGATAATATTTGTAAATATCTTAGCCCAGTTCTTGGCATATAGTAGGTGTTTAATCAATAAATCTACTCATACTGATACTTCCTTTCTATGAAGTACCATTGAACATATGTCTTCAATATCAAGGAGTTTTGAATGTTAGTCTCTTTAGATTATTTCATGCCAGATTATAAGCAATGAATCTTCAACTTTAAACGTAAGGCTATCTAGAAAAACTCCTACCTAAGCAGGAATTTTCTCTAGAACAGGGACCATGTTATCTATTTCTTTTCTAACCCTAAAGAGACCTGGGGGAAAAAAAGAGTAGGTCCCCCAAAGAACCTCAGTTTGCATTATTTATAATCAAAGTTACTCAGTTAATGAGAATTTATTAAGTGCCTATGTATCAGGCACTGTACTAAATCCTGGAGACATAACTTAAGCCCCTCTACTCCCCCCCAAAAATCAGTCTTATCTTCAAGGATCTCACAGCTAATGGGCAATTTTGTACATCCCATCATAGGTGAATAAATCAGGTGATTTATTAACAGTGCTAATCTTCTTGGTATTCTTAATGATAGGACCAAAGATATGATTCTGCAAGATAACACTAATTCTTATTACAAAGACAAGCTATGTTCTTGGTCTCTAGTCAACAATGTCAATAGAGAGTAGATATTGTAATAATATGGTTGCCACAAAAAATGGATATGTGGAAACAAATATATTTTGAAAAGAACATTGAATTTAGAGTCAGAAGCTCTTAGTTAAAGAGCTTCCACTTTAACTGTTGTAACCTTAGAGAAGTTATGTCATCTGTCTGGGCATGTTTTTTCATCTATGACATGAGGGAACTTTTAGGGTGTATTATCTCTCCAAATCTATGATCCCAAGATCTTGGTAATCATGGGTTCTCTGTTGTCCCCTCACACAGTGTATGCTCACACCCTTTGACTATCCCAAAAGTTGTTATTTTTTTTTAAAAAGGAGTATTGTGTTTTTCCCAAGCACTGGTCACTCCTTTACCCAGTGATTTCCATGAATGTTGAGATGTTTCCCATGCATTCATGGTCTGACTGTCACACAGTCATTACTCAATGGAGCACTTCAGCAGTCATGAAGAGGGAGAGGGAGAGTGTGGGTAGGGTAAAGGCAGGCTCTTTGTCCTCAATCTTTAATCAACCATCTTATTAAAGATAATTATTTATATGATGATCTGACCTTTGGCAACTCAGTTCCCAAACCAGCTAGTAAACAGTGGGAAAATAATGCTCATGTAGAGGTTGTCTCTTTTGGAAACACAGGCATGGTTTTTTCAATTTATGGAAATGAAGGACTGGAAAGGATTTTTAAAGATTATCTAGTCTAACGTCATCATTTTATAGACCAAAAGAGGGAAGTTTGCCAAGAGTCACACAGGTAGCTAGTGACATAAATCAGCCACAATTTTTTTACATCCTAAGTTTAGATCATGTCATAGACCTAGACCTGGCATGGATCTTAGAGGAAATCTGATCCAACCCCCTCCCCCCATTTTGCAGATGAAGAGACTGAGGCCCAAAGAGATTAAATGACTTGCTCAATGTCACACAGGTAAAAAGTGGCAATATCCAAGTTCAGTACTCTTTCCACTGCGCTTTATTTGGTAATGAAGATTTGAATACCGTACGTTGACAGGTCACAAAATCGTACCATATTCAAGAATGTTGGATCATGCTCTTGGAATGAGTGGATTATCCAGTCCAACACCCTCATTTTACAAAGAAGTAAAGGAGGCCCAAAGAGGTGAGACAATTTGCCCAAGGTCATCCTGGAAATTGATGGCAGACCCAGAACTTGCAGCCATGTCCTCTTGATTCCTAACTCAGCATTCTTTCAACAATGGTGTGATGACCCATCAGAAAAGAGCTTCTTATGGGTCCACCTTCTTTTAAGAAAATAATAAAAACAGCATAAACTGTGAATCCATCACAGCCTTCTTGAGTTGAAAGTTCCCAGCCAAAACTCAGCTTAAACTCATTTTACTCAAAAGTGGTATCAATTTGAAATCTGGATGCTCATGAAGAATTCTGTAAAAGCTTGACTTCTTCAACTCAGTATTAACAGAAGGAAAACAAACAAATTTTACAAGGGATTGGTGGTAATCTGACTGTTACATTTGTCCTTTCAGTGATCATCAGGACTGGTCTGACTACTCAGGAAAGTGTATGCTTAGGTAAGTTCAAAGTCAAAGGGACTCTTTGAGTCTGTCTCTCATTCAACTGATGAGAAAACTAAACCCAAGTGAGTTTAAGGAAATTGTCCAAAGTCACACAGAGATTAACTCCACCACCCAATCCAGAATCTCTCCCCCTACACTTAGATGCCTCTTCCTTCTCTCATTTTTCCATTATTTGCAATCAAAAAAGGCAAATATTTCCAGAAAATAACACACTCAAGAATGAAAAATAGTTAAATCTACATACCCCCTCTTCTATGCCCCATAAGCAGACCTTCCAAGACCATATGTGCACCATAAGATAGTTAATTCCTCCACTCCTAGAAATGCCCTTCTGAATCACCCTTGAGCCAGCCTCCTTTCCTAGGTCCTCCAAACACTACAGGAGTTGATGAGGCAGTCATTTAGTACATCTGAGAAATTCATTCTTCAGGAATTGTGCATATTTTGTCTAAGGATCCTCTTAAGCTAGAGATTTGGCAATACCCAAGTAAATGCAAATTAAACTTTGTGTTTTGCAAAAGTAAATTGCTAATATGTTGTCTTGATCCTTAAGAGTCTGATGGAAAAATGGAACAAATGAAAAAAATGATCTATAGATCCCAGGCGGAAGAAAAGATCTATGGTGAGTGTGAATGAGAAAGATGGTAGGTGATGAAGGAGAAAGTGCTTTAAGGAGGAAGAAAAAATTGAAGTGATATGAGAATAGAAAAATAGATTTTTTTCTGAACTGAAGTTAGGACATTCGCATGTGGATCAGATGCTTAATGACTTCCAGTCACTTTTTTGTATCTGCAGACATTGCCAAGCCAAGCATGAATATACTATCATACATTGGTGATCTTGTAGGCAAGGGAAAGTCATATACATATTCAGCATCAGTTAAGTTCCATTTGCTCAAGGTTATACTCTCAAGACTCCTAACAGTTCAGACTTGCTGTCTGACTTCAAACATGTAACAGTTTGTTATTCAAACAAACATGAGTTAGCAATAGCCATACAAACATTTGCTGACGCTGTTCTATAAACTATATTTGAAGTGTGCTCTATAAAAAAAGCATACTTCTTTCCCAGAAATGAACCTTATGGAAAGGACAGCAGATCAATTCCAGAAAATTACACAGGGATCTTGGACATCTCAAGGTCTTTTGGGATATGGCTACTGCTTGGGATGTGTTATAAAATACATCTAATGGTAATTGTCCAGGAAAGGATGGTAGCCCAACTGTTCCATTGTGGGCTTGCCTTGCCTAGACAATTATGAAGCTCATTTAAGGAGACCTGACGAGGGAAGCCATAGATAATCTGACTTTTCTTCAGTCTCGTTGCTTCAAGGAGATAATGTTTTTGACTTACCCTTACATTAGTGAGCGGATATCTGATAAATAAATTATCAAAAAAGAGATTGATGACCCTATGGCTGTAATACATACTGGTAGGAATGCCATTTCACCTCCTTGCATCCAAGGGAATGTATACAACAGTTGAGGTTTAATTGATGGAAATTAATTGACAACATCGTAGGCATCCTGACTATTACATTGGAGAGCTAGAAGGAACAAACCTCTTACCAGTATTAGTTTCAAAAGGAAAGAGCCCGATAGGAAGGATCAGTTCTTTAAAGTGTAAACTTTATAAAAGAGAATCTACTAAGTTAGTGAGATCCATATAAGAGGCACATAATGCCTAACATAATAACATTAAATGAGTATGAGTGTAACTAAACTCCACTGTGCTTTGTATCAGCTATCAGTTAACTGTTAGTGCAAGATTTACAGTCTACTTAGACTATCCCTTATGATGTGACATAACCCATTGTTGATGAACTTGACTCTGTTCCTCAATAGGGGTACTTCTTTAGAATTGGTTATGTTTTGCTGTGATAGACTATTCGTCATATAGGACAGGTTTAATCCCCCATGACAGGGCCAAGACCTTCTCTCCATGGAAGACAGTTCTATCTGTGTTCATGGGGCAGACTTCAAAAGTGAGGAAATGAGAGAGAACTTGTAACAATTTCCATACCTTGCTCAGAATTCCTGAGGACATAGATGTTAGAGAAAGAAGTCTTAGCCAAAGAGAAAATAAAACTTGATGTAAGTCACCCATCTGGGGTTAAGGGAAGGATTTTTATGGTTATCCTCGAGCTAATCTGATTGCATGCTGATAAAATGGTTTGTCGTTAAAAAGGAAGAATGCTGGGCCAGTGACAGTCTCTGTGAGTATGAAAAGAGTATTTCAAAGGGTTTCTTATCCCAAACTTGTTTAAAATAATGTCAAGAGTTTCTGACAGCATGACTAAAATATTTCCTAATATTTATTCTGAGCTTGTCTGCATACTTTTATAATGTGTGGCTGCATTTCAGGTTAACTACTGTCACTCGCCAACTATTATCATAGGATGGCTCATATCACATAGAATTCTTTTTTTAAAATTTATTTAATATTTTTATTTGTTTTCTTGTTTACATCATTCATTTTCATTACATTTTTGAATTACAAATTTTCTCCCCGTCTTGCCCCTGCCCTAACCGTAAAACAGCAATCCCACTCACATAGAATTCTTGATTCACATGGAAGAAAAGGTTTGGAAAAAATATATTTTTCAATTGCATTCTTAGTAGTTGGTCCACCTTTGGTTAGACTTCCAACCACCTCAAGAGTATGATCTATTTTTTTCCCCAGTATTTGATTCATCCACCATCTCTTCAATTAAGTTTAATTGGTAGGCCATAAAGGAAGGGGTACACACTCAAGTGCTCCAATGAGTAGATTGTTTTGTTCCAAGTTTGACTTCAAATTTTATCTCTTATATCAGACCCCACATACTTTAACATTAAATAACCCCTACTTCCTGAGAGAGTCTTGAGAAGAGTAGTTTGAAGAACCCTTGATCAAGGGAACATGAATAATTAAATTTGCAAAATTGGCCTAAGTGTCTTACAGAATCTACAAATGCATTAGCTAGAGACCTTTCATCAATGACTCCATGCTTTTCCAGAATTATGAGTGATATCTGAGTTGAGAAATGCTGTATTCTGAAGATCAAATAGCTGGGTTTAAATTATGGGGGAAATCTAGCCAGACTCCAGAGGTGTCTTTGGACACAAGTGTTACTAACCTGCAGGTTCCTCCCAACAGTGAAGTTATCCTTGTCACAAACACATATTTCATTACAATCATCTTATAATTGCAAGCTTACTGTTTATGTCATATCTGTAAGATTATTAACTCAATTAGTCAAGGGGTATGTCACCTCAAATTTTATCCAAGATTTTTTTCCTCTCTCAATTTGTTTCAATTTATGTCATGTAAGTATAAGGTGATCTACCTGCCAAAGAGAGGAATCGCATATATATCTGAGAATTATCTTAAATATTAACTTTTGCTCAGTGGTTGGTAAAAATATGGATATGACATTGTTGCTACCATAAAGCATTCCAGAAGGAGAAACAGGCCATTGATCTGTTCTATTCTAATGAACAAGGAGAGTTTGGGGTCCCTAAGTTCCTCACTAACCTCTTATGCTTGGTCAGAAGGGGTAATGTAATATTATACAGTCACTATGAAGAGGGATCATTGTATTATGCCAGAAAATACTTGGCTTGTAAGACTGCTGCAATGTCCTTTTGCTGAGTGACCCATGTCCCAGTATATAACCAATTGATGGTTACTTATTTGATGACCTAAAGTTTTATGCCAGTGGTTCTCAACCTGTGGGTTATGTTCAATTTGTAACAATGAAGATACATCCTGTATACTAGATATTTACATCACAATTCATAGAAGTAGCAAAATTACACTTATGAAGTAGCAATGAAAATAATTTTATGGTTGGAGGTCACCACAAAATGAGGAACTTTATTAAAGGGTCACAGCATTAGGAAGGTTAAGAACTAATGTTTTATGCTGAAGAAGTACTAGCTGGGTCATGGAGAGATTACTCTGGCACAGAAAGACTAATAATTCAGCGAATTCAGTTCCTCCTTGTTCATTTGCAACAAGCACTGGGTCTTGAGATCACTTGTGGGAAGACTTATTTATACGGAAATAGGGAGTGGTGGATGATGCCAAATAAGGATGATTGTATAAGGCCCGGGGAAGGATTTTTGGCTCGGTGGGATCAAATGACTGACATAATAGGTTATAACATAATTTGTTGTAATTTGGATCCTACTATCCCAATAGTTGGCCTGGGATGGGGTGGTTGGGGGAACCTATGGTTTCTGACCTGAGAATTAAGTGTCCTTGTCTTAGGTCCTCAGAACAGACAATTAAGTACAGAAAAAAATTCTAAATGAGTAATCAACTATCTCTAGCATACAATGACCGGGCTAGAAAAATGGAGCTAATATATGTTTGGTAAATTTTAAAGCACTATGAAGAGTATACCAAAAGTCTTAGTACATCTTTAACCTACTAGAGATTTTAAAGTGTTAAAAAAAACATTGGAGCAGCTAGGTGTTGGAGTGAATAGAGCATTGGCCTTGAAGTCAGGAGGAGCTGAGTTCAAATGTGGCCTCAGACACTTGATACTTTACTAGCTGTGTGACCTTTGGTAAGTAAGTCACTTAACCCCAATTGCCTTGCCTTCTCCCCTCCAAAAATTTAAACATTTTTAAAGCAGTTTAAAAAACATTTAAAAATTCCTGTCTGCATAATTTCATCATGTGTGGCTGCATTTCAGGTTTACCATTGCCACCGGCCAAGCATTATCACAGGATGTGTTTTATATCCTGTAGAATTCTCAATTCTACTGGAAGAAAAGGTTTGGAAAAAACCCTAAATTTATCAGTTGCATTCTGTATTTTGACATGCTATATAAAATGTTAACTATTATTGTGTGGAAACTTCCCCCCACCCCAATCTCCAAAAACAAAACAAAGCAAAACAAAAAACAATGTGAGATTTCATCAAATGAAGCACAGTGTCCATAGAGGACATAACTTTGTTGGACTCTGCCCTGGTCAGACCACATCTACAGTGGTGCCTTTCATTCTCAGTGCCATACATTAGGAAGGAGAATAATTAGCTGGAAGGCAACTAATATGGTTTATCCAGAGGAGGGCAACCAGGGTAGTGAAGGACTTGAAGGCGATTTATTTATTATTGGAGATCTATTTATTGTTATTGTTCAGTCATGTCTAACTCTTTGTGACCCTGTGGGCCATACTGTCCATGGGTTTTCTTGGCAAAGATACTGAAGTGGTTTGCCATTTCCTTTCCAGTGGATTAAGTCAAGCAGAAGTTAAGTAACTTGACCAGGGTCATACAACTACTAGTGTCTGAGGTTAGACTTGAATTCAGGTCTTTCTGACTGGTCCCAGTGCTCTATGAACAAAGATACTACTGAGCTGCTTCCTAGATTTATTTGCTTGGTTTCAAAGGACGGAATCAAGAACAATGGGAAGAAGTTGAAAAGTTGAAAAAAATTTGCTATCGACGTAAGAAAAACTTCGTACAATAATAGTGATTAAAAAGTGGAATGTGCTGTTTAGAGATGGTACTCTCAAAGTCTTTAAGCAAAGGCAAAAAAGATGGATGTCCACTTGTTAGGTGTGTTATTGAAGGAATTCTTTTTCAGGTGAGTTGCACTAAATGGCCCCTGGGGTCCCTTCCAACTTTGAGACTGCCATTTTTCTGAATCTGTTAGTCAATAGGCATTTATTAAGTACCTGCCTTGTTCCAGGCACTGGGAGTCCAAAAGACAGAAGATAGTCTGCTCTCAAGCAGTTCTTAGTGCCAATGACTATGTACAAACAAGCTATAGATAGGATAAATGGAAGCTGATCAGCAGAAGTAACTGAGGATGAACCTTTCTGAGCTTAGACAGATCATTAGACAGCAGACGCACAGTTCTTGACCAGGACTGTGGGCAAAGCCTTTCGAGTTTGTTAAGATTTAGTAGAGTTCATCCTACTAGCTTCTTTATGAAAAATAAACTGAACTTAAAAGAATTTGGTCAGAGCCTATTCCTTCTTCCTCATTCCCATCTCCTTTCTTATTTTACCTATATTTGCCAACCAAAGCTAATGTTGCTGTTTTCTTGTCAATTTTTCTTCAAGGTCCTGTTTTCTGACAATGGAATCATTTTGGTTCCTTCCAATGGATTTCTTCCAAGTTTCAAGTTTTCCTTTTCTCTTTCAAGAAGAGGCTTTCTACTAGATATTCCTCCCTGTGGCTTCCAACAACCATGAACAACTCCCTGGAGTCATCCCTGGGCATGAGTTTTCTAGCTACTCCTTTAATCAATGTAATGATGACTGAATACTTAAACAGGAGGGGAAAAAACAGTATAGCTCAGTTTATCTTGGTTAAGTGGTTCCATCCTGACCTAAGAATTTCTGAAGTAGGTTGAAGGTCAGCCTCCAGAGGCTCCCTGAGCTCTTCTTAAAACTAGCCCTCCCTTATCCCTTCAAACAGCAGAATACCCTGTTTCAGTGTGCTACTATTCTCCAAGTTGCCTGATTTACAAGCTCTCTCCCACTTGTCTTTTGACTATCCTCCCCCATTTCCAATATTCAAAGACCTATGATTTATTTTTTCTTCAAAATGAGACAAGAGAATTCACTCATTCATTCATTATTTATTCATTCATTCATCCATTCATTCTCTCTGTATGTATGTACACACATATATTTCTCCCCCTCCCTTTCTATCTTCACTGCCCCCACCTTGGTCCAAACTCTAATAACTTCACTCTGTCTCCAATTTCCTAACTGTTCCCCTTGATTCCCTTCAAAGCCAAAGCTAAAATAATCTCCCTAAATCACCTCTCTGATAATGTCATTCCTCTACACTAAAACCTTCAAAGGCTGCCATTGTCTATAAGAAAAAGGACAAAGTACTTGACTTGACATTAAAGACTCTCTCTTCTCTGGACTTTACCCACTTTCCCCCTCTCTGTACATTAAGTTCCTTTCCAACCTCACTTTCCATCACTCCCTGTTCATAAGACCTCAATAAGCCAGTCTGAATCAAATTATCCATTTACTCTCTCCCCAGAATTCCCATGTTACTCTCTTGCCTTCTCACTTTTCCATTTACTTGAATATGACCTCTCCCTTAAAGTCCCTTCAAGGTCTACCTCCGTAGAGAGGCTTCCCTTGGCCACACCCTCAGACCTTTCATAGCACTTTGTTTCAGCAATTTTCCAAAGCACTCATCACTTAATGTGTATTATCATTATCTATGTATCTTATCCACAGTGAGATCAGTGATTTTGTCAAATCTAAGCACTCAGTATACTGTTTCTTCCCAAGTAGGTACTTAATTGATAGTTGTTTCTTGGATGTTATCTGGCAGGAAACAACAATAAAATTAGTTGAGATGATTGCAAGTCTGAAAAGCTCCTGAAAATATGAAATGAGGGAAAGAAGCTTTAAAGAATACACAACAATTTTTTTTCAAGGCTAACATCACATGTTTCTTAACTAGATTTGGAAACTCATAACCATAGTTCCTGAACTGAACAGAATAGCTGGATAAGCCCTTGTCTAATAAGCACTTCATACTTGTATTGATTTATGTGAGATTTTACTTTCTCTTTTTAGTTCTTAAAGGCTTTTATGCCCAGACACATACATGTCCTTCAATTTCAGCTGGGACAGTGAGTCCTGGAGACTAGAACTCAGGACTCAATGCACTCCAGACATTAACTTATATTATGAAAAATACAATAATATCCAATTACTTGGATACTTGGAAAGTATCCTTTCCCTTCTCCCTGGAAAACCATTCTTTCTCTGCTGCCACAGAGACAGCCCAATGTAGTGAAAGGAAAATGAGACTGAAAGTTAGAAACCTGGGTTCTAGTGATGATTCATCTGCCAACTCCCTCCCTCACCTCAGGAAATAATTTAACCTCCAAGATTTAGTTTCCTTCTTCATAAAATGAGAAGTTTGGACCATATAATTGCCAACACTCCTTCAAATTTACAGTTCTATGAAAAATAACCTTTATTTGTCCATCTGCTTTTCCCTAATATCTTCTTCACTTCAGCTCCTATCAGAATTCTCTCTTGAATCTAGCAGGTTTCATGTGCTGATATTTATATGGATTTATATGGAGCTTTAAGATTTGAAAAGCATTTTCCATGCTATCTCATTTGATTCTCACAACAACCCCGTGAGGTAGGAGCTATTATCTCCATTTTACAGATGAGAATACTGATGCCAAGAGAGGTTAAATGACCTGCCAGGGTGACACAGTTAGTAAATGTCTGAGGCTGGATTTGAACTCAGGTCTTCCTGACTCTAAATCCTTTATCACTTTGCTAGTGAATCTTTCTCAAAATCCTGTGCTTTATTGTACGTCAACCACATTTTGTCCGTGGCCGCTTCAGAAGAAAGAGAGAATCCTCTTCTTTTATAATTATTCAAGGCTCAAAAAACATTTCCTTAAATCAAAGCTTAAACTTATTTGGGATGGTGTCCCTGACCATGAGTAACATCAAATCTTCCAGTGAATGACTACTGAGGCATTTTAATCAGAACAGATTGAGACTCACAATTTTGCCAAATTCAAAAGCTTTCACTTCGACTATTACACACATATCCTAGAGAAATCTTGGTCTTTTTCTTCCTCCCAATTTAATATCAAACAACTGGCTTGATGGCTTTGATGTGTGAAAAATTGGCCAATTATCAAGGAGGAAGCAGCTACTTGCATGAGCATTGCACAAGTTGTCCTCATTTCATCTCACCCACTCTTGTGCAGGGCTTCTACAGTCTAGAGGAAGATCTCTGAATCACCCTTAACTAGCAGTGATGCATCATATTCACATCCTGGGTTTCTGCAAATCAATTCAATGCAATTATCAGCCTATTGCCCAAGTACCTTTTCACTGAAAATAGCTCCTAATTCATTGACTTTTTGCTTGTCCTGATCTCAGGAGTTCAACTTTCAACTTCATTTTACTGATGAAGGATTTAATAGAGGCCTAAAATGGGTTTAAAATTTTATCAATATGTTATTCATTCATTGAACCAATACATTTGGAGAACCTGCTGTGTGTAAGTTACTTTATAGTATATAAAACTGGGTAGGATATAACATTTGCCCTATGGGGACTTTCATCTAATAACCTCACTAGCAGACATTATGATTCCCACTCTGCAGATGGGGACAATAGAACTCACAAGTCCATAGGAGAATTTAGAATGCCTACAGAAACAACCTAAATTCAACAGTGTATTCAAAGACATGGGCTTTTACATTCGATATGAGTTTTTTTCTTTAGACAGTGATGGTTAGACTTTGACTGATTTTCAGTGAGCATCATGGCAATGGGAATAGAAGATAATTCCTTTGGTGATGGCTCAAACCAACAGATCAACTCCTTATCCAGGAAGTTTACCTGGATTAACCTTATCCCAACCCAGACTCTGCCATTTAATTAGTGATGTGACTGAGTATATCACTTCCCTTTTCTGAAGCTGAATCTCTGCACCTGTAAAATGAAAGGTTTAGAGTAGATTACCTCTAGGGTTCCTTCCACCATTATCCACAAAACCATACTCACTTGGAATCTGCTACTTCTCTTTCCCAAGTAGTGTCTTGGGCTTTTATCTTCTGATTCAAGAAATGTCACTAGCTACCTCCTTCATCATACCAAGAAATCAAAAACATTTCTTCTTATATAGCACAACAAATCAAATTTCCCAGTTTCCTCAAGAATAACATGCTCATCTTAAAAGAAAAATTGAGTGTTATTATCATTAGAAAAGTTTAGCTTGGGTGAAGAGATTTAATATAACAAGTACAGAGCCTCTTGAAGCATAAACATCACTGATTTCATTCTGAAATTGCTATTCAGTTATTTTTCAGTCTTTTTCGCTACAATTCTTCATGACACTAGTTGGGGTTTTCTTAGCAAAGATATTCAAGTGGTTTTTTCATTTCCTTCCTCTGCTCACTTTATAGATAAGGAAACTGAGGCAAACAACATTAAGTAACTTGCTCAGGGTCATACACCTAGAAAGTCTTTGAGGCCAGATTTGAACTCAGGAAGATGAATCTTCCTGACTCCAGGACCAGCTCCTCTATGCACTGTACTGGCTACATGCCCAATTTTTTTGAAATAGAACATTCTCTTCATAATATATTTTCACATTTGGTATGGAGTTTTTCTTTAGATAGTTATGGTGAGATTGCAACTGGTTTGTAGTGAACATCACGGCAATGGGGATAGAAGATAATTCCTTTGGTGATGGCTCAGACCAAGAAGAGATCAACTCTTAACCCAAATTGTCAGAGAGTGGCTAGGTGGTGTAGTGAATAGAGCACTGGTCCAGGAGTCAGGAGGACCTGAGTTCAAATTCAGACTTAGACAGTTGACATACTTACTAGCCATGTGACTTTGGGCAAGTCATTTAACCCCAATTGTCCTCCAAAAAAGCAAAAAACGAAAACAAAACAAATTGTCATGCAGCTTTCAGATTTGGGAATTTTTTTTTAAAGAACGTGATATCCTGGAATGTCTTCTCTTCTGATCCATATATTGCCTTCACAACTTTCAGCAGTTCAAAATTCACCCTGCTAAGCTACCTGGATTAACCCTAACCCCACTCAGACTTCTCCTTTAGTATAGTCTATTATATTTGTGCTGTCTCCTTTACATTTACTATCTACACCTAGGTCATAAACTCATCAATTACAAATTTTGATTCAATTCATTGCAATCCATTATATTGCTTGCAATTAATTTTAATATTAGCCAGATATTGGAGTTACATAGTTTAGCCAGTTCCAGGTTCTTTCCTCTCTTCGTAGTCTTACTATATCACAGGAAAATAAAAAAAGAACATACCTGGATAATTATAATTCAGTGGAGTATATGTTACTGAGGTTCTAAAGTTAGTCCTTAGAGAGAAAATCCCATACAGTAAAATACTTTTGAAAATCCTCAAAAATTCTCCATTAAGTAAAGTATCTTTAAATGCTTATAGTTCGAAAGAGATTAGGGTCTCTTTAAAAGACTGTTCACATTGTCTCCCCCATTAGATTATAAACTCCTTGAAGGTGGTGATTGTTTTTGCCTTTTTTTGTGTCTTTAATTCTTAGCATATTGACTGCCTCACCCTCAAACCCCCCCCCCCAAAAGCAGATATTTAAAAATGCTTTTTAACTTCACTTGGAAGTAACTAGATATTATACTTTTCATAGTATGAGTTAAGCTGCTAAGTAGCAATGAAGAAGACTCAAAGGAGGAAACAAAGAAAAAGTAAAGGCTTAGCTTTTAGGAAAACTGAAGATTTGGGGAGTCAAAGGGTTTCACTTTTATGTAAGATTTTACTGTATATTAACAAGCTCACACTTACTCTGGAGCATTCACTCACTGAGTGGTATGGTAATTGCCAGTTTTTATTTTTATGTTTTTAGGAGTTGGTTTCTCAGTTTAAGATGGAAACTGACTGTATGCAAGGATTCATTCAATGAAAAATGTCTGTCTTTGAGGTTTCCATTAGAAAGATAAATTAGTCATGTTGAATACCAGTATTGGAAAGATTAGTTAACCCAAATTGTTTTTGTTTTGAGTTCCAAATTCTCTCCCTCCCTCCAGCTCCTCCACTAACCATTGAGAAAGCAACCAATATGATGATATTCTTTACACATGTGAGGTCAAACATATTTCCATATTAGCCATGTTGCAAAAAAGGCAAGAAAATAGACATACTTGAACCTGTACTCAGAGTTCATCAGCTTTCTCTCTATAGGTAGATGGCATTTTTCATCATGAGTCCTTTGGAATTACTGTGAAGCACTGTATCAGTCAGAGTAGTATTTCCCAGTTGATCATTGTTAAGATATTGCTGCTAACTGTACAAAGTTCTCCTGGTTCTGGTCACTTCAGTTTGCATCAGTTCATATAAATCTACATGGATATTTCTGCAACCATTTTGCTTATCATTTCTCATAGCACAATAGTACTCCATCACAATCACATACAACAACTTGTTCAACCAGTCCCTGATTGATAGACATCCCTTCAATTTCCAATTCTTTGCCACCACATAAGGCAATTGTCACTTTTGACATTTCTAATTTTCTTTCTTTTATTTTTCCAAGAGCAGGAAGGAGAAGAAAACATATATGGCTGAATTCATGTAAGGTAATGCTTCTGTGATGCAACCCTTCTGTACACATTACCTGAAAAATGCAATAGATAAGAACAAAACAAAGGACTATGAGAGGTCTGAGATGAAAGATCCGACACGTCAGCAAAGGTTTAATGAAGATGGCATGACATTTCTTATGGCTTTGAAGAATGGCACAAATTAAATAGATAAACTAGGACATGAAAAACAGTAAGCAGAGAGAACATAATGGGTGTATGCATGAGGAAAATCTGGCAATGGAGGAAAGAATGAATTGGAGGAGACAGAGAGACAGAGGAAGACTCCTTGAGGGGGTAGGTGGGCATAATGAAATCCTTTATTAAGCTTATGGTAGTGAGAAAAGAGAGTAGAAGACAAATGAGGGGAAGGAAAGAGTAATCAATATCATTAAGTGCCTACTATGTGCTAGGTACTGGGAACACAAAGATAAAAATGGAGTTCTTGATCCTTCTTATGCCTACACTGTTGTTTTTGATGACACTTTAGTTCCCTGAGTCTTCCTGTCCCAGTTAATGCTATTGCTGTGTCTTCTCTGAAGGCATAAGAATGATCATACTTATTTTCTATCTGGTGACAAGTTCCTTCTCCCTCCCCATAGACCTCTACCTCTAATTCTCAGTAGAAGCTGCATTTGTAGAATGCTTTCCCCACGGCATGCTCCCAAACTGGGAATTTGACCCAGAAAGTCATTTTTAAAGTTTTTCTGGTAGGAAGTCATGCTTCACATGGTTGGGAAGGGAGAAATCTAAAAATTATTTAACTTGGGGGGCCTGGCAGAATTAATGCCTACATATTATATAGGTGCTTTATAGACACTAGAGAACCTCCATATAATT
Source organism: Pseudocheirus occidentalis (assembly GCA_028646575.1). Taxonomy (NCBI): domain Eukaryota; kingdom Metazoa; phylum Chordata; class Mammalia; order Diprotodontia; family Pseudocheiridae; genus Pseudocheirus; species Pseudocheirus occidentalis. The sequence goes on from CM053593.1 coordinate 44,498,472, forward strand.
AGAACTATTGAAGATATAATGTATATGGAAATGATTGGAGATAAGATAAAGGAGCCTGGTCTAGTGAAAAGAGAAAAAAACAGAACAAAACCTAGGACAAAGTGTTGCTTATCTTGGGAGTTCTAGCTCTTCCACTTACTTGATTTGTGACCTTTCAAACTCTCTAGACTTCAGTTTATTCATCTCTAAATTGGTGAGTTTGGTCTTGATGATCGCTAAGATCCCTTTCATTAAAAAATATTCTACGAAATCAAAGTGCTAAGGCTAGAGGACAAAGGTGACCTCACAGCATCCCAGAGAACAGAATCTATTCCTCCATCATCATGTTTGCCAGGGATGAGAGAAGTCATCTAGGGATCCTTTCTGCCATCAGTTGAATGTCATATTGGGACCCATCCAATACAAGAGAATGTTCCACTAGTGCCCACTACAGAAATTATACTCCCTTATTACCCAGCTTCAGCCCAGCTGTCTATACTCAGAGCTTTGAAGATAACATCAAAAGTTGTGGCAGAAAGAATCTAGAATTTAAAGTTCTATAATCAAATGTTAAAAATATGTTAATATGTATGTATGTATGTGTGTATATACACACCCGCATGTGCATGCACGCGCACACACACACACACGGCACTGGGGTAGGGAGATCTATCTTGCCCTACCAGAAAGTCAGAGGGGAGATGGGGGAGGACATAGGAGAGAACAGATTAGGAGAGGGGGTATACAGTGGGATTGCTGTTTTGGGGTGGTGGGTAGGGGAAAGATGGGGAGAAAATTTATAACTCAAAATCTCATGGAAATGAATGATATAAACTAAAGTTAATTATAAAACAAAGGTTGTGGCAGAGGTCAGACAGGGACAGATAAGAACTGTGCTGTACTCAGCAGAACCATAGGGTGGGAGAATAGAGGATAATTGATAATAATAATTTTTAAAAATGGACACTTCATAATTCTTCAGTTAAACAAATTGAGAAGGAAATACTAATTGGCATAGCTTTAAGAGAATTTTTAAAGCAGTGCCAGATGAAATCGAAGACCCTTATGGCACATCAGTCTGTAAAATGTAAAAGATGAAAGAAGGAAACAGGAAAGTGTTTGCAAAAATGGAGAAAAAAAAACATCAATCCACATTTCTCTTAATGATAGAAAAATTGCTCCCAGCTACCACATTAAGCCACAATTTCCCTTTCAGTTTATCTGTAAAAAAAAAGAGAGAAAGAGCGAGAAAGAGACAGAAAGCTCTGCTTTTAACTTCCAATTTATTTTCCCCTCAAGTCAACAACAGGAAATCTCAGGGGTTGTATGCACATGTTTAAAATGACCTGGATGTTCTGGACATCAGGGATTTGGAAGCAAAGTCTAAAACTCTGGTCACTTGTTTCCCAGACAGCCCCAGCAGAGGAGGAGGTAACCTTGTTTGTTATCCCAAGGACTCCAGTGTGACCTGCCCTCAAACTTGTCCTAAAAGGTCAATGAGTCATTGCTCCTGCTGACCGAAGTATCTCTCTGATGGAATATCACTTAGAATAAACTGCCATCACCCTGACCCATGAGGAAAATCTCAAGGAACATTTTTAATGGAACATCTTGCATTTTCTGATCTTCCTGGATTCCCATGGCCTCATCATAGAACAGATGTTCTACACCAGGCAGTATTAAAATGTGGTTCTTGGCTCAAAATTGGTGCACAGAATGCAGTTGTTAATGCACATTTGCATAGGTAAGCGCTTAATTTGCTTCACATTCATCTTCCCATGTGACCCTGGTTGAACAGCTTTATAACTTATGAAGGTTCAAGCATGATGGTCAACCTAGATAGGTTGAAATGATAATGGGTTTGGTTAAGAAAAGCATGGAGAAAAAGGATAAGGAGAAAAGAATGGAGTGTTGGTGAATTATTTCCCTCATTTGCTAGTTAGACAATCTATATTTGAAACATTACACACCTACTATGTACCTAACTCTCTTGAGAAATTAGTATTTCTATAATTTCTTTTGAATAGAGTGCAGAGTTGAGGAGGAGGTGATGTAGTGGGAAGAGCACTGAACTGAGGGTCAAGAGACCTGGATTTTAAATTTCTTCACTCCATCTCTGGACCTTAGTTCCTTTCCTAGAGAATAAAGAGGTATGTATGTATGGTACTCCAAGAAAGAATAAAATGACTTGGAGGCAGCCATTGAGTTGGGGTTGGGAGTGTGTCAGTGTTGGCATGGCCTATAGTAATGTTCTTTTTTTGGGTCCAGCAGCCCAGTTGGGGCAAGGCTAAGGAGTGAGCTGGGGAAAACCTGGGTTTTATGAGCCCAGATGAGAGGAGGCTTCATAAGGGGAATGGAGCAGCTGTGGTGACAAGGCTTGCCTCTCTTCCTTCCTCACAGCAGCCTGATGACCACTCCTTTAATCCTCATACCCCATTGTGACCTCTGGGATGTTCAGGCTGAAGAGCTGCTGCCTGGGATTCCCTTTTCCAGATCAGGGTCACACAGCTAGTAAATGTCTGAGGCCACATTTGAACTCAGGAAGATAGATGAATCTTTCTCACTCCAGATCTGGTGCTTTACCCACTGTGCTTATGGTGGAATAGTTTCTTCCCCAAATGACTATGGGATTTGCTGCGATTTGACACTCAGTACAATGAGCTTCTTGACTTCTTACCCTAAGAAGCTAGTCCCCTGAAGTAACCAGATTCTCTCTATTCTCACAAAGATGTGTTTCTAGCAACTAAGTTCTTTCCCACACATTGTCAGATTGCCTCAGAGTACCTTAGAGGATGTGTTTCCTTATGTCAGCCAGAGCTTTAGGCACAACTAACATCAAAAAGGAACTCTTCTGGTGGTTGACTTTTAAATCACTTCATTTTAGGTGGAATATTTTCTTTAGAGATCTTGTACAGATAATTCAAGATACCTATTCCTAGATGTCCATGAACATCCTATCAATGAGATTGGAGTACTTATTCTAGCCTTGGGTATTTGATATTGCACCTCTATGATGTCAGATTCTATGCACTGTATTTCCTATCCAGCATCCCTTTACTCCTACTGATCCTTCTCTGGTTATGTTACTTAGTAAGTCTTGGTTTTTTTGGGTATGACTTTGCAGACATGGGGCAACATTTTTTTATTGTAGTAGAAGGAAGAATTGGTCCTAGTACTGAAGAAAACCTAGAAGTTTGATGATGGCATATTAGTTGTTACAAGAGAAATCTTATACTGTCCATTCATTTGGCCCCTTTAAATTGCCATTATTTCACTACAAAGACTAGATAATGAAATTGTTCTCATACATATTAGTTTAGATTTTACCATAACGATATTTTAAATTTATTAAAATTTCTAAACTAGTTTTCACAGCATGAGAGATTTTGTTTATTGTAAAATACTAGAAAAATATCACCATGTCTTTTGGCAATTTGTTTCCTTTGTGTGAAGTTAAAGTACTAGTTAGGAAGGAAGGAAGGAAGGAAGGAAGAAAGGAAGGAAGGAAGGAAGGAAGGAAGGAAGGAAGGAAGGAAGGAAGGAAGGAAGGAGGAGGGAGGGAGGGAAGGGGGAAGGGGAAGAGGAAAAGAAAGAAAGAAGGAGAAAGAAAGAAAGAAAGAGAGAAAGAAAGAGAGAAAGAAAGAGAGGAAGAAAGAAAGAGAGGAAGGAAGGAGGGAGGGAGGGAGGGAGGGAGAGAGGAAGGAATGGCCTGGACCTAGGAAGAATTGCATGAACTGAGTAAGAGTAAAGTGAGCAGAAGTAGAACAAATTATACAATGGCAACAATGTTGTAAAGACCAAAAACTCTGAAAGCTGTAAGAACTCTGATCAATGTCATAACCAACCAAGGAATAAAGATGAAGCTTGGTTTTCACCTCTTGATATAAAGGTAATAGATTGAAGACATAGTATGGAACATTGTACATGTAGCTAATGTGGAAACCTGGCTGACTTCATTGAATATTTGCTACAAGAATTTTGATTGTTTTTCTTTTCCTGCAGTGGTAAGGGGGAAAGTTAGGAGAGGAAGACAACAAATCTTTGAAAAAAAATTGAATAAAAGAATTAGCAGGATGACTTTCCAGTTTAACATTCTATGAAAATTTCTGAAGCTTGATAGATTTCTACTTGGTACGAAAAGAAGTAGTAGGTCCAAAACAGTGTGTGTTGACTTGCTCATCTTGCTAAGGCCAATCTAATCAGACTTACAAGTAGGCTAAGGTTGGGAGTTACAAGTATATTAGATAGATTGATGATCCATATGTCCTGTGTTTGACATGAACACTTATAACTGTCTTTGGCTTTACTGATACATGAACTAAGTACTCACTACTAAAAGTTGTCAAAATCATACCCACTTCCTAGCCAGAGTTCCACTCTTGACTAGTTAAATTATCTTGAGCAACTCACTCTCCAGATCTCCCTCTCCATTTGTAAAATGAAGATATTGGATTCAGTGATCTGAGAGCCCTTGCAGATTACACGTTCTATGAGAATCTGTTAACATATTCGTCTAGTTCATTCATCTAACAAATATTCATTAATTATTTACTGTGTCCAGAGCACTGAGTGAGTAAGGTTCTGAGAGAGAATTTAGATAAGGTGTCATTTCCTGCCCTCCTGGAGTTTATGGTCTAGCACTGATGAGAAATATAAGCTATAATAAATAATAATTCAATATAGGTGTATTATAGAAAAGTGTGGCAAAGTGCTATGTAAATATAACTTTATGAAGAAGGTAATATCTGGGTTGAATTTTAAAAGATGAGTAGGGAAGGACAGGTAAAGAGGGGTGGGAAAACATTCTAGTCATTATAAAGCCAATCAGCAGTAGATTCCTGAGAGAATGCTACTGTGAATAGCCTTTAAGATTTGGATTACACAGTATTAGTGAACACTCTGTTTATTCCATTAAAAAATCAGATTCAGTACAATGTTCACAGTTCCAACAGTTCATAATATTATATACAATCTTCAGAACAAGGAAAGTCTCAATATTATATCTTATTACAGAAAGGAACAAGGAACAAGAGAAGAATCAGCTGGTTTCCCTAAGGGAGAAACTAGCTTCAAATTTTAAGATTCAATCAATCAATTAACAAAAGGAATGACCTAGTTTCCCTAAGAGGGAGTTGATTTAATCAACCATTCACAATATACTAAACTTCCACTCCTGGGGTAACCATTAACTTTAGTTTCCAAATAAAGTTCTTAGATAACCACACAATCCTTCCACCCCTTGATTTCCAACAAACCTCAGTTTAGTCCAAGGGGAGGCCTTTTCTTCACTTTGACTCTGGGTAGTCTCTCTGATTCCCTGGATCCTCTTCCCTGGTCCCAGCTCCCTCCTGAGTCTGTTAAACAATCAACTAGATTCAGGAGCTGAAAGATGACAGGTTCTCGTCCAGTCCTCAGGG
>CM053593.1:44504367-44530896 GCA_028646575.1 Pseudocheirus occidentalis
CAATAGCATTCTTCCACGTCAACAGGGGAATTCACACCTTTTCACCAATGGACAGAGTTCTATACTTAACCCTAAGTTACTAGGATCTACTTAACCCTAAGTATATGATCTACTTAGTCCTAAGTATCTGATCAAATAAATTGATTACCATTACAGTCATAGGACATAACATGAGCATGGACACACAGGTTAGAAAGTGTAAGACATGGTCAGTAGGGCAGTTTGACTGAAGCGCAGAATGCATGGAAGAAACTAACCAAGAACAGCAAGGTTGCACAATGGATAGAGCACTGGTGCTGGAGTCAAGAAGACCTGAGTTCAAACCCTGCCTCAGACATTCACTAACTGTGTGACCTTGGGCAAGTCATTTAATCTCTTTTCAACTCAGTTTCCTCAACTGCAAAAAGGAGATAATAACAGCACTTCTTTCCCAGGGTTGTTGAGAGGATCAAATGAGAAAATATCTCTAAGAAACATTTAGCATAGCACCTGGCACATACTAGGCATTATATAAATGCTTATTGCCTTCTCCTTAATGGGAGATAAACCTGAAATGATAGGTGCCTATCATTTATCATCCCATCTTAAGGAAGTAGCTCTAAAAAGTGAAGGAAACAAGAATATGAACAATATAATCATAGTCCTCCACTAATGACCCCATGGTGTCGAGGGGATTCTATAATATCAGGATTCAAGATTGGGCAGGCTCTACCATGGTCTTGAAGACTAGACCACCAGAGTACAAGCTTAGGTAGATCCTAACATCTAAAATAACTCTGAGTTTCCTAGGAGTTTCTCAATGTTACCAATGAATATTAATTTTGTCATGTTGACCCACTGAAGGCCTGCAACTGGGAAGAACAGCTAGGTGGTGCAGTAGATAGAGCAACGGTCTTAGAGTCAGGAGAACCTGAATTCAAATTTGCTTCATATAATTACTAGCTGTGTGACCCTGGGCAAGTCACTTAACCCTGACTTCCTTACTTTCTTCATCTGTAAAATGAACTGGAGAAGGAAATGACAAACCACTCCAGTACCTTTGCCAAGAAAACCCCCAATATGACCACAAAGTATCAGACATGACTGAAACAACTCTTTAGGCAGCTAGGGGACTCATTGGATAGAATGTCAGGCCTGAAGTTAGGAGAACCTGAGTTCCAATATGATCTCAGACACTTGCTTTCTTACTAGCCTTGTGACCCTGAGCAAGTCACTTAATCCTATTTGCCTCAATTTCCTCATCTATAAAGGACTTGGAAAAGGAAATGATTAACTACTCTACTATCTTTGCCAAAAAAACTCCAAATGGAGTCATGGAGAGTTGGACATGAGAACAAGAGCAACAAAATGGGCCTGACAACATACTCTCTGAGAACTAGCCCATGTTTGGAGAGTTTCCATTTCCTGTTGACTGAAAGTAATGATTTTTTTTTTTTGGTCACAGCAAATTTTATAGTCTACTAAGCTTATAGAAGGGTAGAAATCTTTACTGGTAGAGGGATTACACGCATCACTTGCATGGGAGATTGCTGGAGAATTAAGATAATAAAACAATCAGGTTGACTTATAGTCAGAGATGTGCAGGTAAATGTCTAAAAACCAACACTCAAAAAAAATGACACATTTTTAATCTCCATTATTAACATTTCTCTATCACTTTCTTAAGACAGTCAACACAACAAGAAATCAAGCCCTGATTTGTATCATCTTCCATTATTTGTATTGTTTTACTAAAAATGTGAGCATCATCTCAGCCTACCCCTCCTTAGACTTCAAGCCTTTTGGATGCCCGATCTGAAATAAATTTTTCCCATCATACCAGTGGGGGAAAGGCAAGGCAGAAGAGGCTATGGAAAGTCTTACTTCTTCATCCCTTCCACAACTGTCCATAAAGAAGATTCTTCTTTTCAGTATTTATTCATTTGGAAAGCCAAGTGCTGATAAAAAGAGAAATAAGAATGGCCTTCCCCCCACCTTTAAATTATGTGGTGTTACAAAGAAAATCCCTTCCCTGGCCCATCAACAGTTAGGGTTTGAAGCCAAATGGAGTGCAAACAGCTTCTTTCCTTTAAGTACAGAGTACCTGTGCATTCCAAATCACCTAGAATATTAGACACATGGAATGCTTAAAGCAGTGGTTCTCAACCTTCCTAATGCCATGCATGACCCTTTAATACAGTTCCTCATGTTGTGGTGATCCCCCAACCATAAAATTATTTTCGTTGCTACTTCATAACCATAATTTTGCTACTATTATGAATCGTTATGTAAATATCTAACATGCAGAATGTATTTCAATTCTTGTGGGTTGTGTTCAATTTGTAACAATGAAAATACATCCTGCATGTCAGATATTTACATAACGATTCATAACAGTAGCAAAATTACGGTTATGAAGTAGCAATGAAAATAATTTTATTGGGGGTCACCACAACATGAGGAACTATATTAAAGGGTCATGGCATTAGGAAGGTTGAGAACCATTGAATTTTATTCCAACCCCTTCATTTTACTGACAAGGAAATTGACATCTAAGTAGGCGACTAGCACGCTGAGAGAAATGATAATCAAATAATAAATTATTGGGGAGATCCGAAACTTTCCCCAAAATTGACCCCACCTAGATTATCTTATCGAGGTGGAGTTGTTACCCCACCCAACCAGAAAACCTTACAAAGAACTTAATCTAAGGTGAATTCTGGCCCATTGTGTTCCCATGCCAGCAGGTTAGGACAGCTGGGCAAATATTTTTATTAAATCATCCAAGGCTGGGGGCAATCTGGAAGTAAATGACATAATCAAAGTCACATTCCCCCAACCTCTCATTAGAATAGTTCCACTTCTAATTATAATATTCATCCTTCTTTTTATTTGTCAACTAATCAAACTTGATTGTCATTTGATAGAACATTCACTCTTCCAAAGGCATAGAAGCATCAAGGAGTGTCCATGATTCCTCTTTGATGGTTGGGAGAACAATAAACACTTTTTGTTGACCTCTTGCCAGCTGTGGTTGATAAAACTGGCCATAATTTACCCATAAATTTCATCTCTTGGTATTTTTTTTTTACTCGACTTACCATAGACATACATCAAGTTAAAGGTCAGACGAAGTGAGGTTTTAGGACATCAAATCCTCTGCTCTGTTACACCATTATTAGAGTAAGAATCACAAAGTTAAAGACTTAAGAGATTGAAGAGACCAGAGAGGTAACTTCATTCAACCACACCTAATTTTACAGAAAAAGAAACTGAGGTAAAGACAGGTTAAATGATGTTTCTTGTACTTTTAGTTCAAGCTACAATGAAGTTAGATCTTTTCTTTGTGATCTTTAAAGAAAAATTGAAAATCATATGAGGATAAATGTTAGTTTATCCTCCCTTTCCCTATCCTTCTCTGGTCACATAGAAGTATCTTGCCTGGGAGGTGCATTGCTGGGGTTTACAACCTGTAATCAATGACAATCCAATACTGGATTTTTTTTTTGATTTTTTGTTTCTTTAATTTTTTTGAAGGTGGGTTGGGATGGAAAGGTTGCTTTAGTTTTTGTTTGTTTTTTGCGGGGAGGCTAGGAAGTCAGAGTTAAGTTACTTGCCCAAGGCCACACAGCTAGTAAATGTCAATGGTCTGAAGCCAGATTTGAACTCAGGTCCCCCTGACTCCAGGGCAGGTGCTCTATTCACTGTGCCACGTAGCTGCCCCTTTAGTTTTAATGTTAAAAGAATAGGTATTGTCCAGATTATGGTTTTCCATTAGCTGGATACCTCAAGCTCATTCTTGATTATTATATACCTTGGATAGATAGCATAAAAGGATAATGATGTTAGCTTATAATGAAACAGGATTAGGCATGTAGGCTGTGTTACACATGGGAGATTATAGAAATTTAATGACTTCAATCTTCTCCCTAAATGAAGGTATATCTATTTAATCACAATATTTAATCTGTATTAATTTAGTTTTGAATCATGAAATAAAATTAGTGGTCTGCTAGTAAATGTTTAACAACTGTCCTTAAAAAGTACATTTCAAGTACTTCTATATTTAATCTACACTATTAAAATTGTCTGTATTACTTAAGTTTAGAAAATCAATAAAGTAATGAATCAAGTCCTGATCTGTAGTATTTCCTGATTTTCCAGTTTAAATGCTGACACTGAAAATTTAACAACTGGTTCTCTGAGCTGGTTTGAGATGGCTTCAGCACACCCCTGGCAATAATGAACACTCAGAGGGCAATGGAAAGGCACATGATGAATGTACACAGAATGTAGCACATGAATAAGGAATTTAAAAGAAGAACTGTTGTAAAGGATATTTATTATCAAAGAAATGAATGATAATATAAATATGTGTGTATAAATGTATATATATTATATGTACATATATATGTATATATTATATAAAGAGTAAGAGGGGGACAGGGAGAGAAGGAGGGAAGGAAAGAGGGAGGGAGGGAGAGAGGGACAGAAAAAGAGGGAGGGAGGGAAGGAGAGAGGGAGGGAAAGAGGAATAAAGACAGGGAGAGAGGGAGGGAGGAAGGGGGAGGGTGGGTGACAGGGAGAAAGGAAGAGAAGCAGAGAGGGAGAGTGTGTCATATGAGTGACTTAGGATGAAAAGGATGATTTAACCCATGTACTCTACTGTTATCATTACTCATTTTGTAAAGAGAACTAGAAATCATGGAAGGTCCCTTAACATGTTGGGGGGATCCTCAGTAGTCAGTCACCCACAGGGTAGGGTGACATAGATGAGCAGTGTTCTGCATCATGAAGAGAAAGATTGACATTAATGAAATCACAGACTCATCTGAGTATGTGAGTCATATTGCATGACCTATTTAAGTTCTTATTTAAATAAAACTGATTTTCAGAAAGAAGAGAGGAAAAGAAAAATGAATGAGACAGAGGCAGAGATACAAAGAGACACAGAGAGACTAACTTTTCAGACATAGTGCAGGTTTTTGGTAAGCATCATAGGACTCATTCAGAGACCTTCCTTGTTCTTAACCCAGATTTTAGCCTACTACAAGCAAACTATTTTAATGACATCCTATTTCAATATAATTTGTTTTCTTTGTAATCCTATGTATTTTATTTAATTCATTGAAAAACACTCTGAGAAAGGAACTGATTCATTGGCTTCATCAGATTGCCATGGAGTTCATTGACACACACACAAAAGTTGAAGAACCCCAGCTTTAAGCATTTCTTTGCCTAGTTTCAGCAGATATATGAGGTAAGCCTACAATTGAATAGGAGGGGGAGGGAGGCTGGGTTGCATTTGAGTAACTGCAGAATGTTTTCAAAGATCCCAGGCTGCTTCCACCCACCAAAACACATTTTTCTTACACCCACATTCTCCCTTTGATGCTATGGTTCTAGGAATCATCAAAAAGTCCAGTCCCAAGAAGAATCACAATGGCTCATGATTTGAAGGGTGACAGAGAGTCGCAAGGTAGGTATAAGGAGGTTGCAGCATATTATCTATATTGATGAAATGACAGATTCATTGAAGTAGCAGATGTATCAGTTCCAAGGAGGGTGAAAGGATTGAGGAGGCTTCACTTATTCCTAGTTTTGCAGAGATCCATATAAAATGTCTTATCATACTCTAAATTGCCTTAGATAGGGTCCTACTACAATGAAATGACTGGTTCCACAGACCACACACTGATTAGCCAACCTCTGCCCTCTACTATACTCCCAGGAATCTAGGACTTTTCTTCATTGTGGTATTGGAAAAAAATGAATAAATGAAAAGAGCATTTATTAAGTGCTTACTTTGTTCTAAACACTATGCTAAGCCCTGGGGACACAAACAGAAAAGTAAACACAGTCTCTCTCCTCAAGGAGTTTATATTCTAGTAGGGAAAATGTCCTGTATTCTAGGATTGGTGGCCAGAGAGGGTCACTTTGGTCTGGAAAGTTATGGGAATAGTAACTGTTTCCCTAAGAGAATAAATTGACCCATGATATGATCCATGGCAAAGTTGAATTAAGTAAGGTTCACTGGTTATAGGATTCCAGATGATGGTGTTAGGCATGGGAGGAGAGAGTAAAATTCCATTGCTGAGGCCATGGGAAAAATATTGTTGTTCCATTGTTACAACCATGTCTACTTCTTTGTGATCCTGTTTGGAGTTTCTTTAGCAAAGATACTGGAGTAGTTTGCCATTTCCTTCTTCATCTCATTTTACAGATAAACTGAGGCAAACAGGGTTAAGTGACTTATCCAGGGCTATGTAGCTATTAAATGCCTGTAGTCAGATCTGATGAATCAAAGATGAATCTTTCTGAGTCCAGGCCCACTGCTCTATCCATTGTGCTACATAGCTCCCTGCCCCCCCACAACCCCCATGGAAGAAATAGTTGGACAGTATAGAGTGAAATAAAACATGATGACTGGATTTTCCTGAAATAGTCTAGGAGAGGTAGTCACCAGTCAATAGGAAAGGGGTTCAAGGGCAGAAGTTCATCCAGGGTTTGGTCTCTGATGTGGGTGGCAAGGTGGCAGAGACCTGAACCTGTCCTTTTTTTCATGCTCTATCTCCAACAAAACATATCAGTTACAGAAATGAAGTATTTAACAACTGGCTAGGGGTAACAGGGGTAGGGGCTGGGGAGGGGGAGTGGAAAGGGAATGAGATTAGACATACACACCATATACTCTTTAATTTAATCTGCATTGTTAACATTTCTCTCCATCATTTCCTTCAGTCTAGACAATCAACAAAACAATTAACCAAGCCCTGATTTGTAGCATTTACTGGTTTCTAATGTGAGAAAGCTCACACTAAAAGTTTAACAAACAGGAAGTATGGCTAGGACTGACTCAAGCTCACCCCTCTGTTGAGCAAATGCATCACCTTTTAAGCAAGTGTCTGCAAACAACACAGAACAGGGAAATTGATTAGGTTTCAGAAACACAACTCTGATAAACACCATGAGCATTCTGTGGTGGTGAGTATAGATAGCCCTTTAAGAAGACTATGTCTTGAGGCTTTAGCAACATTAGCAGTGATTGCTTTAGATTTAAGGTTTATAGAAAATTTCCTCTAAATGAGTGATTCTCAACCTTTCTAATGCCATGACCCTATAATACTCCTATGTGGGCTTATCTGCATGTGGGGGATCCACCTGGAGATGAATAGAGGAGTGGTATCTCAGTTCTTAAGACCATCAGAAATACATGTTTTCCAGTGGTTTTAGGCAACCCCTGTGAAAGGGTTGTTTGACCCCTAAAGGGGTTGTGACCCACAAGTTGAGAACCACTGCTCTAAATCATTTGTAATTAGATAAATACAAATTAATAAAACTGAGGTGTCACCTTACACCTGTCAGATTGACAAACATGACTGAAAAGAAAAATTACAAATGCTGAAGAGGACGTGGAAAAATTGCGACACTGATCCAGTACTGGTTGAGTTGTGAATTGGTTCAACCATTCTGGAGAATAATTTGAAACTTTGTACAAAGGCCTATAAAACTGTACACCCTTTGACCAACCAACATCACTACTAAGTTTGTATTTCAAAGAGACCAAAGAAAAGGGGTAAGTATTTTTTACGGGAGTTCTTTTTGCTGGCAAAGAATTGGAAATTGAGGGGATGCCCATCAACTGGCGAATGGCTGAACAAGTTGTGGTATTCATTTGTGACAGAATACTATTGTGCTATTAAAAAAAAGATGAGCAGGATGAATTCAGGAAAAAAAATGAGAAGATTTATATGAACTGATACAAAATGAAGTGAGAAGAGCCAAGAGAACATTGTATAGAGTAACAGCATTATTGTAAAAATGATCCATTTTGAAAGACTTAGCTTTGCTGATCAATACAATGATCCAAGACAATTAATTCCAAAGGACTCAGGATGAAAATCCCTATTTACCTCAAGAGAAAACCGATACATTCTAAGTGTAGATTGAATCATATTTTTTCCTTCCCTCCTCCCTTCTTTCCTCCCTTTCTTCCTTCTTTCCTTTCTCCTTCCCTTCCTCCCTCCTTTCCTTTCCCCCTCTTTTTTATTTTGCAATGTAGAATATAGTACTGTGTTTTGCACGGGGAAAAATTTATACAGCATTTCCCTTAAAAACAAGCCTATAAGGTTGGTAGTATGAGTATTTTTATACCCATTTTTACAGATAAGGAGGCTGAGACCTAAAGAAGCAAATTTGCCAAGAATCATATGGCTAAGCATGTGTTGGGGTTGGGCTGCCACCTCAAGCATTTCAGCACCAAGGCTAGGATTATTCCTTCTGCACTGTAGAACATCTATAAATATCCCTTCCACTAAAAGTGGAAGAAGGTTCCCACCAGCCTGCCCATGCACCACAGGAAGCCTGTTCTCTAAAGATGGTCTGCTCCTTTGATACAGCATTGAATCTCAAAGAGCTGGAGCCCTGAATAAACCATCCTCCTCTCCCCTCCCCACTTTTAGATTTTAGGAAGGAAAAAAAGGAAACCCAACATGTTGCTATCAGGGTTTCATACATACACAAACCAATAGATCCTTCAACTTATAAAATAACACAAATTCAACCCACCATCGTGTACCACCTTCTTCTACATCATTACTGTTATTTGTTATTTGTACATTAAAAAAATGAAGCTGTTGGGATTTCGGAGTTTCTACTAAGGAATTTTCCATCCTGATGCAGAATCACCTTATGTAATAACAATAGCCAACATTCAGGGATTAATTTAAGGTTTTCAAAGTGCTTTACAAATAATATTTCACTTTATCCTCATAACAGCCTGGGCAGATTGATGCTTTTATTATCCTACATTTACAAATGAGGAAATAAGGAAAACTGAGGTAGACAGAGGTTAAATGACTTGTTTAGGGTCACACAGCTAGGATGGATTGGAACTGAAGTCTTCCTGACTTCAGGTCCAGCGTTCTATTCACAGAGTCATCTAATTACCTATAGGTAATCTGTGGTTTAGTTCCATAGAGTTGCCTGGTGACACTGAGAGTTTAAAAGTGATTTTGCCCAGGGTCTCCCAGCCATCATATGACAGAGGGAAGACTGGAACTCAGGTCTCTCTGGCTCTGAGGTCAGCTCTCTAGTCACTCAGTCCTACTGTCTCTCTCATCTATACCATAGAATGGTGAAGGACAGAACAATATTCGTAAGATCCTATGAGATAATAAATCAATTGTATTTATTGTACTCTACTAAGTAAGGCAGGAAATTGGACTGATATATTTCAGAAAACTTTCCTCCAATGACAAATTGTTAGAACAAACAATTTGTGAGTTCTTGATTAATCAGATTAATGCTCTATGGAGCATTAATAGGGAGGCATCATGAAAGAAGTACTGGTTCAGGAGTTTGAGGACTTAGGTTCAAATCTCACGTATGATACTTATGACCTCTATGACCTTGGACAAGTTACTCTTTAGGTTTTAGGATCTTTCTTTAGGCAGTTAAAGGTACCTTGAGGTACCACTAGCTCTAGAATTATAATTCTATAATATACATGTGCATACTTATGCCTTCCCTATCCTGACTCTAAACTCATATGTTACTCCTTGCAGCCATCTCTGAAAAGCCTTCAGATCTTTGTGAAGCTCTGACTTCTTATTTCTCAGAGGTGTTATTTGCTTGGACAGGATGCTGAAACTAGGTATCCATCCCTTTCCTATAACTAGTACAATTACAACATTCCTAACAAGCAGTCATCTAGCTTTCATTTACAATGATAGAGAACTCACCACTCTTTAGGGTAGCTTATTTTACGTTTGGACGGCCTTAATTGTTAGGAGGTTTTTCCTTAGGCTGGGTCCAATCTACTTCCCTCTAATTTTCATGTCTTGGTTCTGCCCCACTCCCCCAGGGTCAAGCAAGATAACTCTAATGCCACTTAAAGAATATTGGAGCAGGAAGAGACCAGAAATATCATCAAGTCTTACCTAGAGATTAAAATGAGACTTAAAAAGGAAAGGTGACTTGGTGTCACATACACAAGGAAGGCAGCTAGGTTGGCACCATCGTGAATAGAGCATTGGACCTGGAGTCAAGAAGACCTGAGTTCAAATACAACCTCAGGCACTTAGTATCTGTATGACTCTTGGTAAATCACTTAACCTCTGCTTGCCTCAGTTTCCAGAGCTATAAAATAGGGATAATAATAGCACCTACGTCCTCAGGAAGTTGTGAAGATCAAATGAAATGATATTTGTAAAGCCCTTTAGTATAATGCCTGGCACAGAGCCTTGGGCACTTACTAAATGTTTGTGTCCTGTCCCTTACAGGTGAAACAGAGGCTCAAACCCAGGTCATACAACTTGTCATTCCACTACACCATGGTGTCTGCCACCCATATGGTGGCAAATATTTCACAGAACATCAAAGATTCTTTGAGTTGGATGAAACTTTAGAAGCCATCAATAAAGTCCAACTGCAACCTAAAGGAGGATGCCCTTTATAGTAGCACAGACAAGTAGTCATTCAGGTTCTGGATAAAGTTTGATGGAAGTAGGGACAATGCACTGCTTATTCTATTTCAGGACAGAGCAAATTCATAGCGAATTTTTCTTGTGGTTGAGTCATTTCAGTCACGTCTGCCTCTTCATGACCTTATTTGGAGTTTTCTTGGAAGAGAAACTGGAGTGGTTTTCCTTTTCCTTCTCCAACTCATTTTACAAATGAGAAAACTGAGACAAAGATATTAAGTGACTTTCCTAAGGTCACACAGCTAGTAAGTATCTGAAACCAAATTTCAACTCAGGTCTTCCTGACTCCAGACATAGTGCTCTATTCATGGCACCACCTAGCCACACTTAGTTATTCTCACAAGCCTAAATCTGCCGCTGTAACTTCCACCCTTCATTTCTAGTTCTGTTCTCTGGGTCCAAACAGGACAAGTTTCACATGCCTTCCACGTGACAGCTCTTCAAATAATGAAATAACATCAGGTTTCCCACTAAGTCTTCAGTTTACATATCTCCAGTTCCTTCAAATAATCTTCTGAAGTCTTTTATTGTATCCTTACTAAACATTCCCTTCTTTTTTTTTATCTCAAAAATAAGGTAGAAATGGGAACTTAAAATCACGTCAGGTTCTGGGGAAAGTCAGCAACCTTACAGAGAGAGAGAGAGTCTGGATCCCAGTCATGTTGGGGTAGTAGGAGAAACAACTAGAACAATGAGATGGGAGGGGTGAGTGCTGGGAGGAGTTGAAGACAGGAAAAGGGAGAATTTTGCAGCTGAGATGTCTGCGAAGCCCATAGTGGAGCTGTCAAGGTGAAAGCAGGAGGGAAGGAGGATACTATGGGTGCTGAAGATATGGGGGGAAATGGGGAAATTCCATCTGTTTCGACACTATCATGTGGGGGTGGAGCACAGTGGAAAGAGAAGGCTGTTAATGCCATGTCTTTCCCAAAGCACACCTCCTTAGCATCCTCCCTCCTCCAAATTCTCTCTATAACATAGCTTTTACACAATCTGAACAGGATGTTCTTAGGGTGGAGGCGTCCGGGGATAGAGTAAACGTGGCTAGAACATATGGAGGCCTGTACTGTGACTGCTTGAAAGGGTCCCCAACCCACAGCGATGAAATAAGATTAGGCTTAAGGAGCTTTCAGAAATTGCTGAGTGGGAGCCTAGAGGAGAAAAGAGACGATTTCCTTTTTTATGGGAATAGTTTGATTTTTGTCATTCTTTTTGTTCTGTTATTGAGTGCTATACCAATATGTGTACAAAATTTGTATGATCTAAATACAGTAAAAGTCAAACTGGAGAACTCCAGAACTATAGGCCCTGTTTCCTCACATCCTAGGGGCTGCTCTGAAGCACCAAAGATCCTTATTAGACCTTCTTCAAAGGTGTATCAGACCACACAGGACTCACAGATGTAGGGCTAGAATGGACTTCAGAGGCTAGCTACATCAACTTTGATCATTTTAAAGGGATGAGGAGTCAGGCCCAGAGAAGAGTAGTGATTTACCCAAAGTCACATGGGAACTAAAGAAATAGAATCAAAATTCAAACCCAGGAGCTTGTGCTCCAACTGTACTAATCTGCTTCAATATTTTTGAATTAAAAAATAAACTGTATAAGTATTCTATGTTTTGGCATAATATTAAATGTTTTTCATACTTAGAGAAGAAGACTGCATATACCATCAGATACCTAGTCTCTGTCTCATTGTTTTTGCTTCACTGTTTTCCTTTGTTATAAGGAAGGAATCAATAAAGGGGGAGGGGGAAGTAAAGGAGATGGAGAGGGAATTGACCTGAGATTTCACTGATATATTAATGTACTATAAATATATAATATTATGGGTATATGCTTGTTATGGGTGTCCACGTCATGCATTTCACAGGAGAAATGCAGGATTAGTGGTCAAGGTGGTATCTTGAATCCTTTGCCTGCCTCAGCTACTTTTTAACTACAGAGAAGGTTGCTGGCCATCCTGCATTGGTGGAGGGAGTTTTTTTCCATCTAGGAAAACCAGTGAAATCCCACATCCATTCCCTCTCCATTTCCCACCTCCACCTCTCCATTGATTTCACCCTTGTAACAGAAAAAAACAGTCAAGCAAAAACAAACAAAAAATCCATTTATGTAAATATTCTGTTTCAGCACAAGATTAAATGTTTTGCTTTTTTTTCTCCCAATTAAAGTCCTGCTTTTTACAGGAAATATCACCTAGCCGCCTTATTTGGTATATCATTTACTTTGTTTATAGTTTTCATGGTGTCTCTCCCAGTTGATTGTTACTTCCTAGAGAGAAGGGACTGTCTTTTACCTTTTTTGTATCCCTAGAATTTAGTAAGGTGCCTGGGGCATAGAAGGTGCTTAATAAGTGTCAGCTGATTAATTGACTGATTGAACTTACAAACAAAACAAATAAAAAACAACAGCAATATTAACAAAAATAATAAGACTTTAATTAAGAAGTTTTCTGTCATCTCTTTATATCTTTGCTTCTTTTTTTTGTTCAATAGCAATTTATGTCCTTTCCTCCCCTATAATTTTTCCGTGCTTCTGTAATTGAACTGCAGTCTTGTTTGCATAAAATGTAGTAAAGTAGAGACTGCAATACATTTTCACAATGCTTGGGAAGTAGCACAGCCAATCCAATGATCCAGGAGGAAGGAGGATTTAACTGAAAAGGGCCCTGGACTTGGAGTTTGGAGATCTGAGTTCAAATTCAAGTTCTTCAGCTTGTTGTGGGATCTTGAACAAATCACTTGTTGCTCAGTGCATCAGGCAACTCTCTAAAACAAGAAGTTGCAGATGTGAATCCATGGAAGGAGTTCTGATGCATACAAAGGCAAACAGTAGATAGAGTCAGGAAGATTTTCATTGTTCAGCTGTTTCCATCGCGTCTGACTCTTCATAATCCCATTCTGAATTTTCTAGGCAAAGATACTGGAGGGTTTTTACCTTTTCTTCTCCAGTTCATTTTATAAATGAGGAAACTAAGGCCAATAGGCTTAAGTGACTTGTCCAAAGTCACACAGCTTGTCTCTGAGATCATATTTAAACTCTGGTCTTCCCAACTCCAGGTCCTGCACTGTATCTGACACTGCATCACCTAGCTGCTGAATTCAAATCTGACTTCAAACACTTATTAGCTGTGTGACCTTGGTCTAGTCACTTAAATGATGCCTGTCCCAGTTTCCTTATCTGTAAAACAGAGAAAGCACTTACTTTCCAGGGTTGTTGTGAGGATAACAAGAGATCATATTGGTAGAGTGATTTGCAAACCTTAAAGTGCTATTTAAATGCTAGTTTTGGGCATTGTTATTGTTATTGTCACTGCCACTGCTACTGCTACTATTATTACTACTATTGTTATTATATGTCATTGGAGAATTAATTATATACATATAAAATGATGTAATATAATTATATGCATACATAGGGCAAGTATATAAAATCATAGATCTTGACCAACCTGAAGGAAAAAAAACAACAACATCTGAATTCTTCCTTGCTGTTTATACACTAGGCTTGAGGATAATCCTAATCTCCTACGAACAACCCTCCATTTCTCCATCCTTAAGATTCATGATTCAACTTGTCTCTCTCTCCCCCCACCACCCGTTCCAGTACTGAGACCCTAGTCTATTCTGGTTCCAACTCTGATTACCCAGGAGGTTACAGCTCAGCTTGATTCCTATGGTACATTTTCTTTTTCTTTTCTTTTTTAATTTTGGCAGAGATTGGGGTCAGGAGGGAAGGGCATGAAAAATCCCTCTGCTGATATTAACTAGCAATTCATCTGCAGCTTAAGACTTGAGAGGATAATTGGTTAAAAGCTAGACTCCAAATCCAGGCTTTTCCAACTACGAATTCTTTCTGACCTTGACTCCTCTGTTTTTTTTTTTTGTTCTCAGTTAGTGGTGTCCCACTCTTGTGACTCCATTTGGATTTTCTTGGCAAAGTTATAACTCACTTCACAGATGAGAAAACTGAAGCAGAGTTAAGTAATTCACTCAGCTAGTATGTCAGCTGATATACAATCAAATCAGGAGACAGTTTTAACTCAGGTCTCCTGATTTGCTCTTTGTTCCCCACATCCTGCTCCTTTGCAACAAGTGTGTTTTTCCTGTAATTAGAGCTGGAAGGAATCTAAAATCTTAAACCTAAAACCTCATACAATGACTTCTTTTTATAGAGTTCCTCATTTGTAAACTGAGGTCCAAAGAGTGTGTGTGTATACACATGTATACATGTATGTATATATGTATAATACATAATTAAAAACAATAAATAAATGATAATATATGTATGCATTATGATTGATTTATTTATAAGTCCTGGTTATTATGTCCTTTTTATGATGCCACCAAAAACAAAAAGAAAGCACCTGTCAGGTTTTGTAAAAGGAATAAAAATGATACTGCTAATTGCAAAATGGTTTTCTAAACAAAAAACGCTGTGAGGTGGTAACCTTAGGTGTGATTGTCTCTATTTTCTGTTTTAGGAAGCTGAGAGTTTGCCCAGAGGCCATGCAGGCCAGCATCAGAGATGAGATCCCAGGTGTGTTCAGATTATAAGTACAGCTTTCCTCCCAGTCACGACCTTCATCACATTTCTCAAGGGCAAAGGAGAATAGCCACCTAAAGTTACTCTGTGGTGAGTTTGGAATTGGAGGAACAATTGTGTTCAAAACTCAACTCTGCTCCCTGTGGAACCTCAGCATGTCACCTTTACTTTTAGGCTTTGATCTTTCTCATCTATAAAATGATAAAGCAAGTTGAACCAGATGTTGTTCAAGCTCTCTTCTACCTCTAAGACCTGATCCTAGGAGCTGGACCAATGAAGGCAGGAATTTACATAGCTTTCATGTAATAAGTATACTAGCGAGGACCCTCTCAGCCTAGAAATTAATCCCTACGTGCTGGAGTCAAACTGTCCACCAGTTTAAGAAGGTGATACCACCAATACTAAGTGGGAAAAGGTGCTCTAATTATCTTTGCTTTAGAGCTAAAGGTTGATAATGTTAACCAGGATTAAAACCAAGAACTCCTTACTCAGTCCAAGCTTGGCTCAGTAAACCATAAGGTTTAATTGCTACCTCTTGCTCATTTAAGAAAGGGTGCAGAGGTATGATGTAGTGTTTATTAACAATTCAAATATAAACTAATATTAAAATTGCAGATCAAGAGTATCAAAACATCAAAATACACATTGGGACCTTAATAAATCGCATTTTAAAGATTGTCAAAGTGAATAAGTTTGCATGGAAATAAGTTGATCCATTATTCTATCAATTCATCAAGGACTGGTAGTTTCATCAGTGTGGGAACTCTTGACTTCAAATCACACTTTGACACAATTTATCTATAATTTCTCAGATAAGTCTCAGGGAATTGTCTGAGGATGGAGAAGTTAGGCTGCTTATCTTTGGTCACACAGCTGGGGAGTCTCAGAAAGATTCAAATCAGATCTTCCTGCCTCCACATTCAGCATCCTACTTAGAACAACCTGTCACTCATATTATCATTTTTCAGTGATTATAATATTGCTGGAAAAGGAGTAATTTAAAAGATAAAGCCAAATTCTTCGGAAAGGAAGAACTAACAAATGTCTACTAAGCATTTAATAATTTAAATCATAACATCAATTTAATAACATATACAAATAATTCAATGACAAATAAAACTAATAATTCAAATCACTTAAAATGTCTGTTATTTGTAGCCTTAAGTAATCTTGCATAGACATGGTCAAGGAAGTTGTGGCTATTGCTAAGTTGTGTCTAGATCACATCATTTTCTACAAACAACTAGAAACAGTAACTTTATCAAAAACAAAATTAAGGAATTATGAGGGTGGAAAAATCCATCAACATATCACAGTTTCTTGGGTGACTGTGAATTAGAAGTTCAATGTCACATTCCTGCTTTTTAATCAAATCTGGATACTGCAAATTCTTGACATTCCCCATCTGAAGGTTGTACTGGAATGGCCCCAAGCTAACCTGGAGTTGTAGGTGACTGCATGTACCTGAGAAAGTATGCCAGCTAAATAAATAAAATAAAAAGCTAATGCTATCTAAGAATACTCTGCAGGTCTAGATAGAGGGTCCCCTTATTACTAAGCTTTATTTTGTGAGTTCTGTTTTAAAGTCAATATCAAAACTGGGATGCCCAGCTTCTACTGCACTCTACAACAAAGATTTCCTCTGTGCCATGTCCCCTCTCCCCCTTTTTGCCAAATGGTATAGCAAACACCACTCACACGGAGACAACCTCCCTCTCCCAGATCTTTAAGGAGAATAGTTCCAGTTTGTAAAGGCTTTAGGGGTACAAAGAACAGTCCTTTAACTTATTTGTTCTTCACAACAACTCTTTTCTGAAGATCATGTTCTATATAGCACTTTTCTCACATTAACACAGTGAAGGCTAGATTTTACAAATAACAGCCATAGGTTTTTAGAGTTTAAAGTTATTTTAGTGGACAGCTCACCCAACCTGTAACTGACTGAGAATTCATTTTCCATCAACTGTAACATGTGGTCAGCCAGTCTTTCTTTTAAAACCTCCAGTGAGTGGGAATCCCACTTTCTCCCATTTAACTTGAATAGGTTTTACTTGTTAGGAAGTTTTCCCTTATATCAAACCTAAATGAGAACAGGAGAACCTCACTCTCTCCCATTCAATTTTGGGTGAGTATTATTTCTTAGAAAGTTTTCCCTGTGAAACCCAGATGAGAAAGGTAAGGTGCAGACTTGTCCAAGATCACTCAGCTGTCAAATATAAAAGCTGGTATTTGCTAAAGGCAGAAGCTCCGTGCAATGGGAAAACCTCTGACCCCAACCATTCTCTGACACTTACTAGCTGTTTCCTTATCTGTAAAATAAGAGGTTTGGACTAGATGATTTCTGAGGTCCCTGCAATCTCAAATCTACTAGTTCCTCAGCCCAGAGATAATGTTACCTCCCATTTCTACTTCTCCTTCAAAACCCTCCGCTAAAGTTTGTATTGATATTAGCTCTAAAGAGAATGCTGGAGTTTGTTATAACTTTGAGTCAGGAACAATTTGTACCTCTGTTTAAGCGTCAAATCACCCAGCTGCACCTAGGGATCCTGTCCACTCTTAGGCACTGACTGGGCAAAGCCTCTTTAGCCAAAGAAACTCAAGTTCTCACCTTTCCAGGCAGGAGTGGGGCAGGGCTGCTAGTCCCTTGCACATTTTGACTTCCGGGGTTTTGAGCTCAGACTGTGATCAGGATGGTAGGGACTGCCGGAATTCAACTTCAGCAAGCTCTGAGGCTGCCTTTGCCTCCTTTAGGAATATATAGAGGTTGTGTCCCAGCCCTCTGTCAGTGGTCTGGCCAATCAGCAGCTTTGGAGTAAATTGCTGGCTAGGGGGCATAGCCAGCTGTGCAGATAGAGCTGCTGCTGCTGCTCCAGACAGAGAGGTAACAGAAGATCGGGGTAAAACAGTATTGCTTCATTTGGTAAAGGCTAAGTATTGGTATTAGCCGGTAAAGGGAATCTGTTCTCAACTGCCCCAAAGCCTTGGGTTTTTCCTTCATTGTTCAAGAAAAGTATCCTAAAGTCTGTGAGTTACTAACTTCCAACGACGGTTTCTGGCCTTCTCTCCCCCCCCCCCCTTCCTTTGTTGAGCAGGTATGTCCTTAAATTATTAAGGTGAATTTATCATTAAAATGCCTCCTTGGGAAACACAGCTTCCAGCCTTTTTTCTTGATCACTTCCAGGCTGGGCAAACTCTCCATAACCTGTCCTTTCTTCCCCACAGCCTTTCATCTGGCAGACTCTCATTATCATTCTCTAGTTCATTCCTTCAGGGCTTATGGTGTCAACTTTCTAATCTTCTAAACTAAGCCCCATAATCTGCTAATGGAAAAAATGCTAGAGGGGTGTTTAAAAGTCAGCATTGTATCTGAAGCCTTCTGGAGACTACGTCTAAACTGTGTTCCTAACCCCTAGGTAACTTCGTTGCCTTAATTGTCATTCGGAATGGAAAAAAAAAAAGTATTTGGGAAAAGTAGCTTAGATCACACCAGGTAGCCTCACCTGGCTTTGAGGAGGGTATGGATCACGTATTGAGGTATCAAAAAAGATTTCTAAATGGAAGCATGGAAGTAAAGACAGCCTGGAGCAGCTCTCACATAAGGAGAGCTGATGCAAAACTGGGAGTTTGGGCTTTGGACAAGTCCAGAAATGGGTGAAATCTGGGAATCAATGAAGTGGTTGAAATAGAGTCTGGGATCAGGAAGGAGAGAGGCAGCAAGGCACTGGAAAAGACACTGAGAAATAGGCAACATGGCATTGCTCTTGCTACTTAGCAGTCAGAGGGTCTGAATTCAAATTCTGTTTCCAATACTCCCTGTCACCTGACCTCTCTGGGCCTCAGTTTCCTAACTTGGAAAAGGAAGAAATTGAACTGGATGGATTCTTTTCCCTTTGAATCCTCAGTCTTTTTTCTTATGAAACAACTCCAACAACAATTTCATTTTTGACTCAAATGGAGTTTACAATCCACCAAAACTTCAAGGATCCCCCCCCACCAAACAAACTGCTATATTACCATAGTTTCTCCATTTTATTTGTGTAAAATCACTTTTAAAAAATCCAAGTCTGACTTCCCTATTAAATATTATTGTGTTAGAATTTGCTGAGTGTTTTAGACCAGGGATACCAGTATGCTCTTGGCTACCTGTTTTTGTAAGGAACTGGAGGTTTCTCCATTTTAAAATATAGCACAACTTTATTTAAAGATGTAAAGATCATTCTTAGCTTCTGCAGGCACTACAAAAATTTTAAAAAGGTAGACCAGCTGAATTTGGCCCAAGAGCCATAGTTTGCTGATTATTGTTTTAGATTGTCAAGATTTTTTAATGGATTTTGACTTTCTTGAGGAATTTGGCCTCAGTTTCTCTGTCTACAATGCAAGGGAGTTGGTCTGGACGAATTTATTTTTCTAAGGTCCTTTTCAGTTCTAAATTTAAATTTACTTTGATTAAATTTACTTTGCATTACTCTGACCACCTGATCTCCCATAGCTATAGGGAATGAGACTTTGTATCAGTATGGGGGAGGGGATGCTTTCTATTATCTAAGCCATCTAATAATCGAATGGACTCCCTCAAAATTTCCAACTCCACCTCACTGGTAGGATTCAAGAAGGAACTGAATGACTACCTGTCAGTGATGCTGAGGAAAGGATGGCTACATGATGTCAAAAGTTGAAATATTTTCCCTTGAGGAATTCTGTCTGTTCTAATTTAAGGATTCTATGAGGAGTGCCCAATGCCCACTGACCCCAGCTTTTGTCTATCAATACATTCTGGCAGTAAGTGAGGAATTAGGCAAGAATAACAAGTGTTCATAGAGTCAGAATGGGAGTAAAATTAAGTCTGGGATGAGAGACCATACAGTGAACAAGAAGGAGGGTTAGGCAGACTATAGAGTCTAGGAGTGTCTTCTAGGAAGACCTGACTCCTCAAATTTGCTTTCAGCAAACCAGAAGGACCAAAGGGAAAGTTAGAAAGTAAATTTCTAGGGCTTTCAGTATATAACAGAGAGAGAGAGGCACAATACCTGAAACCCAAGAAAGACAGAACTTTGAGGTCTTGGGACCATGTAGAAAAGGAAAGAGTTTCTCTAGGTCCACACCCAGATTCTAGGGGAAAAAAAAGTATCCGCAAAATGACAAAACTGGACAGACTTCAGGGGAAAGCTACTGTTTTCAGGACTTGGGTTTCCATTCTAGTAACAAGTTGGGGGAAGCAAGTTTAGAAAGGTTTATGGGTTATCTAAACCAAGAAGAGTGAGAATTAAGTTAATAAGGCAAAGCTTTTCCTGTTGTTCCCTCATAATTCTAATGCCTTCTCTTTGTTGTTTTTCTCCAATTTATCTTGTATATAACTTATTTATAAGTAGCCATTTACTCATTGTCTCCCCCATTGAACTCTGAGCTCCTTGAAATCAGGGGCTACCTGTTGCCCTTCCTTGTATCCCAGCAATTAGCACATGTGGGTGACACAGAGTAGGTGTTTTAAAAAATGTGTATTGTGTGATTGGCTAAGACTGAATAAAAATAAGAATAGAATGAAATAAGAAGAGGCTTAGTGACCTCAAAGGACATTAGTAGGAAGTTAGGTATAGTAGTGGGATAGAATGCAGGACTTGGGAGATGTGTGTCTCAGGGCAAATAATTTAACCTTTCTCAGCTTCAGTTTCCTTATCTGTAAAGTGAGAATAATAATAATAGTACCAGCTATATATAAATGATACCTGATAGTTATAGATGTGGTACTTTATACTTGGTGCTTAGTGTCAGAATGAAACCACAACAATACTATATAATATTGCTATATAATGACATTATATAACTATACAATAATATATATTATATAACCACATCATACTGCCTTTGCCCATTCCAAATACTTATCAATACCCCTTTGCAACTCTCCTCCCTTTACTTTGTGTCTTTTATTTTTGTTCTTTATAATAAATTCCCTTTTTCAAACATGACATTTGAAAATGACACCTTGAAATTATTAGGAAAAAGGACAAAGTGAGAAGAAATCCATCAGTGGAGGTACCCCACAGGAAGGGAAATGATGCTTCAGTCTTTTACCATTCCAGGTTGTAGGGGGAAACAGGAAAGCAGGGAAATGGTGTCAGTAGAGGCTAGTTCCTACACTCCTGGACAGTCAACAGAAGAGCTAAGCTCCCCCAAACCAAAGCTATAGGGCCCAGTGATCCCAAGCAACAGCATCCTGTGGTTTCAGGTGGGATGTTCCTTTGATGGTTTTGACATTCTCTTAAGAATTGAATTACTCTACCAAGAGTTTGGACTCTTGGAGATGTTGAAACCCTGCACAAATAGAATGTCATGAGAAAGTTACTACTTCTCAATGGCAGGTGAAATTTCTTTAACCTAGAAAGGCAGGCTAGAGTCTCAGATAACTAGCCAAGAACAATTATTGTCAAACTATAGCATCTTAATCAAAAGCGCTGTCATAATGTCAATGTTATGTTGAAACAGCTGGATATTGTTCCTTGCTGAATGGCAAATTTGTGTGCAAAAATCCTTTAATCTCACATCAGTTGTATTCTTTTCCCAAACTCCTTTCCAGTATGTTTGTCATTGTTTAATTTAAAGTTCAACAGCTACAAGTGGGTGGGGAGGGTTTGGGCAGAGAATAAAGATTGGATCCTCTTCTTGTTTTTATTATTAGAAGACATGGAATGTCTCTGCTGTTAACAATTTTGGACTGTTTATTTTGGTTGGATTAACCAGATCTGTATGGTGAAAAGCCATATAATACAACAAATTTCCAAAGGTTTAAGGAAGAAAACCTTAATGGCAGTGGATAGATGTATGGTGGGCATGTGTGGAATCCAACCCATTGCCAAACAAAAATTACATAAGAAGAAGTGTATGATTCACGAATAATGTGGACATGGCAAGGGAAAAGGAGAACCAATAGGGATGCCCCATTCTCCATTGGCATTCATAAAATATCAAGAGAATTAGTGGAACTCTTCCAGCATATTAAGTGGAACCCACATGGAAGATTTTTGCAAAGATATGGAGAGAGAGTATATGATTTAGTTTCAATCTCAATGAGATCCCATATACAGCAAAGTCAGAAGTTTTATTCTTCTTCATTAGAAAACTTTTATCAAATGCCCAATCTCACTTTGGAGGAGGAAAAGAGAAGAAAACTAGGTGTAGTGGATGTTCCTAGAAGTGATAGGGAGCCACTGAAGCTTATTGGGTAGGGGAGTAATATGGTTTGATATGCACATTATTATGGCTACTTTGGCAGCTGAATGGAGGAACTGGAGTGAGGAGAGCTTTGAAGCAGAAAGATCAATCAGAAGGCTACTGCAAAATTCCCATTTTAAGATGGTAAGGACCTGTATAAGAGGAGTGGTTAAGTCTGAGGAGAGCAAGGGGAATATATATAAGATGATGTTAAGGTAGAATTATCAGAACTTGGTAACAGATTGGTTATGTGGGAGGAGTGCAAATGAAGAGTTGAAGACAATAGATAACCTAGATTGTGAGTCTGAGTAACTTTTG
This sequence comes from Pseudocheirus occidentalis, assembly GCA_028646575.1. Taxonomy (NCBI): domain Eukaryota; kingdom Metazoa; phylum Chordata; class Mammalia; order Diprotodontia; family Pseudocheiridae; genus Pseudocheirus; species Pseudocheirus occidentalis. The sequence goes on from CM053593.1 coordinate 44,526,903, forward strand.
TGAAGGTGGTGCCCAGGACAGTAATAAGGGAAGTTTAGAAGAGGAGTTTAGAGGGATGATAAATAGGAGAGGTGTTTTTTTTTGGGGGGGGGAAGAGTTAATAAGTTTGGTTTTGAATGCATGATGTTTTAAAAATCTATGGGACATCCTGATTGAGATTTCCCATAGGCAACTAGAGATGTGAGACTAGATATCAGCAGAGAGGTTATGGCTGGATGAACGCATGTGCAAATCTGAACTGAATCAATGGGAGCTGATGAGTTTACCAAAGGGGAGAGCATAGAGGGAGAAGAGATGGGAGTCAAGGATAGACTCTTGAGGTTCACCTACATTTAGTAGTCATGGCCTGGACAAAGATCCAGCAAAGGAGAATAAGGAGAAATCATAAAGATAGGAGGGGAATCAGAAGAGAAGATTATCACAGAAACTTACAGAAGAAAGCACATATAGGAGAAGATAATCCTCAGTATCAAAAGCTGTATGAAAGTGAAGAAGGATGAGGATTTTAAAAAGGTCATTGGTTCTGGCATTTGGAAGATTATTAGTATTTGGAGAGAGCAGTTTCAATTAAGTAACGATGAGGTCACAAGTTAAATGCACAGTGTTTAGAAGAGAGTGAGAAATATCGGATAATCACTAGCAGGGGTGGTATGGAAAGACTGACACCCCAGGAAATCACCAACTAACACACACACACACACATATACAAGCACACATACATACATACACACACATATATACACACATATGGATACATATATACACATACCTACATACATATACACATATTCAGTAGTTCTAAAGTAAAAAATAAACTGAGGCTAGCTAATGAAACTAATGATACTATAAATGGGTTATAATCTATTATTATCAAATAGACTTTGTGCTTGATTCTACAGATAACAGGAGACCACAGGAGTTTATTGACCAGGAGACATAATCAGACCTTTACTTTAGTAAAATTGATCTGGAAGTTGAGTAGAGAATAGATTCAAAAGGGGGATGGAGTTAAAGCAAGGAGACCAATTAGATTATTGTCATAGTCTATACAAGAGGTTATGAGTTCTTGAGCTAGGATGGTGGCATTGTAAGTAGAGAGAAGGGAATATGTGTGAAATATTGTGAAGGTAGAACTAAAGACTTGGCAGCTTATTTGATACATAGAGTGAGGACAAGGGAAAAGTCAAGGATGACAGTGAGGTGAAATTATGTACCTTGAGGTTCACTCAACAGAAATAAGAAAGTTCAAGAATGCCCAGAGGTATCAAAGGTGTCTGGTACATGTAGATACAAACCTGGCATTTGGGTGTAAGGTGAAAGTGAAAAGATAATTTGGCATGTATCCAACCAGATGGAGAATTAGACATTTTCTCAGATCCACGTGACCTGTCAAAATTCCCCCCCAAAAGAATAATGGATGAATGATGAATTAATTGCAACTGGATCTACAGGCTAAAATATTGAGAATCCTAAGAACATAACAGCTTAATGAGTTAACAGCAGAAAAGGCTAATTCTATTTCCTGATAGATTCACTCAGCACCCCTTCCCCTATCAGACTCCATATATGGCAGATCCCACCTGCTAGTGGTTCCAGGATCTAGTCGTTTAGTGCCTTGCTATTGCTGTAATCTCTGTCAACACAAGAATTTATGGTCTGCAGAACAGATACAATTAGCAAAAACAAAACAAAACAAAAAAACCCTAAATCCATAAAACAAGAGTCTTTCTAAAATAACAAATGACAGAACAACTGACTGGTAACAGTAATACACAGAAGTGAAGGAGAATCTAGAACAAGCGAAGACAAACACAATAGTGCTAATACAATACACAGTCTCTGCACACATATTTGTCTCAGAGGACACAGGATGTGAAGAGAAAAAGTGATAAACTTGTTTGGGGTCAAAAGCAGTCAACAAACACCCAAGTAGGGATTGCCTAAGACCATCAGAAAACACATATTTGCGATGGTCTTAGGAACCAAGACACAGCTCCTCTATACGTCTCTAGGCGGGTCTGTCCACATGCAGATACGCAAGAGTATTAAAGGGTCACAGCATCTGGAAGGTTGAGAACAACTGTTCTAGAACTTCTTTTTTTATAATAAATTTTATGATCATTTTTAGATTACAACATTCATTTACACAAGATTTTGAGCTACAAATTTTCTCCCCTCTTTCCCCTACCTACTATCCCAAAACAGTGATCCCATCAAATACCCCCTCTCCCAATCTGCTCTCTCCTATATCTTCCCCTATGCCCTCTCTGACTTTCCAGTAGGGCAAGATGGATCTCCATACCCCAGTATCTATATATCTTATTTCCCAGGTTCATGTAAAAATAATAATAATATTTTTTAAACATTTTTTTTGTTTTTTTGGAGGGCAGTTGGGGTTAAGTGACTTGCCCAAGTTCACATGGCTAGTTTTTGTGTTGTGTCTGAGGCTAGATTTGAACTCAGGTCCTCCTGACTCCAGGGCCAGTGCTCTATTCACTGCACCACCTAGCTGCCCCTAAACATTTGATTTTAAAACTTTGAATTCCACATTCTTTCCCTTCTTCCCTCATCACCCACCCTTACTGGGAAGATAAGCAATTCAATATAAGATAGTACATGTGTAGTTACACAAAACATTTCCACAGTGGATAAATTGTGAAAGATTGATTATATTTCCCTCCATCCTACCCCACCACCACTAGTTCTATTTTCTACTTTGACCCTGTCCCTTTTCAAAAGGGTGTGTTTCTAACTACCCTCCACCCCAATCTGCCCTCCCTTCTATCCTCCTCCCTATTATGCCCTTCCCCCCCATACTTTTCTGTAGGGTAAGATACCCAATTTAGTGTGTATGTTATTCCCTCCTTAAGCCAAATCCAATGAGGGTAAGGTTGATCCATTCCGTTTTGCCTTCCTGTTCTACCCCTCCATTGTAACAGTTATCCCTTGATTCTTCTATATGAGATAATTTACCTATTCTGTCTCTCCCTGTCTCCTATCATTACATTCCTTTCTCATCTCTTAATTTTATTTTTAGATATCATTCCTTCCTATTCAATTGACCTGTTCCCTCTGTTTATATATACCTGTACACATATATACACACACACTCACATATGTATTCATATACACATATACCCTCCTATATATACATACATAGGAATATGTGTATATATATATGTATACACACATGTACATATATAATATATGTATATATATATATATATAAATTTATATTTCCTTCAACTCTGCTCATACTGAGAAAAGTTTCATAAGTTACCATTATTGTTTTCCATTTAGGCATGTTAATAGTTCAACTTTGATAAGTTCCTTATGATTTATTTTTTCTGTTTACCTTCTCATGCTTCTCTTGCTTCTTGTATTTGAATGTCAAATTTTCTTTTCAACTCTGTTTTTTTCATCAAGAATGCTTGAAAGTCCTCTATTTCATTGAATGACCATATTTTCCCCTGAAACATCATATATGATAGGTGATTCTTGGTTTTTATTATAGCTTCTTTGACCTCTGGAATATCATATTCCAAGCCCTTTGATCCTTCAGTGTAGAAGCTGCTAGATCCTGTTTTATCCTGATCGTGTTTCCACAATATTCAAATTGTTTCTTCTTGGCTACTTGTAGTATTTTCTCCTTGACCTGGGAACTCTGGAATTTGGCTGTAATATTCCTAGGAGTTTTCTTTTTGGGATCTTTTTCAAGAGGCAATTGGTGAATTCTTTCAATTTCTACTTTTCCCTGTGGTTCTAAAATATCAGGAAAATTTTCCTTGAGAATTTCTTGAAGGATGATTTCTAGGTTCTTTTTTTGATCATTGATTTCAAGTAGTACAATAATTTTTAAATTATTTCTCCTGGATCTATTTTCCAGGTCAGTGGTTTTTCCAATGAAATATTTCACATTGCCTTCTATTTCTTTAATTTGTTTGGATCTGTTGAATAGTATCTTGATTTCTCATAAAGTCATTAGCTTCCATTT
>CM053593.1:44531396-44551769 GCA_028646575.1 Pseudocheirus occidentalis
TCCTAGCTTGCTTCCTTTTTCTCATATTGGCCAGTCTATTAATTGCTTGGTTTTTTAGCTCTGTGGAATTCTGCTTCCTGGAGGGGGAAAGCTCTGTCCCAAATCGCTGGGGCCCTCACAGCTGCCAGGGCTCTTAGTGGGGTGCTGCAGCCCCACCTCCCAGCACCGGCTCACTGAAAGTGCACCCCAGAACCACCACTCAAGGCCACAATCCAGATCCAGGCCGCTCAACGCAAGAGCCCTTGGCCCTGATGGATCACGTCAGCCCCCCTGCTATCTGCAGGCCGAGGGCTCTGAAGCAGCCCAGTGGGGGCCACTGTGGCTCTCAGAGGTTCCTGCTGCTATAGCTACCTCCTGCTGCTTCCTTGCCCTGGGAGCAGTTTGGCCCGACCCACGCTTCTCTTCCCGAGTTAGCAAAATCCACTGACCTTCCTCTTAGCCTTTTTTTCTTCTGGCCTGATAGATGTGGTAATTGTGCAGCTGATCTGCTCTCCTATAGATTAGGCTCCCCACTGGATGCCCCAGGCCTTGACCCGGTCCAGGTTTGGCCGTGGCTCCCAGATGGCTGAGAAGAGCCCTGCCTGCTGCACTGCCTGTAGCAACAGATGTTCTTTCTGTCTTTTGGAGAGTTTTGGAGCTTGAAAATCTGTTTAGCGTCCCATTTTATGAGTTTTTTAGCGTGTTTGTGTGGGAGCTGTGGTGCTTTGCTTCTTCTATGCCACCATCTTGGCTCCGCCCCCCCCCCACAAGTGTTTTAATGGCTAGTCTTTCCATAGAAATTCTTTTCATAAGTCATTGAGGGAAGTATGTTCCAAAGTATCGAAATTTCCACTCCAAACAATGTGTATTGAGGGTTAGTTTTGATAGTTTACTCAAATTGATAACAGGGAGCTTAATGGAAATGACTCCCTAAAACTTGTATCTCAGGAAACACCGAGTCTTTTCAGTAACCAGCATTTCATGTAGCATTATCTGGAGCAGCATTTGAAAGAGGAATCTTGGAAAATAGCTTGGGGTCAGCTTGATGCTAAATAGAAAAAAACCAGGAATAGGCATTCCACCCATACATGGATATCGACCAATGGCGGTTTTGCTTCTTCCCTTTCTTAGGAAATGCAAAAAAGGTTATTTGACTCTGTATCCATCTGCCCTTCTAACCCATTGTGTCTTGTTAAGATGATTGGAGAAGACTAAGGAATATAATGAAATAACAGAACAATGATCTGGAATTCAGGCAGCAATCCTTATAAAGGCAGCTAGCTGGACAGAACAGTGGATGGAGCACCAGGCCTGGAGTCAGGAAGACTCATCTTTGTGAATTCAAATCCAGCCTCAGATATTTACTAGCCATGTGACCTTGGGCAAGTCACTTAACCCTGTTTATCTCAGTTTCCTCATCTGTGAAATGAGCTGGAGAAGGAAATGGCAAAGCATTCCAGTATCTTTGACAAGAAAACCCCAAATGGGATTGCAAAGAGTCAAATAATTAAACCACAAGTCCTGATAAAAACTTAACCAATCCTGTTACTGATTTTTCTGAACAGTATCATCTTTAAATATTATTCCTTGCCTCACCTCCCTTCTGTCTTCATGCATCATCACTAATTCTTCTCACTAAGAGGGATAAATTCTGTGTGATTTTCCCAGCAATGTTATTTTCTAGTTTGAGACCGTCAGTGTAGTGGAGAGAAATAGAATCTTCATGCATTCTTAATTTCTAATCTTTGTAAAAGAGGCAGGACTAGATGACAGAGAATAATATAATGAAGAAGAGAAAGAATAGGAGGAGAAGGAGGAGGGGGAGAAGGAGGAGGAGGATTGTGATGATGATAGCTAGATTTTATTATAGCACTTTAAGGTTTACAAAGTACTTTAAAAATATCATCTCAACTTATCCGCCCCAGGGTCTCCATTTTACCCTGCAGCACCAGAGGTGGTAATATCCTTGATCTATCACCCATAATTGTTCTACTTCCATGTTCATGACCCTTTATTCATGACATTTGTCATTCCATTGTTCCTTCTTCTTTAAAACCCTAGTCTTATTCTTCATGACTTTTAAAACTCCATTCCTTAGTTCTTTCCACATTTTCCATTTTGACCCATTGATGAACCTGTTCAACTCTGTACTCTATTCTTGAGTCCCTTGTGTCCTTATTCTGTCTTAGTCTGCTATGCTTCAGCACTGGATCACTTCCACTCTCTACTGCCTTCACTGCTCTCCACATGCTTCTGAATGAAGTTGGAGAAAATGGCGAAAGAGAAGGGGGGAGAAGAGGAGAGCAAGAGAGGGAGAGAGAGAGAGAAAGAGAGAGAGAGAAGGAGAGAGAAAGAGAAGGAGAGAGGGAGAGAGAGAGAAAGGGAGAGAGGGAGAGAGAGAGATTAAGGAAAGGAGAACAATAGAGAGGGGGAAGCACGAGGAAGGAAGAAAAGAAAAAGTTAAGAAAGAAATAAAAGAAAAGGGAAAAAAGTATCTATACAGTGGATAAAGTCCTGGGCCTGGAGCTTAGAGTCAGTAAGAACCAGGTTCAAAATCATGTCAGAACTTGTTTCTGGGGTGCAGCTAGGTGGCACAGTGAATAGAGTACTGGCCCTGGAGTTAGGAGGACCTGAGTTCAAATCTAGCTTCAGACACTTAACACTTACTAGCCATGTGACCTTAGGCAAGTCACTTTACCCCAATTGCTCTGCCTTCCAAAAAAAAGCAAAAAATAACCCAACCTGTTTCTGGGAATCTTGAGAAGGCCTCTTAATGTCTCTAAGTTGGTTTCCCATATAAAAAGTGAGGATAAGAATAATACCTACCTCACAGTCTTGATGTAAAAACCAATGGAAATAACACGTAAAACACTTTGCAAACATTTTAGAGCATGATACAAAAGATAGCCAATGGCAGTTGTCAAAGCAGTCATTATCTTCATAGATGTAGTAAAACAGTTTCAGTTTCATAGTCCATTACAATAATCCTAATAATAATAACTTAAATGTTAAGCTTTCCAAAGCACTATCTTCAAAATACCACCAATGATGCGGCTTGTGCAGACACTGTTAGTCTTTACTTAAAAAGTAAGGAAACTGAGGCTCAGAAAAATTTAGTCACTTTCCAAGGGCCATACACCTCATAACATTCAGTAGGTTGTAACAGTAACCACACTGGCATACCCAGGATGGCTGCTACTGCACGTTCTTAGATCTGCTATATTAGGAAAGAGAGCTGCTGTCCAACAATCTTTTTTAATTACATTCATTAGTTGAGGTGAAAAACCAGCACTCTGAACTTCAGAGAAAATACAAGCAGAGAAAATACAATCAGAGAAATAAAAACCAATAGACAGGGCTTCTAATTATCTGAGAGATTAGCACAGATGAACTGATAGATCCAGCTGTCTGACCAAGGCAATACCTACATAGTTACCAGAGAGAGAAGCACCAACGTCTGGATTTTTCAAAGTAGAGGCAGGGGGCAGGGGTGGGAGTAGTCCTTAACAGCTACCCAGAGTCTCATCTGGTCAAATCACAAAGATACTCTTCCAGTTAGTGAACCCCAAAGCAAAATGCTAACCTCAGAGTATACATACTCTTTTTTTAGAGCCAGAGGGAATCACAACCCTCATGATTCAGTACCTAATTAGAAATGAACAAAAAGTGTGATAGTCTTCCTACAAGCAAGCCTCCCCTAAGTAAGCTTCCTTTAATGGATGCCATTAATGGATGGGGAAGTTTTTATGTTCTATTAATGTTGCACAGGTATAAAGTCCAAAGCATTTGAAGTCTTTTTGTTAATCCCACAAAACCTAACATAATTCAAAGAATTTAATGCCCTTTTTGATTGATCCCCACACTTGGAGGTTGGGGGAGAAGAAATCACCTCAAAAAGAAAACCAAAGTACAACAAGGTGCTCTGTCTCAGGAGCCTGAATGAAGATGGCAAGCCTGGACTAGAAGGAAGATTCAGCTCTAGGGAGAGAAGCTATTCCAGGATTATTCTGTTTAATCAAAACATAACAGTTTAATGATGGAATATAGATCCTTTGAAAGACCTCACAATCTTCTCCATTCCTAAGGACAGGAATGATCTAGAACATACTCCCCATGATTCTCTGGTCTCCAGCCATACTTTAGAGAAAATTTTCTACCCCTTTAGAGCAATTAGACTGGGAAGAGGCCATTTGTCTGGTGGATTCTACAATAGGAACCCAAACAATGTTCAAGGGAATAATCACTGGGGACTATTTTTAGTCCTGCAGCACAAACAAGCCAACAGTAACCGCACGGGAATGTATTCTGTTGTAATGGGGAATGAGCTGAACATATTTGGTACTATATTCTTTTAAATGTTAGCCCACGCTGGAGCAGCAACTGGTTTCCCTGATGAGGAGAGAATAAGTAGCATAGTGCTGTGGGAACAGAGACAGATGGTAGAAATCAAACTGAGCCATAGGCTCCAAAGAGGGAATGCTTTTCTCCTCTGCAATGTTAAAATTGGTATTCATTTCAGAACAATGACAATGACCTTCAAAGTACTCAGAGGAATCTCAGATCTCTTTCCCTTTCCTTTGCAAAACCTGGCAAAGGGCTATTACTTTAGTTGCCAGGCAGAACATAGCCAAGAACCAACTCATTTAATTTTCACTTGCGCAACTGGGTACCCTTCTTTCTGCATGCCAGAATAATCAATGAAGGTATTTCCTGATTGTTGTCAAGGCAGCCACCATACAGAATGATTAAAAGACTGAGTTTAATTCAAAGTTAGAGTCTGGAAGAAGTTAGCAGAACTACTCTTCTGCAATATGGGGATAGACAAAGCCCAGGCCCCAGAGTATATTAGCAAGAACTGATTAGATCTGTGCTCAACCTTCTGAAGAAAGAAAGTCAAGGACTGTAAGATTCCTGTCAGTAGGGAAAATTCCTCATTCATCTTTGTATATTCTAATACCTTCCAGCACAGTGCTGTGTTAGTAGTGGTTCATAGCAGATATGCAATAAATAGTCTGAATTTGGCATAAAAGTCTGACGGAGCTATCGAAGAGCAAAATCAAAAACCACTGGGAAAAAGAATTTGGAATCTTTGGTAAAAAGTACAAGTATAAAGAGGAGGTGAAGGGAACAAGGCAAGAAGCAACTGTTAAGCTCCTACAGTGTGTCAGGCATTGTGCTAAATGCTTTACAATGATCTCGTTTGACCCTCACAACAACCCTGGAACTATTATTATGCTCATGTTGAAGAAACTGAGCCAGACAGAGGGTAAGAATATTGCCTGGGGTCAGACAACTGGCAAGAGTCTGAAGTCGCATGTGGATTCAAGTCTTCCTGACTCCAGCTCTAACCCTCTATTCATTGGGCCACCTAGATAGCTCATATTTAAGTATGTAATATCAAAACGAGCTAAGGACATTGGTATGCATAGTTCTTTTGTTCTTTTTCTTTCCTTTTCTTTCTTTCATTTTTCTAAAAGAAGAATTAATATACCAGGCTTGCAAGAGAGGAAACTGGAGATCTTTCATGTGAAACAGGTTGAACAAAGAACAAAAAAATTGAGCAGGTAGCTGCTGTATGTGCTGACTGTCTGAGAAGAACTTGTTTTTAGTTCAATATTAAGACTCATGTAGATAGGTAGTGCTCCCTGATTGGATGAAAACTCCACTTTTGCAACAGAACTTAACCTGAAGGTGACAAATAAGGGATGTAGATTTGACCAGATCCAAAGTGGGACAAAGGGAACAAAAAGAGAAGAGAGATGAAACCAGTACCAAAGGACATTTACAGAGGAAAAAGTTTTCAGACTTCTACATGGGAAGGAAATATCTAGGTCCAACAAAGGAATGTGAATATGTTAATAGTTAATCATGCATGCATAAAATACAGTGACCAGATACCCACTGGGGACTGAGTCATAGGTAGATAGTGGGTAGAAAAAAGGTAGAAAGTATGTGTATGCCTTGGGCAGTCAACTACTCATATATGAGACAGACAGTTGGCACAGAGTGGTGGGTCTAGTCATGAAGACTTATCTTCCTGTCTTCAGATCAAGCCACAGACACCAGCTGTGTGACCCTGGGAAAGTCACTTAATTCTGATTGCCTCCGTTTCCTCATCTGTAAAATGAGACAGAGAAGGAAACGCCAAACTACTCCAGTATCTTTGCTAAGACAATTCCAAATATGGTCTCTGAAAGTGGGATATGACTAAAAAAAATGACTTAACACCTATACATATATAAGCTATTTGGATGGGGCATTTGTTTCTGGGTGCTGCTTTACTAGGACACTGCTAAGATACTGTCAGCACTTTTAGCTTATAATACAGTTTTACTTGCTGCTTCCCTGGGTTTGTGAACTTTGGATGAATAAACATATAATAGTGGGGCTATCAAAGGAAATGTTGGGTGAAGAAAAATAAGGGGGTGAATCTAACATGACTGCACCTATGCATCACTCATCCCCTTGGATGCTGTGGAGATGGGAATTCTCCTGTTTCTTGCTGAGTTTAGATATTGGTTACTAATGGAGCATATTCCTGTAGGGCAGAGATCTCATTGCTCCTATTGACTCCTGGCTTGTACCACACATGAGGATCTGGACATTTTCTGGATCCTCTGCTTGAAAGCAGATCTGATCAATACAATGACAATCCATGCTTCCAGAAGACTTAAGACAATGCAAGCTCTTCAACTCTTAGTAGAGAGACTGTGGATTCAAAATGCTGAACAAGGTCAAGATTTTTGGATTTGGTCAGTAATAGGAATTAATTTGATCAACCATACATATTTGTCACAAAGGTTTTCTTTCTTTTTTGTTGGGGGGAAAGAATGTGAGCAGCAGAAAAAAGAAATGCTTGCTAAGTGAAAAAAATTTAAAAATTAAATTAAACAATAAAATAAAACAGAGGCTCTGGTTTAAGCTCTAAGTCCTGGAGAAAGAATTTTTCTGATTGTTCTTCCTGATCCTGAAGACTTATTCCTGTGGCATCCATTCATTTCTCCCCATTGACACAACCATGACCCTAGTTTTGGCTCTTGTCTGTACTATTAGAAAAGTTATTAATAAACTTTATTGATTTATTTATTTGTTTATTTTCTCATTTGTTTATTCATTCATGTATTTACTTATTTGTTCTTCTATCTATCTGTCTGTCTCTGTGCCTAGCACATTTATGTTGTTCAGTCATTTCAGTCATGTCTGACTCTGTGAACCATTTGGGGTATTCTTGGAAAAGACATTATAACAGTTTGCATTTCCTTCTTCAGCTCATTCTATAGATGATGAAACTGAGGGTTAAGTGACTTGCCCCAGGTCACACAGTTAGTAAGTATTTTAGGCTTGACTTGAACTCAAGTCTTCCAGAATCCAGGTATGGCACTTTATTCACTGTGACACCTAGCTGCCCCCATGTGCCTGACACATAGTAGGTGCTTAATAAATATGTATTGATTGACAGAAGAGTCTGTGTCCCTGCCCCAAATCTTTCCCTGCTTCAATTATCTTTTATCCTTCATTTCATCTTCTGTAAGATGCCAAAGTAATTTCCCTAAAATTCGAGCATGACCATATCATTCCTCTACTAAACAAACTCTAGCCATTTATTGTGATCTCCAGGACCAAATATACACTCCTCTGACATGTAAGGTCCTTCACAATTGGGCCCCAGCCTACTTTCTGCCGCACTATACACTGCTACTTTTTACACATACAATATTCTAGCCAAGCTGGGCCTCTTAATGTTCTTCATGCATGACACTGTATGCCTTTATGCTAATTCTCCTTGATACCTGGAGAGTACTGCTTCCTCATGTTTGCCGCCTAGAACCCTTAATTCTATTCAAGGCTCATCTCATGGGCCACTCACTATGTGAACCCTTTTTAATGTTCTTGTGCTATTTACCCCAAATTGGGAGAATTTTAGCACCTCTGGGGGCAGGAACTGCTTTATTTTCATTTTTGTCTACCTAGAGTCCAGCATAGTGCCTGAAATCCAATAAGCATTTAATAAAAACTTCCTGATTGAGTGAGGGAGGGGAGACCGCAGCTCTGGCTTCAGACACTGCAAAGAATTGAGCAGGAGGAGCAATCCAAGCACCACCGAGAGGCTCCCTAAAGTCCAGCCACGGCCTCGCTATGGTGAAAGTTTCCTTTAAGATCATGCTGACCTCGGACCCAGGGCTGTTGTTACAAAGTACTCAATGTTCCTGAAAATACTCCTTTCACAGCAGTCTTAAAGTCTGCTGCAGAAGAATTTGACGTTCCTGCAGCAAGTGCTATAATTACAAATGATGGAATAGGAATAAATCCTGCACAGACTGCTGGGAATATTTTCCTAAAGCAGAACTAGGAATAATTCCTAGAGATAGTGTTGGGAATTAATTTCTGCTGAATGGAAATTTACCATTATCTTTCCAAATAAACATTGGTATTTATTTTGTAAAAAACAAAACAAAAATAAAACAATTTCTTGACCAACTATCTGGGCCATGGATTTTGAGACAGCTTGCTGTGAGCAGATTTATTTCCTTCATATTTTGATTTTATGATAGTAAATAATTTTTGCTTCATATTATTGAGATGAAGCCTTAATGATTATTGGTAATGTCTAATCTGAAAAATATAAAGGATAGGGGACTGCCAGGGTTGAGCATAAAATGCACCCCAAAGTACTGAGTAGTAGAGAATATCTCCTGTTGCCTTTTGGATCCTCTGGTTAAAGCACATATTTCTATGGGTACCTACAAAATTGAATTGGTCTCCCCTTAGTGGTGCAATGATGATTTAATGTAATTATATTTATGTTATTGATTGAAAAGTAGACTGACTCCAAACCTAGTCCATGGTCCCAAAATGATCATAGGAGCATAGGTTAAAAGAGACATGTCAGATTCAAATAGAAATGGAGATCATTCAACTGTACATAAAGATCAATGCAGGTTACCGTATTGACTCAGAAAACCTTACGTGTATGTGTGTATACATGTACATATATGTATGTACACATATGTATATATACATATGCACATACATGCATATGCACACATATATGTATACATACGCACATGATAATATATCAACACATTCCAGATAGGGACTATATTTTAATTTGGTTCACACTACACTGGCGTATGTTGTGGGCCACATGTGGTCTGAAGGGCATATGTTGGACACTACAGGATTGAGAGATGGAATGGGCCTCAAAGATCATTTATTTTTTCACCATTTATTTTTGAAATGAGAAAACTGATGCCTTACGAAACAAAGACTTACTCAAGGTTATATAGTAGCAAAGCTCATATTCAAACTCGGGTCCTTTGACTCTAAATCCAGCACTTTTCATTAAATATGACATCGCTTTGGAAAGACAAAGAAACAAACAAAAAACTACACTGTGATTCAATACAAAGAATACTTAGTATAGTCTGTGCTCAGGCTTCCAACAAGTTATATGGGTGCATGTGGAATAGAGTGAGACTGAAGGTGGACCAATATAGTAGCCAGAATTTGAGCGTATGTAACCCACAGGTAGATAAGAATGCTAATAAAGGGAAGAGAGTACCCAAAGCACTTAGTATTATTACCCAGTCTCTTAGGCAACGGATGTTCTTTGGCATATTTTCATTGATTACATCTTATATCACAAATTCATTGAATATCTCTTTATTCAACAAATATTTTAAGGGTCTACTATGTGTAAATCTATTAAGGATACATGATGTGAAAAAATTAAATGATTCCTATCCTTTGGGAGCTTACAGTATAATGGAAGAAGAAAGACTGTTTTAAGTATTCTATGGCATATAATATGAAAATGGAGAGACATAATGGTATGTAGAATTCCAGGGAGAGATTTAATGCTATGTAGAATTCCAGGGAGAGATTTGACTTTGAACTGAAGGTTTCACATTATGTCCCTCCCCCCACACCTAAATATAGTGAAATAAATTGAACACCTATTCTGCTTCAGTTTCTACACCCCAAAAGGAGTGGACCATTTAATTTGGGTTGAGAAAATCTCTTTAAATTCCTTTCAAGGGTCATCATACACCTCATAATACATGTAATGAAAACTGTATACTACTACCAATCTCATGAAAGAATACTCCAAATTACTACCAACTAGAGATGAAAGCAAATCGGATCAACCCTAAGGTTTTATCTCATACTCTGCAAACTGGTAAAGATGACAAAAGATGGGAAGAGTAAATAATGGAGGGACTTGGGGAAGGTTGGCACATTGGAGCATTGTTGGTGGAGCTGTGAATCAGTACAATTTTGAGAGCGATTTGGTAGTATATGAAACAAATGGCCATAATTCCCAAACCTTTTGATATATAGAATCTTCTGATAGTTTTATACCTTAAATAAGTCATTGATGGGAAGAAAAAAATTCTCATATGCACCAAAATATTTATATTAGCACTTTTTATGATAGCAAAGAATTGGAAACTAAATGAGAAATGTAAGTGGAAAGAACAAGCAGAAAACATCAAAACTTAATGCTGTAATATTTACAAAGAATAATTAAAACTCCCAAGAAGAAATACAAGACCCCTTAGCAGAGGCAGCAGGTCAATAAGCGTGATATATTACACGTATTTGCAGTCTTTTTATATAGTTCTCATTTATATTGATTTTTCCTCTTCTTTTCGTCTTAAAAATAATATTTCTTGTTTGCCTTGGGATGGGGGTAAGAAAGAGGATAATTAGGGGAAATTGTTGTAATATAGAAAATAAAAACAATGTGACTTATTTAAAAGAGAAAAGTAGCCAATTTTATCTAAAATGCTGTCATTTTAAAAGTAAAATGATTTGGTTTTAAATCGACAATATTTCTTATGCTCTCCTAAGAATTGCTTTAGTAAAACAACTTGGTATGTGAAAGAAGAAAACCGAACAAAACACCATGAACACTACATATTCCTCAGAGTTGTTCTGAGAAATGTACTTTATAAACTGTAAAAAGAAAAAAAGGCAATATCGGCTATTGCTTTGTTTCTTTGGCAGATTCTTAACATTAACCACAAATTTGGAGCAAACTTAAATAAAGAAAAATCTGTTTTCTCTTAAGTACTTTCATTACTTTGTCTGTTTCTGACATGAAAGCTTATTTCTTGACAGTTATTATATTGAACTCCAAAACAGTGTCAGAATTGATTTCATTCTTCCCACCTGAACTTCTTTTTTTGTATACAAGAAAAATCTAAAAAAAAATTTAAAGAAACATACAGAATGAAATGAAAGGGTGGAACAAAATTAACTATGCACCTGATGAATCCAAAAAAGTATGAGCTGCAACGAACTATGCTACCACACACACCAAAGATAAAACTAAAAAGAGTATAAGATAGATTTTAAAAAAACAAACAGGGAAACTATAAGCAGCTTAAAGTAATTATGGAAAATCAACTAATAATAATAATATTAAAATATATGTACACCAAATGTCACTGCATCTAAATTCACAAAGAAAAAGCTAACTGAACTATAAAAAGAGAGACAGATATAATTGTATGAGATTTTTAATATTATTCAGAATCAGATGAATCTAACAGAAAAGCAAATAAGACAAATAATGAACTAAAATCAATGGTTTATATCATGTACTTACTTGGGAGATAGGTGAAGTCTTTGAACCTCTTCTCAGAATAATGCTTCTAAATGCACAAATTACATAGGATTACCAAAAACCCAATATTACTGAAATACAGTTATGAAAATATTTTTAAAACAAAGCCCACAGACCCTAGATTAAGAAACCTTGAAATGAACAAAATCTTACTGAAGAGATTACATATCTAAGGTGTCCTATGAATAGAAACATTAAAAACTGTATTTATCATCACCACATTTCTCATCACACCTTTAAAAATAGAACACATTTTAGAGCACTAAAAATATGAAAAAGCTTAACTGCTAAATACATTCATGACAGACTATAAAGGAATAAAAATTATTAATAAAGGAACATAAGCAAAAGGTATGGATATATTTTAATAGTGATATTGTGATTAATGAGTGGATCACAAAACACATCATAGGGAAAATTAGTAATTACACAAAAATTTATTTAAATTTGTGAGACAATGAACCATAATTTCTGAATTATAAAGAATGTAATTCTCAGAAACAAAATTATATTTCTTAAAACATATTTTCATAAAGTAGAAAAGGAAATGATGAATGAACTAAATATATACTTTAAGAAACAAGAAAATCAACAAATTTGCAAATAGCAAGGACACTAAAGAGAAAAAACCAAAAAGAAATAGATAAAATTTTAAAAATAAAACTAAAAGCTGCTTTTTTGCACAGACTAACTAAATTTATAAATATCTAGCCATCCTGATCAAAGAGATAATCAAAACTAAAAGGTGAACAAGGCAAAAGTCACAATAGAGAAGAAATAAAGATGATCAGAACCTACTACATGCAATTTATATGCCAGCAAAATTTAGAGAAATTAAACAGGAATGGAAAATTACTTATAAAACTTTTAAAGATTCAAATTATTGGAGCATCAAGTAGATATTTCAAACTATCAAATGTCAGAAAATTAAACCAAATTAGCCATAGAGAAATTACTAAAGGGGCAAAATAACCTGTCAAAAGGATTTAGAGGTAAATTCTATCAAATATTTAAAGATCAATTAATACCTATACTACACAGATTATTCTATACTAATAAGAAAAGAAAAACTACCCACCAAAATCCTTTTATTAGATATAGTCTTAATATATAAACCAGAGAAAGACACAAAGGTAAAGAACTTGAGAAGAAAAATAGTCATGAATAATAGAATGAAAATTTCAAATACTAACATTAGAACTAAAAAATCATTTCCTGAATAATAATTCATTATAATCAAATTGAAATTATATCAGAGGGAAGAACAACAGGGGGAAACTAACAATTATTTTTTTAAATATTTCAAATTATATATGTATCAATAATTGCAGAAAATTTTTAAAGTTTAATACTCATTGATATTAAAAACCCTCAAAACAGATATAAATGGTCCATTTTCACAAGTTACATATGTACATCTCAAACATAGTATCATTTGTATTGAGGAAATACTAGAACATTTCATAGTAAATAGGAGTAAAACAAGGGCTCTTTCCCCATTTTCTCCTCTCCTCCATTTTTATTTATCAATGTTCCAGTGATTCTAGTGATAGAAATGACAAGAAAAATGAATAAAAAGCATAAATATCATCAAAGAGGAAAATAAATTGATTTTTTTGTTGATATAATGATTAACTTAGAAAATACCAGAGAATTAGTAAGTAAACTAATTGAGATAATAGTTTTAGGACAGAAAATAAAGCCACAAAAGTCAATAGTAATTGTTCACAGCAAAAACAAAACCAAGGAGAATGAGAGTTTGAGTTTGAGAGACAGAGACAGAGAGACAGAGAGAGAGAGAGAGAGAGAGAGAGAGAGAGAGAGAGAGAGAGAGAGAGAGAGGCAGAGAGAGACATTCCATGTAAAATAACTACAAAATGTATAAAATATCTTAGAGTAAATCTATCAACTCACTCACTTGGCATGTTCAGGGAGGACTAGAATCTCTGCTATGAGAACTTGCTGAGCCCTTTTCAGGGCTGTTCATCCGTGCACTTTTGATGTCCATCTCTACCCAACTCTGACCTGTGACTCCAAGAAGCTTTAGTTATGTGCAGTGGTTACACCTCAGTAAAGTGTCCCAGCAGATGGGCTAAAGCAGGTTGAGGGTTATTGACAGGCTTCAGATCTCTTCGTGAGTTAGAGGAATATCTACTCCAATCATGTGAAGAATTAAATAGATAAGGAAAAATCAGAAATAAGTGACTTTAGTAATCTACTGTTTAACAAACCCAAGAACATAAATTGTTTCATTTAATACCCTTTATTTCATGAGAACTTATGGGAAAACTGGAGAGAATTTTGGCACAAATTAGGCTTAAACCCACATTTTGCACTATATACCACAATAAGCTCAAAATGGATATGTGACCTAAATATTAAAGGTGATATAAAAAACTCATCAGAACAGAATTTGAGCAAATAATTTTACAACTATGCCTAGGGAGAAATTTCTTAAACCAACAACTGATATGGAGGCAAGAGAGTCCTGTTGCTAGTTCATACTGATTCTTCTAACTGTCTTGTAAGTTCATTGCCATATCAGTAACCAAAACCGTGGTGGTAACTGTGGTATTGTTTAGCAGACAATTCTCCCATCTACCCTCCTTCTCTCTCTTTCCCATTCTCTGTCTGTCTCTCTGTTTCTGTCTCTATTTCTTTATTCTGTCTTGATAGGCTTCTTTAGTGACTACAGGTCTAATTTCCATGCAGCATATATTATATTCACATCATAGCAGTACATTCAGATATGAAGACCAAGCAAATATGTTTAACGGCAAAGCAAAAGTAAGGTAATGATAACTTGCAAAACAACAAAATGTGTAAAATATCAGTGTATATGCAAATGAACTAGCAAGTAAATATTAATGGTTAATAGACTGAAGTCACTACAAAACACAAGTGATAAAAGAAAATAAACATGAAAAAGAAAGTAATAAAAACTAAAAATATGGTAAATTAATAGATGCATTAATATATGCAATTATGTTCAAAATACATTTTACATGGGTAAATATTAGCATTGTCACATGGTCACATATGTAACTAGTTCTGTAGCTGCCCCTATACTTTGTAAGTTAGTTTGGTCATGGGATGAGCAGACCTAGTTCTCTTGTGACCTGCTAATCAATTTGACCCTGTTAATGAGCTTGTTAATACAAACCTGAAATAATATGAATTATTAAGTTCAATTATGAATTATGAAAAAATGAATATTTTGAAAGCTCAAAATAAAATTTCAAAATATAAGTATCTTCAATACTTGTAGCAATACAAGAGGAAAAAAATTGCCTTAGGAAAGCTTGAAGGAAAAATCAAAGCCATGTGTAAACTCACAATCAGAGAAAATACAATTTTAAATTCAAAGAAATTTATCCTCACATGAGGCTTCATAAATAACAGTGACTGAGGGTTCAAAAGTTTGGCTGAAGGGGGAAAAATCTCTCTCTTATTCCTATACTAAGAAGGATAGGGCTACTCTTTCTCATCTTCATTTAAGGAGATTACAACTTAGGTTTGCATACTCTAAAGTTTATCATTTTCTCACAACTGTAAGCTAAATATTATTCCAGTTTTAAAGATGAAGAAACATTATTCCAGTTTTAAAGATGAATAAACTGTGCCTCAGTGGCTAAGTGACTCCTATGGGTAGCATTATTAAAGTAAAGTTTGAATTCAGGTCTCCTAGTCTCCAAGTCTGATACTATCTCCACTACTAGAACAGTCTAGTAATTCTCCAAGGTTCTGATTATATGGAGTGCTTTCAATTTAAAAATAATTTTACAAGCCCTAACATGGTAGTAATTCTAGTAATTCTATAATTATTGCTAGTTGTTCAAGAAATGATGTTCAAAAAATATCAATAGACAATGATAAAAAGCTGAGCAGAATTCAGTAATGTGTTGAAAGGACTTTGGAGAGTCAAGTTGGTGGCACAGAAGCAGGAGAAATCCATGAGCTCCCCTCCACTTCAAATATCTAGAAAATATGACTCTAAACAAATTTTGGAGCTCCAGAACCCACAAAATGACAGAGAAACAAGGCTCCCAGTGAAGGCAGTCAAGCAGACAGACAGGAAGGGTTCAGCGCAGCATACTGGGAGCCCAAACCAGACTGGCCTGAAACCGTGGCTTTAGCCCTAGGGAGGACAGAATGAGCTGTAGCTGGAGCACTCAGGAAAGTGGATCACCAGCAGCTGTGGCAGTTTCCAGAATTAACAACCCATAAGAGACAAGGACAAAGTGAAAGGTCACTGTAACTTGGCTAAATTTTGGGGAAAGGAGTGGGTCTGTCCATCTACTCCAAGAGCAAGAAAGCAGCAGAAATAGCCCCTGCAGCCACCTACACATGGCTGCTTCAGAGTTCCCAGCCTGCAGATTGCAGGGGAGTCAAGCGAACATTCAGAGGCTAAGTGCTCTTGCCTAATCCGGCCTGAATCAGGATTGCAGTCTTGGGGAGTGGTCCTGAGATGTGTGACCACTGAGCCAAAGCTGCTGGGGGCTGCAGGGGCTGCAGAGACAGCAGTGTCCTAATAGCTCCAGCAGCTGCAAAAACACCAGAAATTTGGGACTAAGCTCTCCCCTCTGAAAGCAGAGTTCTACAGAGTCCAAAAGTCAAGTAATTGACTGGCAACATGAGCAGGCAAAGAAAGCAAAGCAAGAATAGCAATCCTTTTTTAGGGACAAAAAGTATCAAAGCATGGAATGGGAGGAAGACAACATAGTCAGAAATACTGCACCAAAAGCTTCCAAGAAAAATGTAAACTGGTTACAGGCCATAGAGGAGCTTAAGAAGAATTTTGAAAACCAAATAAGAGAAGTGGAGGAAAAATTGGGAAAAGAAATGAGAATGATGCAAGAAAATTATGAAAAGAGAGCCAACAACCTGACTGAAGAAAAGAACACTATAAAAATCGATTAATTCAAATGGCAAAAGAGGCCCACAAAGCCAAAGAAGAGTAGAATATCTTAAAAAGTTAAATTTGCTGTTTGGAAAAAGAATTTCAAAAGCTTACTGAAGAGAATAATTCCTTCAGAATCAGAGTGGAGCAAATGGATGCAAATGACTTTGTGAGAAATCAAGATACTATTAGACAGATCCAAACAAAGGAAAAATAGAAGGAAATGTGAAATATCTCCTCGAAAAAAAAAACACTGACCTGGAAAATAGATCCAGGAGAGACAATTTGAAAATTATTGGACTACCTGAAAGACATGAACAGAAAAAAACCCTAGAAATCATCCTTCAAGAAATCCTCAAGGAAAATTGCCCTGATATTTTAGAACCAGAGGGCAAAATAGAACTTGAAAGAATTCACCAATCACCCCTTGAAAAAGATCCCCAAAAGAAAACTCCTAGGAATGTTGTAGCCACGTTCTGGAGTTCCCAGATCAAGGAGAAAACATTACACGCTGCCAAGAAGAAACAATTTGAATACTCTGCAAACACAATCAGGATAACACAAGATCTAGCAGATTCTCCATTAAGGTATCAAAGGGCCTGAAATATGATATTCCAGAGATCAAGGGAACTAAGATTAAAACCAAGAATCACCTACCCAGCAAAATTGAGTATAATGTTTCAGGAAAAAATATGGTCATTCAATGAGGTGGATGACTTTCAAGGATTCTTGCTGAAAAAAACAGAAATGAATAGAAAATTTGGCATTCAAATACAAAAAGCATGAGAAGGTAAACATGGAAAAAAAATCATAAGGAACTTATCAAAGCTGAACTATTTACATGCCAACATGGAAAAATGATAATCATAACTTATAAGGATAGGTAAAGGGAATATAAATGTATTTATATATGTATACATACACATATATCTACATAGAAGGGTTTATATATATATATGTGTGTGTGTGTGTGTATGAATATATATGTGAGTGTGTGTATATGTGTGTACATAGACAGAGGGCACAGGATCAATTGAATAGGAAGGGATGATATTTTAAAAGGTAGAATTGAAAGGTGGAAGAGGAACAGAATGAGAGGAGACAGGGAGAGACAGAATGGGGTTAATCATCTCATATAGAATCGGCAAGGGATAACTGTTACAATGGAGGGGAAGAACAGGAAGACAAAAGGGAACAGGTCAAGCTTACTCTCATTGAATTTGGCTTAGGGAAGAAACGACATACACTCTAAACTGGGTACCTTGCCCTTCAGGAGAGTAGGGAGGATGGGGATAAGAGGTGGGATGATAGAGGGGAGGGTTGGTTGGTGGGGAGGGTTGTTAGAAGCACACACTTCTGTAAAGGGACAGGAACAAAGTAGAGAACAGAAGAAGTGGGGGGCAGGATAGGAAAGAGGGAAATATAGTCAGTCTTTCACAATATGTCCATGGTGGAGATGTTCTACATAACTACACATGTACAGCCTGTTTTGAATTGCTTGTCTTTCTAGTGGGGGTAGGTGATGAGGGAGGTAAGGAAAGAATCTAGAATTTAAAGTTCTAAAATCAAATTATATATATATATATATACATATACATAAACATATACATATATACATATACAAATTCATATTAGTATTATTTTTATTTACATGTAACTGGAAATTAAGATATACAGGTACTGGGGTAGGGAGATCCATCTTGCCTACTGGAAAGTCAGAGGGGTGATGGGGAAGGATATAGGGGAGAACAGATTGGGGAGGGGGTAAACATGGGATTGTTGTTTTGGGGTGGTGGTAGGGGAAAGATGGGGAGAAAATTTGTAACTCAAAATCTCTTGGAAATGAATGATGTAAACTAAAAATAAACAAAAGTTAATTAAAAATAAGAATACATTTTAAAAAAGAAAAGAGACAGGGTCAAAGGAGATAATAGAATAAGTGGGAGGTGGGATAGGATGGAGGGAAAGATAGTTAGCTTTTCACAACATGACTATTATGGAAGTGTTTTGCATAACTACGAAAATTGCTTATGTTCTCAATTTGGGTGGGTGGGGAGGGAAGAAGGAAGATAATCTGGAAGTCAAAGTTTTAAAAACAAATATTAAAAATTGTTTTTACATACAACTGGAAAATAACACAGGCAATGGGAATAGAAATCTCTCTTGTCCTATAAGAGAGTAAGGAGGAAGGGGATAAGGAGTGGAGGGTGATAGAAGGGAAGGCAGACTGGGGGAAGGGGTAATCAGAATTATGCCATCTTTGGGTGGTGGGGAGGGGAAACATGGAGAAAAAAATTGGAACTCAAAATCTTGTGGAAATGAGTATTAAAAATGAAAATTAATTAATTAGTTAATTAAAAACAACAACAAAGGGAAATGATTGGGTAAAACATGATATTGGACTTGTAGTCTGGCCCATCTCTCTCCAAGGAATACTAAAATATCTATATTGGAAAGGGAGCAGAAGGATGGTCCTAACAGGGCATTTGCTTCTTTTCCTTTACTTCTTTCCAAGAGGGATATTATTCTAGATTCTTTCAACACTATATATCAAATAAATGCAAATTTAAGGATATAACACTTGGAGTTGAGCCTCAGGATACAAGATACTTTTCCTAATTACTATTGAGGGGAGAGTAATTGCTTAATATTGCCAAATTAGCTCCCTCTCAGCAAACATTTGTTACATAGACAATCATCATGACTAGCGAATAGTGAGGAAACACATTTTTTGAAGCAAAACAGTAAATAGAAGTCAGGAGAGTTATAGAGATTGGAATAGACCAAAGAATATATAAGACCAAAGGGCTTATTTTGTTAGGAAAATATAAAATACCCCAGTTCAAACAAATGAAGGGAAGAAAATAGACCTTTAGTGGAATAGAGGATTTTCAAACAATTTTGAAAAGAAAACCAGGGCTAATCACTGTAGCACCAATGCAATATTCATAGCGCTCATGGGGACTGTAAATATGCCACCATAGTGTTCAACTGCAAGATTTAACAGACTCTCCATACATAAGACAGAAGCAAAACATTTATTCAGACACCAGAAAACTGAATCCCAACACCAGAAAGTCAAATCCATCATAATAATAAGCAGTTAATAATCTATAACACGGCATAAAGCCACACCATCCTTTAGCCTTCCCAGAAACAAACATATACTCACAAGCCTAGCTATCTGCTGGGATGCATCCTCTCCTTTGTCTCTAAATGCTCTGACTCCTAGCTTCCTGTGGGCTGTGCTCCACTCTTCAACAAACTCCTCCCACCACTGGCTCCATGTGATTATATTTAACATATTAGGGGGCAGGGAAGATCTTCAAATTCCCATTCCCATTACAATGTGGCACTATAAAATATAGAGAGAAGAGTCTGGAGAAATCTAGGAAAGCAAATTTACTTGCAAAACTGAAAGTTGTATATGTACAATGTATATAGTGTACTCCATCAATAGTGCACAAATGTGCTGGTTTATCATAGCCCCACTAACATGTAATTTTCTTTCTGCTGTTTTTCTTAATCCATCTCATGGGTAATTTGTGTTTGTTTGTTTCTCTACTTTGTTTGTGATATGTCCTTTTACATCTGGTTCATGTTTCTATTGTAACTTATTTGGTATAAGGTATGGGGAGTCTGGGCATTATTTTAATCAAATGATTCCATATTCTTTTTTTTTCTTGCTTTTAATTTTAATTTATTTTCTTGGTCACATCATTCATTTCCGCAAGGTTTTGAGTTACAAATTTTCTCCCCTTTTTGTCCCTACCCCCCAGCCCAGAACATTGATCCCACTGTATAACCCCTCCCACAATCTGTTCCCTTTTATGCCCTCCTCCAACTCCTCTCTAGCTTTCTA
>CM053593.1:44552269-44594295 GCA_028646575.1 Pseudocheirus occidentalis
CACTAAAAGCGCACCCCAGGACCACCACTCAGGACCCCGATCCAGATCCAGGCCGCTCAACGCAAGAGCCCTTGGCCTCGATGGGTTGCGTCAGCCCCCCTGCTATCTGCAGGCCGAGGGCTCTGAAGCAGCCCAGTGGAAGCCGCTGAGGCTCTCAGCCGTTCCTGCTGCAACAGCTGCCTCCTGCTGCCTCCTTGCCCTGGGAGCAGTTTGGCCTGACCCGCTCTTCTCCTCCCCAGTTAGCAAAATCCACTGACCTTTCTCTTAGCCTTTTTGTCTTCTGGCCTGATAAATGTGGTAACTGTGGCTCCAGTGCAGCAGATCTGCTCTCCTGTAGCCGCGGTTCCCAGCCTGATGCCTCAGGGCCTGAGCCTGCCGGGGTTTCAGTCGTGGGTCCCAGACTGCTGTGAAGAGCCTCGCCTGCTGCGTTGCCTGTAGTGCTTTCTGTCTTGTGGAGAGTTTTGGAGCTTGAAAATCTGTTTAGCGTCCCATTTTATGAGTTTTTTAGCGTGTTTGTGTGGGAGCTGTGGTGCTTTGCTGCTTCTATGATGCCATCTTGGCTCCGCCCCCCCTTTGCTTGCTTATTCTTCCAGTCTCCTTTTCCACTTTTAATTTCATTTAGTGCTGTGCTCTGTGCACTTTTTTGGGTGGATTTCTGGACTGAACTTCTGCCCTTTATGTTTTTTCGCTCTGTTCACAGCTCAGTCTGGGGGACTGTAAGTTTTTTGTGCTCCTAAAAAGCTATCTGAGTTTTCCTGGCACTGCTCTTCTGATCTGAGCTGTGCAAGTTCCCAACCCAGGCCTGAGTTTGTTGGCTTATGTATGGCTGCATTTCAGTACACTGCTGCTGGATTAGTCACAGCCTGTTGGGAGGTTCTGTAGGTCCAGAACTACTGAATTGCTTGCTCCTCTTTGGTATTGTTCTCCTTCTCTGGTTATTCTTCTTTAAACTTTTGTACTGAACTAAAGGCTAAAACTGATTCACTGCCATTTTACTCCTGGGCTTAGAGACACACAAGTATTTCTTTCCTGAGTTTAGCATGTAGATAAAGCATGCTTTCAAAAATGGTCCATTTTGCCCCTTGTGATGCATCAGAGGAGGTCAAACATTTACATCCTTTCTTCCCCAGCTCCTTAGTCACCAATGACCAAGTATAGCTGGGGTGGTAGCTCTTGAGACTGGAGTCTTTCTTGCAATAGCAGAAGCAGCATTTCTTAAAAGTGGGGGGGGGGGCAGAGCCAAGATGGTGAAGAAAAGATGGGGATTTGTACGAGCTCTCCAAAATTCCCCCCTGAACAACTTTAAATAACTCACGTTGAATTCTGGAGCAGCAGAATCTGCAAAAGGATAAAATTAAATAATTTTCTAGCACAAGACAGCTTAGGTTGCCAGCAAAGGTCTTTCCCTTCTGGGTGACAGTGGAGCACAGTTCAGTGCAAGCAAGCCCCCTGGCAAGACAGCAACAGACCTTGGAGGTAACTAAATCAGCAGCAGCAGCAGAGGCTTCAGCAACTCAGACCACAGATTGTAAGGAAGTTGGACAATTGGTCAGAAAGAGGTTGCAGAGAACCCTTTGCATTGTTCACAGGATTTTCTTGTATTACTGATACACAGTCCTCTAGCCCACCTACAGCTCTGGGGTGAGGAAGAGCACTAGCATATTAGAGCATACAGATGAGGGGAGCAGAGACCCTGTTTACAGTTCTAGGGTCAAAAAGAGTGCTTGGGGTTGCTCAGATCAGAGCACAGATCAGGAGAGCAGTGACCACATTTCTCCTTAGATCATACCATCTTGAAAGAAATGAAAACTTACAGACCTCCCCCCTTAGAACTAGCTCTGAAAATAGCTGCACAAAAGCCTAAAGTTTGGGACAATGTCCTCTCTACCATGGGAGTAAAGCCCAACTTTAATGTAAAATTAACAGAAATAGGCTGGGAAAATAAGCAAACAATAACAAAAAGAACCTGATTTTAGAAAATTACTGTGGTGACATGGAAGAGCAGAACATAAATTCAGAAGACAGCAAAGTCAAAACTGCTGCATCCAAAACCTCAAAGAAAATATGTTAATTGCCTTCAGAGTCAAAAATGAATACCTGGAAGAGCTCAAAAATGATTTTAAAAAGCAGATAAAAGAGGTAGAGGAAAATTTGGGAAAAGAAATGTGATCAGTGCAAGAAAATTATGAAAAAAGAGCCACCCCAAAAAAACTTGAAGAAAAAAAAAAACCTTAAAAAAGGGAATAGAGCAAATGGCAAAACAGCCACAGAAGAGAAGGCCCCTATAAAAAACAGAATTGACAAATGGGGAAAAAAGACAGAAAATTTTACTGAAGATAAGAGCACCTTTAAAAAACAGAATTGGACAGATGGAAACTGACTACAGGAGATATTAAGAAACAACCAAACAAAATAAAGTGAATGAAAAAATGGGGGGAAAGTGTGAACAATCTCATTGGGAAAACAACTGACCTGGAAAATAGATCCAGGAGAGAGAATTTAAAAAATATTTGGACTTCCTGAAAACCACTATTTAAAAAATGTAAAAGCCTAGATATCGTATTTCAAGAAATTATCAAGGAAAACTTCCCTGCTATTCTAGAACGAAAGAGTAAAATAGAATTTTAAAGAATTCACTGATCACCTCCTGAAAGAGACACCAAAGTCAGCACTCACAGACTCTTCATTGTCTGTGAATCCTCTACTGCCTATGTAAGCCGATCTTTGTTCTGTGAATAGTACATACACAGGCCAGCCTTCTCCAGCACTCTGTAGTGCCTTCACACCTGCTACTGGCAAGCCAACACCACCTTCCCTCTCAGAGTTCATGGGGGTCCAGCCAGCTAACTGGCTATAGGACAAGTTTAATTCTTTCTCTCACCCTTCAATGTTATCTCATCCTTCTTGTCAATTAAGTGCCCTTTAATTTGCCACTTTTGTTTTGTATATGGGCGATGGTGGGTCCCGAGGAGCATTAGCTTCAGGACTAGTCTCTAGTCCCCAGATCTGGTATAAGGTAGAAAGACAATGTGTTAGATCATGTCATCTTCTCCGCCCTTGCTTTCTTCTTTCCTTAATATATCTTGAGAAGTAGATGCAACTGCCAAGAAGCCTCTGTCCAGCAGTTTATAGTTTCAGGTGAAAAGCTCTCAAAATTTCTTGGTTCATGGTGCCTTTATTGTCTCAGTAATTTTTTTCAAGGTGCCTCTAAGGATAAAAGAAATATTTAATAGTTCTGTTTATTAAGTACTTAGATCCAAACAAATTGAGTACTTAAGTCCTAACAAGTCACAATATAGTATCCATTTCAAAAAAATAATATACTTAAGTTAAAAAGTAATATTTTATTAAATATTTAAATAAACATAATAGTTTAGGAATGGAATGTATTTTCCAGTTGAACACTACCATTCATATTTCCTTTCAAACAAAAAATTTGAAAAGTTACTGTATTAGTATAAAGTACAAAAAAATAAGAAAAAAGCATCAAACATTTAAGAACTTCATGAAAAATGAAAGGAATGTAGTACAATTTAATGTTGAATCTATGAACTGCCTTCAGGTAGGTAGTTTCTACAATATTGTGTATCTCTATGTGGGGAGCTAGATGATGTGCTGAATAGGCAGTGCCAGACATGTTGTCAAGAAGGCTCACTTCCTCACTTAAAATCTGGCCTCAGACACTTAACAGCTGTGGGGCCCTTGGCAAGTCATTTATCCTTCTTTGTCTCAGTTTCCTCATCTGTAAAATGAGCTGGAGAAGGAAATGGCATGCATGCCTGTCCAGTATTTTTGCCAAGAAAAGCCCAAATAGGATCAAATGACCGAGAAATGACTGAATAACAATGTTTCCCTCAGATTTAAAATATGTCTTAGTGCCTCTACCCCATGGTTTTTTGGGGGTACCTCTGTGAACAGTTTTGGAATCATGGGTCTGAAGCAGGGTTTGGGTGGTTTAAGTTCAGATCCCAGTGGGAACATGAGAGGACAAAAAAGGCATAGAGTGATGGGAGCAGGTTATCATCAAATATAGTAGTTACTGGCAATATTCACAGGATGGTGAATTATAAGGATTTGGTGGTGGTAGGATTCTTGGCCCTGGGCTTGAGCACTAAATGGTCTGGGTGCCCTTGTTTTATGCCTGGTCTGTTTGAGCAAAATCAAGAGGAGACTGATAATGACTCAGGGGACTGCAAGTGATACTCAGTTAATTCTTTGGGGTCTTCCTGCTTTATAAGGGTGAGAGTATGCTGATGAGATGACATTGCAGAGTTTGGCAGATGGGTTCTTCTTGGGTGTAACTTTGTTTTTTTGCAGTCACTCCCTTCGTTCCTTTACTTCTGGGGGGGGTTCCCCTTAAACCAAGTCTTGTTGGAGGTCCCCATTCAGTACAAGGCTAGCCAGTCCAGTTACCTTAGCCTTTGCTTCTTATTCATTGCAGGATCCTTTCCCCCTTTTTGTCAATGATAGACTTATACAATGATGAACATCAGCCTTATGGGCAACTCTTCAGTAGAATTATTTTGCTGTTTCCAAGTTAAGTATAAAGACTCCTTAGATGTTCCTCCTAAAATCTTTTAAAAAAATAGATGGCAATATATAAGTTAGCATAGCCTCTCAAGTTTTACTTCTCCAATTACTAGTTCATGCTGTGAAAACCAGCTTTCAAACCTTAGAGTTCTGATTTTAGCAATAGAGCTATAAAGGAGGAACAAAGTTCTAGGAACCCAGAGTTTTCTTGAAGCTTCAGAAAATTTAAGTAACATCATTTTACATTTGACATACAGGATTGTCTGATCTTATTAATTTCTCAAACTTTTCCATACTGATTCCAATTACTTTAGGAGGATGTTACTGGGGACCTAATCCTGTATGTGAAAATAAGGTAGCAACACTCTTGCAGATAGAGACTTTCTGCCCCTTACACAATGCATTTACTTATAAGAGGCTGACTTTACTCCAATTACAATAAAAGATTTGGGAGGATACTTAAGTAATTAATTCCAGAACAGTACATATCAGTAAGTTGTTTGCAATAAAACATGTTTGTACTACTAGACACACAGTACAAATAGGTGTTATTTCCATATTTGCAATAAGCTTGAATGAAATTGACTTTTTCATTGATAGAACATAAAATATCCCATGTTTCATCTCTCTAAGACAACTGAATGCACTAAAATTCTCTTTTGCAAACCAAGCTGAACATTTAGTTTCTGATTTAATTTCGGTAATTAATTGTTTCTGATTTCAGTAATTAATTAGTTTCTGACTTAGTTTTGGTAATTAAATAAAATAATAGCTAGGTCCCTCAATCAGTTGTACCAATATCTGATTATTTTCATGTCATTTTGAAACATTTAAGGATCTTATTTTATCTTTTCCTAATTATTCCCACATTATTCAGAAAGGAACAATTATTTCAGGCACTTTATCTTTTACATGAGTGTATGTAAACATTAGCAGGCTGATAACAGGCTAGAGTACTGATTTACCTAGTTTTGTGGGCTATGGAATGACCACACATTAAGATTGAAAACAGAGCAAGATCTCATTTGCATTGTGTTCATTTCTTCTACTGACCTCTTGCTCTGATTATAGAAATCTGCTTTAAAGAATGAAGCAGGGAAATGATTATGCCAGTATCAAAATGGTCCTTCAGGAGTAAGCTTAAAGGCACAAATATGACAGGACAAAGCAGCTTAACTCTGCTTTCAGGTAAGAGTAACAGTTTAACAACCAACCAGGCAGTAATAATTCCACCTCATAGCCTCAGGAATAGCCAGGTAGAAACATTTCTGCTGAAAAGAACACAAGGTGAAAACTGAGTCAGGGGGATCCCACCTTCGACTAATGTCAAAGTTGTCCTCTCAGCTTTTCTGAGTTGTAAACCTTTACACATGTTTAGGATCACATTCCCTCTTAGGAGCATGTGACATTTCTCTTGAATGGTAGATTACTGACTTAATAATTCATCAGACAACTCTACATAAATTCAGACTTCAAAATAAAATCAGTTACAGTCACAAGAGCTTTTAGCTCAAGTGACAGGTTTCACTATTCACAGCTTACACATACATACATACATACATACATACATACATACATACATACAGGTACAGACACACGCACATATATATTTATTGTTTATTACAATTCCAAGAGATTTTATGTAAAATCTCATGGAATTGTAATAATAAAAATTTACCAGGACTCAAGAACATATGAAATTTCACTTAACATCTTTCACTTGTTTTTCTTTTCTACTGAACTTTATATTTGTCCTGATATATAGACCAATCATTAGAAATAATTTTTATATTATATATAAACTTGCAAATCCTCAACAAACTAAGTTCATTGTTTATGAAATCCGTGAGTTTTGTTGTTTTTGTTTTGTTTTTCCTCAGGACCAATGACCTTGCCCACATAGATGGTTTCTAGGAAACTGGCAAATTTACAAAATAAAGATAATTTACATGGACCCCAAAGAAGGGGCTAAACCTGATGCCCCTGCCTCCCCACCACATGATAAATTCTTCCTCTGCATTAATGTAAACCACATACTCTCTTAATGGCAGGTCCCTTATTTCCTTACTTAATTTTTTTTTTACTATGACTGATTTTCCCCCTTATCCTTCTATGGCTACCCACTTGCCAGGATATCTTTTTGAGTTCCATATAGAATCATGCATTCTGCACCAGTATCTATCAGAAAAGACATGGATTGTTTATTTTTACAATGCCAATATATGGTAAGTGGCAGTTGGGACTCGTTATCCCCTATAGACCTATATTAGAGACAATCTTGGCTGTCTTCCTGAGGGAAGGGAGTCAGAAATATCCACCCCATCTACCCTTATAGCTGCTGTAGCTGTGCTCTTTGATACCACCACCATCCCCCAAGGTAGAATAGACCAACCAGTCTTCATATCTTCATATCCCAAGGAGGCCTGTTCTGAATGGATAGAACCAAACCAGATAAGGCTTTTACCTCATCCCTTCCTTTCCACATGCAGTAATCAATTACCACTTTTATGTTTTAACATTAAAACATAACCTCAATAACCTCAAATAATTTAGTTAACAATCTTACAACTTTCATAAGTGATAGCCAAATTGCTGTAGACTTCCTCTTAATGACAGGGAAAAGTGGAAATATCCAGTTCCCTAAATGACTTCTACAAAACAGTATAAAACAGGGTTAGTAGGGCTGATAAAATAATATAGCTGGTTTTAAACAATTTTTCCACCATCTTTTAGTTTATTTTAGTTCATTATTTGCAATAACATCCAAGTCATTTGACATAACTGATAAATTTAACAATTTAAAACAATATTGTGTATTTGAAACTTGAAACAAAGCAATTACTGATTGACATCAGTCTTGTTGAATGCATTTCCAAATGACCTCATAGAGAAAAATCAGGCATCTCATCAATTGTCATTGTATACCAGTCACATCTAATTAAGTAACTAGTAATTTGCTTAAAGTCACCCAGTTAACAAATTTAGGATCCGTGCATTTCCCCCTTTGTCCTAATGTCCAATAATATAATAAATTCTGACTGATCTTAAGCATCACATTAGGAGTGACACAAACCAGAATGAATTCAATTATACCTGGATTGATGTTCCAAATGGTATTACACAGAATCTGGGGTTATGATTTTAGTGCTGACTGTAATATTATATTTTATACAAATACTATTTATTCCAATCATTTCACATTATGGGGTCCACTATTTCCAGCCAATCCACTGCCAAAGACCATAAAAGTAGCAATCTGATATTAGGATTTAATCTACCCCAATTATTACACTTAAGATCTTGTTTTAATTTCGTTCAAATCTTGTTTCCACAGTCTTAGAAGAATCTCATAGCTTATCAATTTACTCATAATTCTATTATTTAAAAAAATGAAAAAAATGAATAGAAGTATCATGTAATTTATAGTCAAGTTTATAATTTTAACACACACACCAATTTAAAAAGATTTTTTAAAAATTAACCACTACTTTAGTTTGTAAGCCTCCATAAATTTTAGCTAAACATTCCAATCAAACTCATTTCCCTTTTGGTTGTTTCCAGATTCATACAAACCTTTTTGCTTTTTGTGAGTTAGGATAGGGTTAAGTGCCAGTTCTATTCCAAAGTATACACCTTATTTTTTTTCTTTCTTCTCTTCACCTTGAAATTTTCACTGACATAGCCCCCAAATCCATCTCCCTATGATCACTGAAATTACCTTCTCTTAATAAGTCTGTCATTCTGGGGAAAAGATTCCTTCTCTGCCCCCCTTTTTTTCTATTGCCTGTCCTTTTACACCCCAGAACCTGGCCATAGTTCAGGAACGTAGAAGGAGAGAAAGAATAGATAGATAGATAGATAGATAGATAGATAGATAGATAGATAGATAGATAGATAGATAGAAAGAGATGGATATAGATATAGAAATAGATATCTGTGTATCTACATGTGTTTGATATCTATCCATCTATAGAACTTTTAGGGATTTAATTAACAAGACCCAGAACGCTTTGCCTGTACATCTCTTGTTTCTTTCAACTTCTGATCCTACTCCAATAATCTTCACTTCACTGACCATATTTTCTATTTCTCTCTTTTCTGTTCACCTACCCAGGCTGCTTCAGTTAGCCATGGATGGAGGGAGAGAAGGAGAGACTTTCTTGCAGTTACATAACTTAACACTTTCATGTCTACATCCTTAACTCTCTTCAACCTAGCAAACCAGCATTTCTACATGTTTCTCCTTTTTTACCTTGTCAGTTAACTCAGTGGCTATGAAAACAATAACTTTCCACTTTTTTCCTTCTGAGTGGAATTCCTCCAGTAACTTTCTATTCTCAATCTCTGAGTCTAAGAACTTGATAGTGGCCTTTTTCCCCAATGATGTGAGAAAGGGACCATCTTACATCTGCCACTACCTGTCTCCCTCTCCCTACCTGATGGAACATATTTCCACCAGGAGGGACTCAAGTCCTTCCAGGATTTCCAGGACATACTCATACTTACACAGTGGTCCTCGTGTGTCCAGCACAGGGACGAGCCCCTCACACATGGAGGCTGTCCAGGGAATTCATCCAGCCTATCCCCCTACTTCCTTGGCATTCGCTTGGTATCCTGCCAACTATGCCCATTTTAAGGTCTGGAATTCCCCAGGCTGGGGGACCCTGTACTTCCCCCATAAACCTGGGGTATTCTTGGTGCCAAAAGAAGAAACCAAGGAGCTCCAGATTGATTAAAGGACTTTAGTCAACCATTATAATTTGACTTATAAATCAGAGGCAATCTGTGGTGATAGTTCAGCAAAAGATCCCCAAATCCCCATTAGTAATTATAGAAATCAGATGAAGGGAGGAGAATCTATAGGGTGCTTTACTGTGGATTGGTGGATATTTGGAGTTTCTGCTTAGTAATGAGCTCGTTTCCAAGCTTGGGCATTAAGCCAATGTTGATGGGTAAATGCCCAAACACAAGATTTCATACAGGTCATATGCTGGTCACAAAATGGTCATCATGTCCATGTTATGACATTCATCTAAGTTATGACTCAGTGTCTGGTTGATGATTTTGGATCTAAATTATAATTTGTAACAGGTCACCATGTCCAGGTTTTCACCTTTCACAGAGTTTAAGTTAATGGCTTTTCACTTCTTACTGTGTATTATGACTTTTCCCCAATTGGGACCCACATGGGTATAAGTAATCTCTGCCCTTGGAAGTTGTAGAAGTGAATCCATAGATTTCTTTGACAGCTAAGTACTGCCGACTAGAGACAGTGTTGTCAGAATACCATAGCTTTAGATCTATTTCTGTCTCTTTTCATGTTCCATACTTGTTCCTGTTCACTACATTCCATCAATGATATATACAGATTAATAATGCAAAGTGCCAAAGCAGGGAGATGGAATATTTACTTTGAGGAATAGCAAGAAATCCAGCTGACCTTTTATTTTTATAGATTTTAAGAAATAAAAGGAGCTTTAATAAGAAACGTTTATAGTTTGATTAACCAAAGTAGAAGGGTAACGAATAGATAGATATAGATATAGGAGGTTTTTTTAAGTTGCAGCACCAAACTTATGAGGAAATAAGTGTTGAGAGGAGGAGGTATGTTCTATACATTGCATATTTCTATATGCTTAAAATATATTTATATGTGTATATTTATATCTATTCATCAGAATATTTAAAAACATCCACAGGCAAACTATGATGGAGAGTCTCTCTTCCTGCTGGACATTTAAATGACTTAAGTCTCATAGTGATTATTTTTCTAGCTCATATTTTTACTTTGGTTTCTTCTACTATATATAGGAAACGTCTATGGGAAATTTAAATCCTCTAGTCCCTCGAGGATCTGCCTTTTGAGTTGTCTGTGGTCCCTTAGGGTGGAACATCCAAAGAACAGATGCATTAATTCATTAAAACTGGGGTATAATTTGAATTTTGTATGTTTTTGTAAGCAAGCCTTGCCAGTCAGTCTGTTTATTTCCCTGACTGATAGCCTGACTTTTAAGCAGCAAAATCCACTTTCTGAAACCCCACAGGCCTAATTTTCTGCAAGCCTGTTACCTTCTTTGCATAGTCTGCAACTTAAAGGAACAGAAATTGGTCTTTAGCCAGAAACCCATAGTACTGTGAGAATTTGGGGAAAATTGACATGCCACTTTTATGTATCTGCAAAGATGTAAAAGTAGAGATTTGTGCATTAGCATTATTTCTAGTATTTTAATTACCTGGATTTCTTCTCGGAGTGTTTTGAGCTTTTCTTTTGAGCCTTTGAGGTCTCAGATTTCATCTGAGCTTATATGATGTCAAAAAAATCTGTTAATTTAATTAAGTTAATAAAAATAAATTGGACCGATTTTTAGTTGTCATGAAGATGACAACTCAGTTGATCATGGGTTTTTTTGTTTGTCTGTTTTTACTTTTTAACCAGTTTTTCAAACGGGGAACCTTCCCCATAACTCCAATGAGAGTAATTTCTCCCTCTTGGGAAACTTAAAGCCCTCATTATCTTTAGCACCTATAGGAAATGTAGTACCTGAAAACTTATATGGTCCCAATTTTTGTGCATCTTTAGTCTTACCATAAAAATTCCCTAAAGACAAGGATTGTATATAAATTGAAATAAGAGTAATAATAATCATGACATAGGAAATTGGAATCGAGAAAATTGACTCCTACTTCCAGTTCTTGCTAGCTGTGTTACTATATGTCCTTTAAACTTTCAGCCTCAGTTTCCTCACCTATAAAATGGGGATAACACCTGTGTTTTAAGGTTGTTGTGAGTCTTAAATGAAATAATTTGTAAAAATGTTAGAAGATATAAATATCAGTTATCATCATCAGAAGAATTCTGCATGGAGAATTACTCCAGTACTTTATTATGGATTGGAGGTAAGTGAACTCTCAAAGATATACAAGCAAAACATAAACTCTGGCAGATTCTGCCATACTGGAAAGGGATTGAGTATGGTTCTTACAAGAAACTATTTTGCTTCCTTGAGACCCAGCCTAATTAAGTATTGAATCTCATTAGTAAACTGGCTACTAGGAAATGCATGGCTTGCAGGCCCTCTCTGCTTATGCAAATATTGTTTTCAAAATTGTAGAAAAAGAGTAGAGGGCACTTAGAATATCTATCCACATTGACTTAGCTGTGAGTACTCTAAATGTAGGGTCTTTGTCCAGTGGCCAAAGAGGACTCATACTACTGGAAGGAAGGAATCTTTTCCATCTTGAAATTCTCATGGCAAGTGAGACCAAGAGATAAATGGAAGCTGCCAGACAAATTGAAGATGACTCATCCTTCACAGGGAGGCAAACAAAGCAATTGACAGGGCTAGATTTGTTGTATATGTAAAGGCAGTAAGGAATCTAATTCTATGGACTAGTTAATTTTGTATTGCAGTGCTTCTGATAAACTTTGCAAAGAGACCACCATGGATGTTGTTGCAATTTATGTACCAATATCTACTGTAGAATATCAGAATGTAGAGACATTTTAGAAAGATCTTGTGTAAAGCCAAGCACAAGAAGATTTCCAGAGGATTGCTGCTGTTAACAACTTTAAAGTTCTGTTCACACAGTATAGTGAACTCTATTTATTCAGCAGTAATCTAAAGCAAAACATTCACAGAAACCAGAGTACAGCATTCACAGTGTTATAACAGAACAACTTATCATTAAAATGGCCACATAGTTTTAAACAAAAGATATCATTCAATAAGTCCTTAAGTCATTCAGAGGAATCCTTAAGGGACACAAAGTACAAAGATCAAAGTACTCTACCCCTAGGTCCCATTGTCTTAATCTCTCAGTCAAAAGGTCTTCTTTCTTTATTGGAGATTAGTTTCCAATCATCCTTAACTCAATCATCCTTAAGAGGTACAAGGTACAGAGTACAGAGTTTTCCCACCCCAGGCCACAATAAATCATGATCTTCTCAGTCAGCATTAAGTACCCAAGGACAGATATTTTCATCTTGACTTGAGACTGGCTCTCAGATTCCATAGTTCCTCTTCCATGATCCCAACTTTTGCCTGAATTTACCTAACTGCCACCCCATTCAAAGAGCTCTCAGCTACTTGTCCAATTCCCATTCCATATTGAAGTTTGCAGCATCCAGTCCACTTCAAGTCCTTCTCAGTTTCTGTTTCTGGGAAGACAAAGCTTAACAGAGCCACAATAACATTCATAAACATTGCCAGCACCATCATTAATTCACTGTCTGTGAAATCAATACAGACCCATCAACAAGGTCTGAGAACTTAACATACATCATCAGTATGGTCCCAGGACCTCTGAAATCCCCCTCCAGCACTTCTGTAAACAGACAACAAGAAAGTCCTCTTTCATGGCTTCCAGTAAGGTCCCAAGGCTTCTCTACAAAGTATCACAAACAAAAATCAACACAGACAGAACAGACAGAGTGCCTGGCCCCCACAACAGTTCCCCTTCTCAATTCTGCTCTTTCCCAGTTTGGTCTTCTCCTTATATATGGTCATTAGCTCACTGTTCCAACCACCCCTTACATCCTTCCTGTTCCTGTCTTCGGCAAGTCCCTCCAACTGCCAGTTTTACAAGTTCTGTTTCTTAACAAAGACTTGATATAATCATGGGCAAGGCTCAAAAGAAACTTGAACTGAAACAAGATGCTAAATAATTAAAAAGCTGAAACAAGGCACTAAGTACTTCTTTTCTTGCCTTGATATCTTGGTAAGAGTGTTCAAGTTAAATCAATGTCTATTTTATTTTTAAGTCATGGGAACATAGATTTAGAGCCAGATGGCACTTTAGAGATAATCTAATTCAAGCCCCTCTCTACTTGTTCAGTTATTTATAGTAATATCTGACTCTTTGTGACTGTATTTGGGGTTTTCTTGGCAGAGATACTGAAATTGTTTTACATTTCCTTCTTTAGGTCATTTTATCCATGAGAAAACTGAAGCAAACATGATTAAGTGACTTGCCTAGGGTCATACAACTAAGAAGTAACTGCAACCAGATTTGAATTCAGGAAGATGAGTTTCCCCAACTCTAGGCATGGCATTCTATGCACTGTGCCACCTAGATGCTCCCCCCTTACATTTTAAAAACAAAGAAATTTGAGACTGAGAGAATTTAAATAACTTGTCCAGTTCCTAAAGATATACAGCCACTAAGTATCAGAGACAAAAGCTGAACCGTGTCTTCTTGGCTTAAAATGCAGAACTTTCCATTGTACCATTATATATTTCTGTGCAAAGCTGGATTTTTAAAAAGGGAAAAAATGAAAACAAAACAATGTTCATGGGTAAGAAATAAATGTTGCCAAAGGCTTGTTGACTATACACAAACCTCACCAGTGTAAATCATGAGTTTTTTTTCAATAAGTGTGTTGATGCAAATAAAATGGAAATAGATAAAAAGGTGAAAGAATGAAGAGTAGTGGCATGGACTATCACCATTTCCTAAGAATGGTTAACCAATGGAAATCAATCACCACAACAAGGAGACCAAAAAGCCTGAAAACTATTTCAGACAACACACTATTGTTCTTCTTTCCAGCACAAGAGATACAACATTCAAAACAGATGATACCAGATTATAAAATCTCATGAAGGAGGATGATAGCTGATGAAAAATAAATTCTCAAAAATCTTGCTAAGAAGCTCAAGTGAGATCATTACAATTGAACATAAAGAAGAAATTAGAAGTCAGCATGTCAACAAACATTTATTAAGGGCTTTCTATTGTGCCAGACACTGTGCTAAGCATTAATAAACAGAGTTCTATAACAAACTATTTTGTCCAACAATAAAAGTATTGGATACTTTAGTTGGATTATTTAGCATGAAAACCAGATGAAGTTATATTCGTATAGCATTTAGCATAGTGCCTAGCATATAGTAGGTGTTTAATAAAACCTGTTCTCTTTCCTCCCATTAACATGATAATCCCTGATGTGCATTGTAAGGAACTGAAAAGGGAACTAAGGAAAATAAAGATGAGAATATAAACTGAACTAGACAAGTTTATACAGAAGAGGACAGCTCTGAATATGATCCAGGTTTAAAGGAACTAAGGTAGTCATTCTCCAGATATTAAAAGGAAGGCCATTAAGTTATTAAAAAAAATCATGGTTTTTGTTATTTTAAAAAGTCAACTAGAGGCAGCTAGGCAGCACAGTGAATAGAGAACTGGCCCTGGAGTCAGGAGGACCTGAATTCAAATTTGGCCCCAGACCACTCGACACTTACTAGCTCTGTGACCTTGGCCAAGTCACTTAACCCCAATTACCTTGCCTTCCCCTCTCCAAAAAAAAGGCCCACTTTCTTTCAGTTGCTACCTATCCATATACATACTTCTTAATTCTACAAAATCCTCCTGAGAATAATCTACCTACATTCTTGAAAAGGGTGTGAGAAAGGAATAGACAGATTTTGACAAGTTATATTTTATAGCAGATCAAGATCATATTTTTACAATCACAAAATTGACTGAAAAGTACTTAGAATATAAAATCTCACCTTGTTTTCTGACTTTTAAAATTGGTAAGAAAAATCTCCCTATTATGTACACATATGTGATATTTCTTAGATATTATATACACTTCATATATATATACACATGAACATGTATATATTCATACACATATACATATTTCATGTGTATATATGAATGTACATGTGTGAATAGATGAATGTGTATATGTATATATACATACACTTATACATACATACACATATACAAATGCATATATATACACACACACACACACACACACACATATATGTTCTATTAAAGCATCTGTGAGAAAAACACTGTGTACTAGACTATATATTTTGTGAGGTTAGACACCATGGCTTAGAATTCTTTGTTTCTCACAAATGATCTAACATAATGGCTTATACAGGGTAGATGCTTCCTTAATATTTGTTGAGTATGTGAATATAATTCGGTCCCCACTGTCTCCCTTCATTGTTGTTTGCTGCTTTCTTCTGCTTTTTCCATATAATGGTAGAATCATAGGGAGGCATAGGATAGTGGTTATCAAAAAGTTTTAGTCTCAAGGTACCTTTAAACTCTTAAAATTACAAAGGACCTGAAAGAACTTTTATTTATTTGGGTTGTCTGTTGATATACACTTTATTAGAAATTGAGACTGATAATTTTTTAAAAGTATATTAATTCACTTAAAATAATAACAAACCCATCATAGGATGGCATAATTTTCATGAAAAATACATTTTTCAAAACAATAAATTAGTGAAAAGAAAGAACGGAATTGTTTCACACGTTTTTGCAAAACTTATCTCTTTTATTGTTTGTTGTTGTTGTTTATTTTTGTTTGGTTTTGCTTTTGTAGGGTAATTGGGGTTAAGCAACTTGCCCAAGATCACATGGCTAGTAAGTGTTTAAGTGTCTGAGGCCAGATTTGAACTCAGGTCCTCCTGACTTCAGGGCCAGTGCTCTATTCATATTCCCACCTAGCCACCCCGCTCTTATCTCTTTTAAAACAAACAGCTGAATTTTCATATTTGCTTCTGCATTCAGTCTTATATCTTGTTTAGGTTGAAGTATATGAAGAAAATCTAGTCTGACACAGAGATGTGAATGAAAAAGGGAAGGGTATTTTAATAGGTAACTAACACTTTGATATCATTATAAAAATAGTTTTGATCTTGTAGATCCCCTGAAAGGGTCTTGAGGACCCAGTGGGTCCCCAGAGCACACAGAGATTCTTTTTCTATAGATGAAGAAACTGAGGCCCAGAGAAAAGTGGTTTGCCCAATATCTCAGGCAGTAAATTATCATAGGATTGGGATTAGAATCCTTGTCCCCTCATACTTAATCCAATTTTCTTTTAAAGGTAATACCTGACACATCTCTAGTCCTTTATACTTTTAAAACATTTTTCCTTTCTATGATCTTATTTTATTGTCTAATGTGACATTTCTTCTTATTTCAAACTTGTTTCTTCAGGGCAGCAACAGAAAAAGAAGTTATCCTCTCATTCCCATTACAGAGTGTCTCCATGGATTATTCCTCTGTACAAAAATAATTGTAGTTCATTCTCTCCACTTCTCCACATCTGGGCTATGGCTCATGTTAAAATAATCACCCATTTAGAAGTGGGGATGTTTCTCAGAGCTCCAGTTCACAGACATCTAATATTTCATTAATACCTCATTGACATTTCTTTCCCATAATAGGAATTGGATACTTACAAAAGTTTGATCTCAACTGAAGCACAAAAGCCTCAGCAAGAATAGTGGTAGAGGTCAGGCAAGTCTTCTTAGCATTTACTAGGAAAAGGAGAACATGTCAGATCAGATAAGGTATATTTATTTGTAGTGGAGCACCCAAAAGCATGCCAGTAGTTCTGTTATAGCAAATTTAATATTCATTCCCTTGACAGATTTGCCAAATATGGTAACAAAAACGATGTTTAAGCACACATTCATATACACACAGAATGAAACAGAGGAGGTAAAATTTATGATGGGTAGTTTCAACTTGGGTAATTTTAGATTTCTTTCCATTATAACACATAAAGTAAAAGTTTTTTAGTTTATTAGAATAATTTAATTGAATGATTTCTATCACCAACCCATGCTGCTGCATTTCTATTTTTTTCCTGCCTAATCATGATTAGTGAAACTCGGTGTCTCAAATTGTCTTCCAGTGAAACTGCTTATTGAGTCTAGGAATTGAGGTTTAGAGTTAGGACCTTTTTAACGTTATTGCTTCTGACTGGAAGTCTCTCCTACCTTTGTCTGTTGTTATCAGTTCATCAGGAGACCATCTTCAGTCATATTGATCCATATCTTGCTACTGGACCCAGATGGCTCC
This sequence comes from Pseudocheirus occidentalis, assembly GCA_028646575.1. Classification (NCBI taxonomy): domain Eukaryota; kingdom Metazoa; phylum Chordata; class Mammalia; order Diprotodontia; family Pseudocheiridae; genus Pseudocheirus; species Pseudocheirus occidentalis. The sequence continues at coordinate 44,569,637 of CM053593.1, forward strand.
AGAGGAGAAAATGAGGCTGGTGACTTTGCACAGTGCTCTCTCACTTAAATCCAATTCACTTGCAAATCATGGCATCACCTTCCTGATGTCATCCTCCTCTTAGAGAAAAAAGAACGAACAACAAAAGTCAGTTCTTTGGGGCAGCTGGGGTGTGCAGTGGAGAGAATGCAGGCTTGAAGTCAGGAAGACTCATCTTCTTGAGTTCAAATCTGGTCTCAGATACTTACTAGCTGTGTGACACTATTTGCCTCAGTTTCCTCTTCTGTAAAATAAGCTGGAGAAGAAAAGGGCAAACCACCCAAGTATTATTGCCAAGAAAACCCCAAAAGGGGTCACAAAGAATTGGACCTGACTGAACAACAAATAATTTCATTGAAGTAGATTTCAATATAACAATACTTGGGTATACAGTTATAGAACTAGCGATGGATAGACTGCTACCAGAAATTAAAAGGAATAAAAGCCTTAGCATCGCATAACATTGCACCTTAAATAAACATTTTCAAAAGCATCTGTTAAGTCTCTATTATGTGTCAAGCACTGGGCTGAGGATACAAGGACAAATCTGCCCTTAATGAGATCACATTCAAACAGGGGAAACAGCGTACATATACATACTTGTGCACACAGACATATGCATACTCACATATGTATGTAATACAAAATACAGAGAGAGTTACTCACAAGATAATTTAATGAAGAACCCATTCCACAGGGTACAATGTAGAGGGGATAGAGGAGTATAATGTAGCCATGAGAGGGATGAAGGTGATGCAGATGAGCATGGGAGATCTGAGGGGTGGACAGTGAGGGCAACATCATCAACCTGGATAGGCATCCTACGGCCTATAAGTAACAGAGTTCTGAGTGGATCCACAGGGAAATAGAGTATTAAGACCTTTGAACTAGCAATGCTAATTTTGATTTGATATACAGACCCTGAGTAAGCAGTGGAAATGTTATAGTGAGTAATACGTAGTTCTGCCTGATGGTCAAGACATCAATGAGTGGGGTCTTGTGGCCTGACTGATTGTATAGATGAGTGAGGAATGGTTGAGGTATTCGTTCTTAAGCAGGTGAGATCTGCCTTGGAACATAAGCAGCTAATGCTGCTTCCTTAACCTCCTTAGCTAATGTACTCTTATACTGATCATGGGGGATGACTTGGGAGGTTTCTTTTGTACAGTATAGCAATTATGCTAGTCAGGAAAGAGCTATTTTCTTTAATTACCTTTACTAGGTATAACTAAGAAACCAATGCTAGATACCTTTGGATTGGACCCTGACTTTGTAGCAAGCACATGAGTCCCTCTTCCTTGGGTGGGTGAACAGAATGACTTAGTCTATAGCTTGCTTACTCCAACCATTTATGATACTGGCAGTTCTAGGTTCCCAGAGAATAACAGAATAAGAAGTTATTGAGGGATTGATATGGACAAGACATTGTGCTAAGTGCTGAGGACAGAAAGAAAAGAAAAAAAAACAGCCTCTATCCTCAAGAAACTTATGTTCCCTATCACCATGTGGTTACCCTCAAAATCAAAGGTCTTAGGGGGTAATCCCATTGAAAAGGAACACGGTCTTCTTATATAGTACATTAACTTTTGTGCCTCCCCAATATTATTCCATCTACACAAACCAGCTCCTCACAAGAATGGCATTTACTAGATCTTAAATGTACCCATTTACTTAGCAATACAGCAAAATGAATAAATCACAAATACTCATACGTTAAAGCATGTGCATGAATAACAACATACATCACAATTCCCAAAGAATCCTAAGTCATACTCTTCCACCAGTGCATTCAGTACTGTGGGAAAAAGTAAGCAAACACAGGAACCTGAAAAGCAAAGACAAGAAAAAAGAAAAAAAACCCTCTGTGTTCAAGAAAACTCCTAACTGTGGATGGCTGACCTCAATGTCATTAGTCCATTCAGAAATATCTGTCCCAGACAAAGCTCCAACAAAACTATTTTTTACTCCCTGCTATCTTTTTTTGAGGGGGGGGCGGAGGGTAGGCAAGCTATTCAGTATTTTTAGCCTTAGTCTCCTATTTTCTACAGCTTTCAATGGCTTAAATTTGAGTCTATTTGGATTCACCTTTCACTTAAAGGAGAATAACTCACCAAATTTCCCCTGAGAAATCACAAGCTTTATTTAGTTTAATCCATCTCAATAGATGTTAAAATAGTTTTCATTTGTTTAGTTTTTACTCCCTTTGGCCTTAAAATAGCTATATGCAGATGAGTTAAGGAACCATAATGCATTTGAAGTTCCTGACTAATCCTCCATATTACTTTGTGTCCTCAAAACTTTCTTCTATTTACATTTTTACAGCTTTTAATAAATAAAAATTCTTTCTCTGCCCATTTAACCTACCAAATTGTTCATATACAAACAAGATATTGTTCACATGATGATTTAAGTCTTTATATTTAATGTCACAATCATTTTATGTTCAAAACTGGTTAAATCCCCTCTGACAACTGTGATTATACATATTTTAGTTATTTTTATTAAACCACAGTTCTTATTGCTTTCAGGTCTCAACATCTTCATCTATGACAGAAGCTGTATCTTACATCATTTGCCAGTAAATATAACTTTTTCTTTACCAAACAAGTACTTTGCCCCTTTCAGCATTAAACTGCTCCATATGAAAAAGACAACACCTCAAAGATGCAGTTTGCATTTCACACCTAGAATAAAGTCATAATTGTATATCCCACACTAAGAAATCACTCTCCCATAACAAGGTCAGCTATATATCCAATAGCAGGGTTTTTAGGATACCCCCCTGAGCAGGGATGATTTTCTCCATTGCTATCAAGTTTAGTTCCCCTTCTGTTACCCACCATTCACTTCCAGTAATTAATGCTTAAGAATCATTTATTTAACATCAATCAGCTTTTATCTACTTTGAAGATGAATCAAGTACAAACATCACTCCTACACACACAATGGGGGCCATATTGGCTTCTTCACCACCTTGGTCCTTGGGAATTATGGGCTCGGATTTAAATCAGTTTCTCTAAGTATTCACCTGACCAAGTTCATTTCCAAAGATGAATGACTGCTTTTGGCTGCTTCTTAATCTGTGACGGGATCAAACAGCTTGTTTTAAGATCTTGTTCCTTATGGTCTATGCTGGCTACAAAACACAGCATGTCTCTGGCTCCCAGATTTCTGGTGTTATGCCACTCTAGTCTTTTAAAGCTCATAAGGTTGTAGCTATCTTTAATACTTCTCCTGTAAGCAGGAAATAATAGACACAATAAATAGAACCAACAGCAAGGCCATGGATTCACAGGTGATATAGTGACAGTCAAGTTGAAAAAGATAAAGTCCACAGCCTCTTTTCCCATTCAGAGATCTAATGCATTCCTTGCCTTCTCACTCTGTGGCACTCAGGTTGGGAAGAGCCAGATCTGGAGATTTACTTTGGCTGGTTAATGCTTTTTTGACTGTGCCTCTGGCTTCACAGCTAATAAAAAAAAGTTTTCTTTACAATGTGATTAGAGGACAGGAACCAGTTACAGAATGTTGTCACTGCTTCAAAGTTTATGGTGGAATTGAATAAACCAAAGACTTGGCTAATTGGCCATTCCCTCTCATCTCCCCACCTTCATCCTCTCCTTGTACTTGTAATGGTTATATTATTGTCAAGTTATTCTGAGAGTAAGATTATTTCAGTTGATGCTACACAGGCCCGTTTATCAACTGAACTCTGTCATAAACTTTATGGCCTTAATTTTAGTTGTGGTACACCTAAATCCAGTTCCATAATTTTTAGAAATAGAGTTATGGATCAGTGGAATGAATTAGGTACACAATACTAAATGATCTTAGTAGTCTAGTGTTTGATAAACAAAGACACAACCTTTTAAGACAAGAATTCACTATCTGACAAAAACTTCTGGGAAAACTGGAAAGCAGTTTGTCAGAAACTAGATGCAGACCAACATCTTACACCATATATGAATATAAAGTGAAAATAGGTATATAATTTAGCTATAAAAGGAATGACCATAAGCAAATGGAAGGAAAATGAAATAGTTTACCTGTCAGATTTATGGAGAATGGAAGAATTTATGACCAAAAAAGAAAGAACATTATTGAATGTTAAATACATAATTTTGATCACATTAAATTAAAAACAGATTGTGTACCAAAAAAATTAAAAATAAATACAGTCAATAGTAGGAAAGCAGAAAACTAGGGGAAAATTATATCTTTTTTTGATAAAGGCATCATTTCTTAAATATACAGTCAAATTTATAAGAATACAAGTCATTCCTCAATTGATAAATGGTCAAAGAATATGAACAGCCAGTTTTCAAAAAAAGAAATCACAAGGGGGCCACTAGGTGGCCCAGTGAATACAGCACCTGTCCTGGAGTCAGGAGGACCTAAGTTCAAATTTGGCTTCAGACACTTAATACTTAACTACCTGTGTGATGTTGGACAAGTCACTTAACCCCAACTGCCACTCCAAAAAAAAATTTAAAAAAGAAAAGAAATCACAAGTATAAATAGTCAAATGAGAGGTACAAACTCACACCTATCAGGCTGGCTAATATGATGTAACAACAATCAGTTTAACAGACTTAGGGCTAAGTATGGAAGGTGTGAGCCCTGTCCACTGTTGAGAAGGCGTGAACTCCTCTGTTGGTAGAAGAAGGCTATTATTGGCTGAGACAAGAAGCCAGTGCTGTATATAAAGAAGAATTCTAGAGACAGAGAAACAGAATTGGAATGTTGCTCCTCATGAAGGAAGATTCATGGATACTGAAGCCAGCTGAGAGAGAGAGAGAGAGAGAGAGAGAGAGAAAGAGAGAGAGAGTGAGAGAGAGAGAGAGAGAGAGAGAGAGAGAGAGAGTTTCCCAGCATCTGGAAGCTGACTGAGAACTGAATTGGAGTTTTCCTGAAACCAGAATCTCCAGAATCTCGTGAAGGCCACCCAGAAGGCCACCCACCCAGACTCCTTCTGTGTCCTAGGGCCAGCTGAACTACTGGAGGATTGAAGAAGCATGACTAGGATAAGACTTTGTTTGTTCATGGCCTGGTTGATCCTTGAATTCCAGGCAAGAGAAGTGGTGAAGGGTTTGAGATGTGCTGGACCCTGTGAACTTCAGTATGTGCCAGGGATTTCCCTGAGGACTGGACAAGGACCTGACAGCTCTCTGCTTCTGAATCCAGGTGACTGTTTGGTGGATTCAAGAGGGAGATGGAACCATGGAAGGGGATCCAGGGAATCAGAGAGATCACCCAGAGTCAAGATGAAGAAAAGGCCTCCCCTTAAACAAAACTAAAGATTGCTGGACACCAAGGGTTAGAGGATTTGTGTGGTTTCTAATGATTGTGTTTAATGATTGATTGAGCTGATGTATGGTTGCCCCATGAGTGGAAGACTGATTATTGTATTGTGAATTGATTGAATGGTTGCCTTGATTTGTAATGGAATAAACAGAATGTTCACTATTACTGTGTACTCCAAAACTTGAAAGCTGTTCATAGTAGCATCCTTTTGGGAATCTGCTGGTGCATGGCATTACATATGACAAAAAAATGAAAGCAACAAATGTTGAAGAGGATGTGGGAAAATTGGCTCACTAATGTGCTATTGGTGGAGTCATGAACTGATTTAACTGTTTTGGAGAGCAATTTAGAACTATGCCGAAAGGATAATGACTGTGCATACCTTGTGACCCAGCAATAACACTACTAGATCTCTATCCCAAAGAGATAGTGTAACAAAAATGGAAAAGATCTATTTGTACAAAAATACTTATAGCAGCTCTTTTTGTTGTAGCAAAGAATTGGAAATTGAAGGAATTAATTGGGGAATGTATGAACAACTCATGACATATGATTATGATGGAATACTATTGTACTATAAGAAATGATGAACAGGATGCTCTCAGAAAAACCTGGAAAGATTTTCATGAACTGATTCGAAGTGAGTTGAATAGAACCAAAGAATATTGTACATAGTAACAGCAATATTTTATGATGATTGACTGTGAATGATTTACTGATTCTCAGAATGTAGTGATATAAGACAATTCTGGACTCATGACGAAAAATATTATCCACCCCCAGAGAAAGAGCTGATCGAGTCTGAATGCAGATTGAAGTACACTTTTTAAACTTTATTTTTCTTGCTTTGGAGGGTTTTGGTTTTCTTTGGTCTGTATTTTTTCCCACAGCATGACTAATATGAAAATGTGTTTTGCATGACTGCCCAAGTATAACCTATATCCATTTGCTTGCCTTCTTGATGAGAAGGCAAGGGAGGGAGGGAGGGAGAGAATTTGGAACTCAAAATTTTTAGAAACTGAATATTACAATTAATTCTACGTGTTATTTGAGAAGCATTCAAAGTGAAAAAGTAGGTACACATAGAGCAACATGTAAATTGCATTTATATGCATTTTGGTTCACGGCTAACCCTAAATGGAGATTATCAGTGAAAAAAAAAATCTTGGAGTGTTACACTGATGAATTAATTCAACAATACTAGCTCATTGAATATGTTAAGTGATTAGAAACATTGCATATTTTTGAAAGCCAATGTTTTCCAACCATCCACTTGAGGAAAGCCTTATCTTTAGAGTCTGTCCATTTGCTTGAAGGTAAACATGTTCACTAGTGACAATCTGCATGAAGTTCTAGTCTACAAATTGCTTAAACCAAAATGAGGTAAATGTAGAACTATTGTCAGAAACTCTGTGTCTGGAAATTAATGTGTTGCAAATTGCTGACACAAAACTATAATTTCATAGTTAACATTTAAGTAGAACTAGAAACATTAAAAAATCTCCAAAATCAATTCAAATTGGTTTTTGATTAAGGTTTTCTTAGTTACTTATCCTACAAGTTATTTTGGCATGTCATGTGTTATACTTCTTTGCAGGGCTTTGAATGTTAAGGTCAGTTCCAGTCCAAGGGACATAATTTCTGGCCAGGCTTTTCATAAAACAGTTCTATGTTCTATTTCATGTAGTGTGCCCTGCCTAGTTAACACAATTGTTTTCTGTAATGAAATTTTGTATTTCCCGATAAAAGGGCATCTTTTATAGGCACATTACTTACCTTTCTGGCTTATGAAGAGCTTTAATGATTCAAAACAAAGACCAACCATGTAACCTTGTATTTTACAGCCTGAAGATGTAGTTCAAAAATCTCATCTAGCACTATAAAATAGTTTCTGGGATCTATTGCAAAAAAGAATTAATAATAATTAGTGGTTTATTTTGCTCTTGCAAACCTGTAAACAAACGTATGCATTCACACACAAGTACTGAGCAAAAAGCTTGATCTAAGTGGTGTTGACATAATTTAAAGTGTAGCTTTATCCTCAAGTAAAAGGGTTCATAAGAGGAGTCCATTCTTTCAAGTTGCAAAGACACAAAGCAACTGGCTAGTTGTGAAACTTTTTGACTCCAGTAATGAGAACAAGGGCTTCTTTGTCAAAGTGTTTCATTCCAAAGATGATGTTAGTTTGGAGTAAGAAATGATTGGTACCCCAGTCCATCTTTCACTTTGTGGCTAAGCAGAGTTCCAAGACCATAAAGTGAAGCACTGGTGATAAGAAACAGTGGTAGAATATAAGTGTTTTGAGGACAAAAACTGTTTTCTCCCTCTTTGCATCCCCTGTTCTTTGCACCAAACCTTAAGACATATTAAATTGATTTATTATCAGAGATTCAGAAGTTAATGATTACATGATATTCTAGGAAGTGTCTTTGGGATGATGATCCATAGCAATAAAGAATAACATTTTCTAAGAGTTGATGAAGTGTCTCAGCAGTAGTGGTTTTTTGAACTTAATTTTTTCAGTTAATAAAAATGTTTCCCATGTTGCAAAAGAAAGAAAAACAAATTCCTTATAACAAATATGTATGTGCCTACATACATGTGTGTGTGTGTGTAGTCAAAACAAACTCCCGCATGAACCATGTCCAAAAATGATACGTCCTAATCTGTATCTTGAGTCCACCTCTGTCAGAAAAAAAGGCAGTGTGTTTCATTATGGGTCCTCTCAATTGTGGGTATTCATTGTGTTCAGTAAAGTTCCTAATTCTTTTAAAGTTCTTGTACAATATTATTGAGATAAACAACTTTGAAAGGATAAAAAGTTAACTGAGAGCTGCAAGAGACTTTACAGACCTTAGGCTAAGAGTTCTTTGATTTTTTTCAGTCCCAGGTTGCATTTCACAATCTAGTGAAACCTATGGGCTACTTCCAAAATGATGTTTTTAAGTGCACAAAATAAAAAATAGAAGATTACAAAGGCAAACAATTATACTGAAATGGGAGGGCATTTTTTTCCCATCCAAGTTCACAGGTCTTCGGAAATCTATCACAGGCTAAGAACCTCTGATCTAGACCAGTTTCTTGTTTTATAGTTGAAAAAGATGAGTCAAGTAATTTGCCCAAGTCACACAATAAGCATCACATGAAAGATTCAAATCCAGGTTCTCAGAAGCCAGAGCCATTCCTTTTTTTTGGAGGGGGGGGAGAAGAGGCTCATAACCCTGTTTGCCTCAGTTTCCTCATCTGTAAAATTTTTCTTTCTCAAATATCCTTACTTTTCCACTCATAGATGAAAACATCAGTTCCTTAAGCCTTGCTTCCTCATTTAACTAAAATAGTTCTACAACTCAACGTTGTGGCTGTTGATTCATATAACTAAAGGGGAAAATAAGGACCCCAATGCTGAAGAAAACATCATTTCTTTTTCTTCTGAGTGACCACTCATATACCTTTGCTCACAACTCAAACAAATTGCCTTCTCTTCCTAAATATATATTTCATGGATGGAACTGGAATGACTTGGATAAAGTCCAAATGAGATCAGTTTGCCTATGATGCTTCCTACATCTCTTAGCTATACCCTTTCCCATGGGGAAGAATAAAATTTATCTTGTTATCTTGTTGCCTTATCTGCTAGGAAAGTGCTTATAAAACTATTTTAAGCTTAGATACTAAAAGTTCACTGTGTGAACCTACTGAGATGAATTTATATTTTAAGTGGATACAGGGAGGGATAATGCTTAACCCAAAGGAACGGAGTGTCGTTGAATCTTTTTTCAGTTGTGTCTAACTCTCCATGCCTCCATTTTGGGATTTCTTGGCAAAGACACTGGAGGGATTTGCCATTTACTTCTCCAGCTCATTTTACAGATGAAGAAACTGAGGCAAACAGGGTCAAGTAACTTAATCAGGGTTACACAGTTGGTAAGTGTTTGAGGCTGGATTTGAACTCATGAAGATGAGTTTTCCTGACTCCAAGACCAGTATTCTGCACACTGCACCACCTAAAGAACTGATTACTAATGGTTGAATTTCAGATATCAACAACAGGCCAGTGCCAAAGACATTTTTTTGAGATTGAAGGGGTTTCCCACCACCGTCAAAGATTACAATATGTAAGTGACTGTCTGTCTACTCTGCCTCTATATAAGGCCAACCTTGACCTGAAAAGTATGGCAGTTGGGAAGGTATAAGATGGTCAAGCAAAGGCTCCTCAATAACTAGAGGAAGTTGAGATACTGGTTTTCTAGGGGAGGGTCCCTGAAAAAAATATGTGATAGTGAGAACTTGGGAACAAACAGTTTAAGGGGAAAAAAAGTTTGTACAGGGCATTTATGCTAAAAGGTCTTTATTCCAAAAGTGGGAAAGGTTCTCAGGTTCTTCTGCCTATTTCCCAACATTTAGCAGCTAATGTTCTTTAAATGAAGAGTTATATTGTAAAAATTACCCTTATATCATGAAAAGGTAAAAGTAAAATCCAATATATGACTCACATAGTTTAGTCAGACTTACTTACAGATATTAGATTTTTTTTTAGTAAGTAAATGAGCTACATTGTCTACTAAATGCCAGGCACTTAGTTCTGGGGATCCAAAGAAAAGCAAAAGATAACCCCTGGCCTCAAGGAGCTTACAGTCTAATGGAGAAAGACAACACACAAAGGGAAGCTGAAAAGCAGGGGAAGGGTAGGGAGAAAGATACTCAATATCATGGTATGATGGAGCAGTCCAGAAAAGGGCAGCCAGGTGGGAAATTAAGAGATGACTGTCCTAAAAGTGAGCTGCTTGGTCACAGAGGACCAACGATTTTTGCATGTTTTAAAAGTTGTTTAATTAATTCCATTTAGCACTAATTCAACATGTATTTCTGATTATGTGCTTCCTTAGCCAGGGAGTCTTCCATGATAACAAGGATTTTAAAACAGTTGAGTAAAACCAGCTAACATCACTGCATGACAGCCTTTTCAACACTGTCAAAGTATTTGTGAATAATTGCTTAATAATGACTACAATAAAACTGAAAGAAAATAAATCCTTCCAGCAATGTTCATTTATAAACCATTTAAGAACTGAGATGCTTTAACTCTTCAGAGACTTTAGTATAAGGACCTCAGAAGGATAATGCCTGAGCATCCCCAACATGCTACTAGAGAAGTCTGGGGAAATTAGGAATCTGAACTTTACCAAAAAAGTACCCCAAGTTGATTTTGTGCTAGAGAGATCAAAATGTTGAGTTAGTGGGGCAGCATAAAGAAAGGATCCTCTGCCTTTCTCATAGATATACAGTCACTTCTATATCCATAGAGTGGATGTAGTAACAAAATAACAAATAATCAACAAAGCAACCAGCAGCCATGTTTTGAGTACTTAATGTATGCCTGCCATTGTACTAAGTTCTGGGGATATGAAGAAATGCAAACACAAAAACACAGCCAATGTTCTCAAGAAGCCCACGTACTAATGGGGGAGATAATATAAATAGACACATACATAGTAGATTAGGAAGGTAATCTTAGAGGTTAATAATGGGGTAAGGGGAGTTTTCTCTTCCCTCCTCTCATCTCCATTGGTTATACTACCTTATTTTTCCTTTAAATTGTATTTCTTTAATTATAAAAATTCTATTTTTATCTCTAAATTGATTTTTTATTAACAAAAATGTTTTCTCCATAGTCCTTTGAAGTGGTGCTATTCATCCTATTAGACATTGTGTCTAGTAGGAAGTAGAGATATATGTTCTAGACAGACATCAATACAGAGAGGTAGTCACTTTAAGGACAAAGTAGTTCCAAAAGCAGGACCACTGGCAGCAAAAGAAAGCCAACATTGCTCCTCTCCATCCAAGCTATGTAAGCAGCCACAGTGTCCATCTATGTCTATGTGTCTGAACTTGTTTCCTTCAGATTGAGAGCTATTATGACCTCATAATAGTATAGAAAACAGTGGAAATAATACTGAGTTTGGTGTCTGAGGACCCAGGTTCAGATCCTAACTTGGTCATATATTTATTATCTGTCTGACTGTGGGCAAATCATTTAATCTCTCTAGATTTCAGTTCCCTCATCAGGAAAATGACGAGGTTCAACTGGATGGCTATTATTGCCCTTTCATCTCTAACCCTCGATTCTTTGACTGAGTCACTGGCAAAGACTGTAATTCCAGCAAGTGAAGTTATTTTTCCGATCATTTGTCTGAAAGTCCCATCTTGATATAAACTGAAAGAAGCTAGTTGGATGTGTTCCATTCCTTCCTTCTCCAACTAACATTGTGTCACCATTTAATCTGTTTTTGAATAATTTCAAATCCCCAAATCCATAATTGGAATTAAAAGATGATGGTCTGACTACAAGACTTCTTTCAAAATGACTTTGTTTGCTGGAAACTGTCTTGTTATGCGGTCTAAAAGCTGGCAGAGACTTGCTAGGAGGTCATGGAAAAGCCTAATCAACCAAGAAATAGCCCTGGGGAGAGTTGACTTTTAAGTTAATACTAGGATCCATTCTAGTATTTTCTTCAGAGACTTGTGTTGCACTTGAAAGAGGAACCAACAAAATCTTCGTGAGAATCTTATAAAAAATAGAACAAACAAGTAGCCTCTAGGGTCCTGGGAAGGTTAGACATCTAATCTGAAAAATAACAAAATGAAATACAACTTGTTAAAGCATAAATTGGCACCAAACAATTTAGCAAATGTAGTTTTCATTGAGTGGCAGAACACACTTGAGGAGTAAAAATGATAGAAGAGAATAAAACCATAGGTAATTTTGATGAGTCTTTGATGCCCAATTTTTGTGGCAGCAAAACACTAGGAATAAAGAGGGTACCCATCTTTGGGATATGAATGAACAAATCTCAGTATATTAATATAATTGTGTTACAAAATAGAATAATGAGGGATTCTGAGAATCATGGAAAGATCTGTATGAACCAATGACGGATGAAATATAAAATAGATGTCAGAGTTCAAGATTAGTATTCAGTGAAACTCAGTTGAAATCCTGGCTCTGCCACTTACTGATATGATATGGTACGTAATCTTAGAGGGCATCTATTTCAACCATTTTACAGATTAAGAAAACTGGCATCCAGAGAGATTAAGTGTCCCAAGGTTGTACAGTGAGAAGGAGTCTTGGGATGCAAGCTAATGTGGTTCTAAATCCAGCTCTTTCCACTGCACCATATTGCACCATGTTAGCATGTGACATGGAGCTTGTAAATTATGCAACAATGCTAGTCCTCAGAATTTCCTAACTTCTGTAATGAGGGGGGCAGGCCAGAGGCCCCTGAGGTCCCTTCTGGCTCAAAATAAATGATCCTACAGCATTAAAGTGAGAAAAACCAGAAGAACAATTTTCCCAGTGACTACTACAGGGTAAACAAATGACACTAAAATGCCAGATGGACTTAGACAAAAGTGATTTACTCATATTGATTCCAGAAGATATCTGATGAAGCATATATCCTTCCTCCTGGTGAAATGGTGGTGGACTTTGGGTGTCTAAATGTTGTTGGGGCAGTCATTGTATCAAGTGGTTTTGCCTACCTGTTTTTCCTTGTGACAAAAAATGGGGGTACTTCCAGGGCGTGACTGTATTGGGGCAATATCTATGGTATAAAATAAAACCAATAAAGTGCCTCAATAAACAATAAGAAGTAGAGGCGGCTAGGTGGCGCAGTGAATAGAGCACCGGCCCTGGAGTCAGGAATACCTGAGTTCAAATCCGGCCTCAGACACTTAACACAAAAAACTAGCCGTGTGACCTTGGGCAAGTCACTTAACCCCAACTGCCCTCCAAAAAGCAAAAAAAAAAAAAACCAAACAATTAAGAAGTGGGGTTCAGGAAGATCAGGACATTAGCGTTTCTTCATAGATATCCCCCTTGGTAAGTTTATGTCCAAGAGCCTACTGGTTTGATATCCCAGCCTGGTTATCTAGGTCAGAGGTGTCCATTGCACCCCCAGAGTACTACCTGAACCATATTCAAATGTAATTAGGAAATATTTAACAAAATAAATAAAAATACAACATATTGTTAATTTGTGGTTTTCTGAGGCAATCTATAATAAATAATAAGCACTGATCTAGATGATAAAATTGTTTAGATGACTTTTAAACCTCTATTTTTTTTGTCATTGCAGATTGTCTCTGCATAGCCCTCTCATTACTGCCAGAAATCACCTTTTCTTCCACTTTCCTCAAACATATTGCAATTCTATTCCAGGACTCTCATATCAGGACCTAAGAATTCTGGGGCTATTAAAAATTATTTTCATCTTTCTCATCTGTCCATAGACACCGAATGTTTTTCTTTCTTTGTTCTGAGTTTTTGTGAATGATAGGTGAGGAGAAAAGCACCATTTGAAACTAGTTGCTAAGGTCCTTGGAAGGCCCACTTATCTTTGTCAAGGCTTTTTTCAGCTTGAATGTCTTTGCAATTAATTGTGAAGTAGCCTTTATGACATTCTTATTATGGATGAATCTATGCATGTGTATCTTTCTTTGTGCTAATTAATCATCTAAAGCCTCCTTCCTGTTCCTCCTACTTTACCATTTAACTCTAAGATTGTCTAATCCAATTCACCTGTCTTCAAGTCCTGCTTCCCATTTCTTCTTTAGAGATTAAAGAGATGAAAGCATTAGAAGAGTTACATTAATGCTTTTCTAAGGACCTGGTGACAATGAAGATGACTGAGTTAATAGAGATAATTGGGAACAGACCTTCAAGACTGATGCTCAGAGAAAGGAGGCAGGAGCTGTCCAAGGCCCTTTTTTCTGTTCAACATTGTCATTATCAATGACTTAGAGCAGTGGTTTTCAACCTGTGGGTTATGTTCAATTTTTAACAATGAAAATGCATCCTGCATATCAGATATTTACATTACAATTCATAACAGTAGCAAATTTACAGTTATAAAGCAGCAACAAAAATAATTTTATGGTTGGCGGTCATCACAACATGAGGAACTATATTAAAGGGTCATGGTATTAGGAAGGTTGAGAACCACTAACTTAGAGGAAGGGTTAGATAGAATGTTTATCAAATTTGTGAATAATAGGAAACATATAATATGGTGCAATGAATAAAGATATCTCTCAATGCCCTAAGTAACTCTGAGACAACCACAAGCTGTAAAGCAATTGTCAGTTGGCACTGATCCAGGTTGTTTCTTCAGAGAAATTCCTATGCCAAAGAAATCAATGATCTGGTGCAGTCCAGTATGAAAATGTATAGTAGAGCCATATTGGATGGAAGAATTGGGAACCAAAAATATTTTGACAGGCTAAAATGAGGGGTAAATCCTATAGGACTGAATTAACTTTGAATAAATCTTTCGACAATCTCAATTTCATCCATGTGGTTTTTCTCTCTACTGTTAGAGTTTGTGGTTTCTCTGATCCTTAGTATATAAACATATATATATGAGTTTCTATAGCCAAAAAAATGGGTGGTTAACCTTCTAGTGATAAATCTCTCTAAATTTTGTTAGATTCATCCTTGGAGCAAAAATACATAGAAGACTACAGTCTCCCAGTTACTTCCAAGTACACTTGGATGACTTTCCAGTTTGGTAGGACCTCTTATAGTCTCTATTCATCTGATGTAGCCTTTGAAAAATATATAGAGAAAAGCAACATAGTGTGTTGCTGTGCTGTCAAACTCACAAAAAATGGATCCCTATGGGGCAACATATTGACTTAGAAAATCACATATTAACATCATATAGGTTGTATTGTATTTTTATTTATTTTGTTGAATATTTTCCAATTACATTTCAAATCTGGTCATAGAATTGCAGGCTGCATGGGGCCCTGGGGCTTGCATGCTTGACACTTCTGGGAGCAGTGAACAGAGGGCTCTTAATCTTAAGACTCTAGCACCAGACTATCAGTCATACTGTATGAAAAAAACTAGTGAAACGAAATGGAGGGATTTATCCTGGAGAAGATAATCCTTAAAGGAGGAAATGATAAGTGACTAAAAGATTTTTTTGGAGGGCCAGTCAACAAGCATTTATTAAGTGCTTATTATATTCTGGGCCCTGTGTTAGTGCAGAAAATACAAAGACAAACATAGCTCTTGTCCTCAAGGGGTTCACATTCCAGGATGAAAGACAACATGTAAATAACTAGTCATATACAAAATGTGCAGACTATCATGTAGAAGAATAATTAGACTTGTTTTCTTTGACCTAAGAGGGCTGAATTAGAAGCTGTGAGTGGAGGTTGCAGGACCAAAAATGGTTACATTGTAAGGAAAAATAATTCTAATAATTAATAATATCCAAGAGTAAAATGGCCTGCTTCAGGAGGCAGTAGGTTCAACCTCATTGGAGTTCTTCAAGAAAATGCTGCAAAACTCTTTTTTTAGCATTCTATAGAAGTGATTGTATAGGTGATTGCTAAATGATCTCTAAGAGGCTGTGACTCAGCGAGTACCTGAAATTATCTGGAAGCCATAAGAAGCCACTGCAATGGGACATTAGCAGAAGAAGATGAAATTTAACAAAGGTCAATTATGAAGACAAGGGATGGGGAGTTGATGTGAAAGATAACCAAGTGTTTTGCTAAACTATAAGCTTAACATGAATCAATGGAGTGACATTGTGACCAAAAATGTGATCTTTGTCTACCATAATAGAATTGTGGTCTTTGGAATGCCTTGTTCTACTGTAGCCTAGTCAGACCACATGTGGATTCCTTAGGTTAGTTCTACGTGCCATATTTTAAGGCAAGCTTTAACAAGTTGAAAGTATGTCTAAACTAAGGCATTGTTGTTGTTGTCCTTCATACGTGATGTTGAGGTCCAAGTACAGTGTGTCTGACAAGCTAATCAGACCTAGATAAGCTCAAAAGGCTCTAACACAGTTTGGGCACAAATTGTCCATTTGAACTATGGTGATAAAGCAGAGGAAGGAAAGAGGACATGATGCATCAGGACCAGATGAAAAAACTTACTGGGGATTTTTAGCCTGGAGTAGAGAAGATTTTTCTTTGGCTGGGGTTGGGGGGAGGAGGTATGGTAACTCTTTTCTAAATCTTTAAAGGGCATTCATGTTAAAGATAGATCAGTCTTGCTGTGCCTGGCCCCACAGGAGAGAATCAGGAGAGAATTAGGAGTGCAGTGGGTAGGAGTATCAGAGAAATAGAAAAACAAAAACAAACTCCCTAACACTTAGAACTTCCCAGGAATGAAATGGGATATTCCAATGATTTCTTTAGTTAGGTAATCATTTGTTGCCGATACTGTAAAGGATGGAGTTGGTTTCAGGGTTTCCTTTGAGGTATGAGCTTATGACCTCTGAGCTTCCTTCCAGCTTGGATACTCTGTGAATCTAAGGTCATATGATTTATATGCTGTGGGGGGAGTATACAATACCTGCCTTACACAGACAGCCTGCCTTACCTGCCTCAGGATATACAACTGAATCACAGAAAAACATCTTCTGTAAAATGGGAAGGACAGAATATTGACCTGGAAGTCATGAGATCTGAGTTTGGGTTCAGGCTTTCCTATTAACTAGCTGTTCAACTGTGGGAAAGATGGTTTGCTGTTCTGAACTTCAGTTTCTCCATCTGTAAAATAAGAAGGATGGCTAGTGGGTCTCAGATGTATGTTTTAGGCCTGAAACCATTGATTCCATGATTCCAGCACAGCAACCATATTGCTCAACACCTACCTAGCCGCCCTTTTGTAGATTTGTATTCTTAGAACTACATGACTTTAAGCTTAGCTGACCCTTTGATAAAACATCCTTTTGAAAATTTCTCTTCAGTCCTCCAGATACTTCAAAAGAATCTAAGTGACCACAAAAGGAGGGCTTATGTCTGGAACACTCACTTAAGTTTGTAAAGAAAAAAAACCTGAAATAAGCAGTCTGTAAGCTCAGGCTATTGAAAAATTTCCTTGTTCATGACTAAGCTGTGGGTGTTACTTTTTGATAAGGATCACAGGCCCAAATTCCTTTCCTCAGTCTTTGGAAAGAGTTGGATAGTTGAAAAGTTCGGCAGAGCTTGAGTCCATTTCCCTGAAATCAGCAGTTTTTTAACACTAAGAATAACACCTTATATTTTTTCTAGAACCTTTTTCCCCCCAAGAACTTCAAAGCTCTTTACAAAGGCAAGCTCATTAATCTTTTCCAAAGGTGAGTTAAGCAAGGAAAGGGCATTTCTTTCCCACGGCTAAGTAAGCCTTGACATAATTTACCTTTGCTTCAGGCACACTATGCTTTGCTTTGTCTTTGGATCCAACTGGGGTTACTTGGCCTCTTCAACATAAACTCATAGAATTATTAGAGCAAGAAAGGAATCTAACAATCATCTAGTTTAGCTCCTTCCCTTTACAAAAGAGGAAACAAGTTCAGAGATAGGAACAAGTTTGGATGAGGGTTATTCGTCTAGTAAGTGGCATTTAGGGGGGTTGGATCTAGGTTTTCTGACTCAATGCTCTTTCCACCATACCATGCCTTTTACTCTTTTGTGGTTTTCTTGGGATTATTTCATGTACAAATAGTGTGTAAATTGAGGGGGAGCTAGGTAGTACAGTGCACAGTCAAAAAGAACTATTAGGAATATTTTTGTATATGTACATCCATTTCAATTTTTTATGATTTCTTTGGTTTACAGACCTAGTAGTGGTACTGCTGGATCAAAGGAAATACATAGTTTTATAGATCTTTGGGCATAGCTCCAAATTGCTCTCCAGAATGGTTGGATCAGTTTTTAACTCTACTAACATTTCATTAGAGTTCCAATTTTCCCACATCTTCTCCAATATTTATCATTTTCCTTGTGTGTGTGTGTGTGTGTGTGTGTGTGTGTGTGTGGCACCACAGAGTTTCATCAAGCCTTCAGTAAAGGCCTATTGGCCATTGTGCAAAGCAGCATACAAGGAGTCAGGAAAATCTGAGTTAAATCCAGTCTCAGACATTTGCTAGCTATATGACCCTGGGAAAGTCATCTAACCCTGTTTATCTCAGCGTCTACATCTATAACATGAACTAGAGAAGGAAATGTCAAACCATTCCAGTATCTTTGCTAAGAAAACCCCAAATGGGGTCACAAAGAGTCAGACACGAAAGAATGACTGAAGAGCAACAAAAATATGTGAATTGTGACAAGCAATAATTTTGACACAGTTTCATTTTATGACAATGTGTGCTTCTCCAGATATTAGGCTGATCCAGACCATCTCACCTTAACAGGGAGAAATAAGATCAAACTTCCCAAGCATTCATTAGCCCTTTATCAGTCATATTTCATGCCATACACACTTGTTATATTGATCTCCTTTGTTATTTCTTTAAGTCTGTGATTTTTAAGCATGGTTGTTACCTGTGAGAAAATATGCAAAAAATGTGGCTCTTGAAGACCACGCTTCAGTGGTTGTTAGAGATACTGCAGTGGCCAGCTATTGATGTGGGGAAATTGAGAATTTCACATTCTTTCAAGTACTCCACTTCACATGAAAGCTCAAGAAGTGATAAACTATTGCTGTAAAAATAACCCCTTATCTTAAAACAAGCAAAGATCTTCATAAGAACTTGATGGTGGAAAGGGTTGCTATTAATCTCTCAACAGTGTGGCATAGGCTTTTTCAAGATGGAAAGACAGTAGGAAGGTCATTGAAAGGTTGACTGCTAACCATTGCTGTGAAGAAAAGTCCTTGTCATTACAAATGTTAGCTTACTGAAGATTGGCAAAAGGTCATTTTTTAAACTGAAATAATGGATTTTTCATTCAAGGCTATACTAAAAGCATGGTCAGAAGTTAAATTAAGACTTTAAGATCTGGATAACTTCATCAGACGCTAAAACAATCACCCCCCAACACACACACACACACACACACACACACACACACACACACACACACACAGAAAGAGAGAGACAGAGAATGTATTTAACTTCCAGAGGGCCTGGAAGGCTTTTCTCCATTGAAAAAATTAAAACTCTTCATTAGAAAAAATGATACATGTTATTATATACTGAGACCAGAATTTCCTGGAATTAGAAAAATTCCCAAGTGGAGATTATACACAGTAACATGCCACACAACAAGAACGTTCAAGAATTCAAGAGATGGAGATAAATGTATTTCAGTGGCCTGGAAACTCACCCACTTTAAGTTGTGATGAAAAATTTTGGGCTACAATCAAGGCCAGATTTGGCATCAAATATCTAATGTGATAAAAGTGTGATTTATAAAGAAGAATTAAAGAATATGTCAAAACTTTGCAAATTCAATGTCAAATCATGTAAACCATGTGACTGTAGCAAAAGGAGGATAATATTTACTCACATTTGTATAGCACTTGAGATTTAGAATGCACTTTGTCCAAAACAAATGAGGGCAGAAGAATAGGCAGCTCAAATATTATTAATCAAATTTGACAGTAGAAAAAACAGATGCTTGGAGAGGTTATAATATTCACAGACAGCAAATATCAGGAGCCAGCTTTCATAGCAAAGTGTTCTTCCAAGTGCAGGGCTCTTAAAATGCATGCTCTCTTTAGACTGTGGGGTCCTTGAGAGCAAGATGTGGATTTGCCTTTCATTGTATTCCCCAGCACTTTGCACAATGCCCAGTAGGCGTTTAATAAAGGCTTGGTGAAATTCTGAGGTACCATCTCACACCTATCCGATTGGCTAATATGACACACATACACAAAAAGAAAATGATAAATGTTGGAGATGTGGTTAAATTGGAACACTAATGCACTGTTGGTAGAGTTGTGATCTGATCCAACCATTCTGGAGAGCAATTGGGAGCTATGCCCAAAGGGCTATAAAACTATGTATACCCTTTGATCCAGCAATACCACTACTAGGTCTATATCCCAAAGAGATCATAAAAATGAGTAAAGGACCCACATGTACAAAAAATATTTATAGCAGTTCTTTTTGTGGTAGTAAAGAATTAGAAAATGAGGGGATGCCAATTAGTTGAGGAATGACTGAATAAGCTGTGGTTATATGAATGTAATGGAATACTATTGTGCTATAAGACATGATAAACAAGCATATTTCAGAAAAACCTGGAAAGATTTACATGAACTGATACTAAATAAAATGAGTGAACCAGGAGAACATCGTATACAGTAACTGCAATGTTGTGCAATGATCAACTTATCTCTTCTCAGTAATACAATGATCTAATATAATTCCAAAAGACTCAGGATAGAATATGCTATCCACATCCAGATGAAGTATAGAATTTGAAAGCACATTGAAGTACACTGTTCTTTCTCTGTCGCTGTCTTTGTCTCTCTGTTTCCTATCTCATGGTTTTCCCCCTTTCTCTCCTTTTTCATTTCACAACATGACTAATACAGAAATATTTTTCATATGATTGTACATATACAGACTATATTAGATTGCTTGTTGTCTTGAGAGGGGGGAGGGAAGAAAGGAAGAAAAAAATTGGAACTCAAAATCGTACAAAAGTGAATATTGAAAACTTTCTTGACGTGTAATTGAAAAAAAATAATAAAATGCCATTATGTGGTAGGAGGAGAGGAAAAAAAATAGACTTTTTGGTTGACTGACGTTTTTCCTCTACCCCATAGCTGCCTCACAAGCTACCTCAAAAGGATTTTGTTAGAATCAAAGCATGTAACATATAACTCTTTGGGAGTTTTAAAGCACCATATGAGTATGTTATTCATATCAGGTAGAGGAAATTTCATGTTAAGGAAAAAAGAAGAACCACAAGGCTTTGTTGAAACAGCAAAACATCTGCTCAGACCAGGTTTTCCAAGTTGTTTGTTTGATTTTGGGCAAAATCAAACAAACAACTTGGAAAGCAATTTTGACAGTGCCCAGGTTCTACACATTGTGTGTATATATGCTGTTTGCTAGTGATAATAGGAAATCCAGCAGTTCTGGTTAATTTCCTGTTCTTTCCTTCAGAAGAGCTCTGAAACTGCTTTGGGCCTTCAGGACCCAAAGAATTGTCAACAGTTATTAAAGGAAAGAGAATAACGACAAACATTCAGAGCTCCCTTATCCTATGACTGGAACCCATCAGTTTAAAAATAGAGAGCAGGTCCAGCAGCCAATCCTTAACCAAGTTAGAGCAAAGGCCCTAACTGCCTTAGTGTCTGTTCCAGGGGCCTTCTGGCTTCCCCCAGATCTAATAAGAGAAATTGTTTTCTCTCTGTTTTTCGTCTTCTTACCCAGACCTTCATTTCCCAATTGAAGTTAATGCTAACAATCATAGTGTGACTCTTTTTGCTCAGGGAGATAATGTAGGCTGTAAGATAAATGGATGGGAAAGGCAGAAAACTAAGCCTTCTTGTCTTGGGTATGCCTTATGGACAACATCCCTCTCTTTTTTGCTCTTTTCTACCTCACTTTCTTAATTGTTGTAGTCACAGAATATTGAACCTTGTTGCTTCAACACCCTCATTTCATGAATGAAGAAACTGGGTCCTAGAGACTAGTGAGATGGCTTGCCCAAGTCTACTTATATAGATGGTAGCTCTCAGACTCATTGAATTTGAGAGGGGAAAGGAATACCATGAAATATTATGCAAAGGAATATTATGAAATCATGTAGAACAACCCTCCCATTTTATAGAGAAGGAAAGGTCAAAATACAGAGGTCAATTGACTTGAAAGAAAGCAGTCAGTGTGCAATAATGTAATATAGTAAAAGCCATCTGAACCTGAAGTCAGAAGAGTTCTAGGCTTAAATTCCACCTGTGTGGATAAATCTCTTCATAGAGTTTAATAAGCACTTTTATACTTATATAGCACCTACTAGATGTCAGACACTGTGCTAAGTACTTTACAAATATTACTGTATTTGACCCTTACAACAGCCCAAAGGGGTAAGTGTAGCTTGATTAATCCATGAACTACATACCTGTTTCCTAAATTTGTGAAGACTGAGATCACATACATGTAGTATTGTAGAGGAATTAGTTTTCATCGTTACTGCTCAGGGTCAAACAGTAAGATGGAAGCAGACAGAGATGGATTAGAACTGAGGTCATTTGACCCCCAATCCAATGTCAGTGGAATATTCTTTCTTCTATATAACACTTCAGAGAATCATAGAATTTCAATCTTGGACAAGTCTCCAGTGAACACCTACTCTAATGCATTGAGTCATTTCAGTTGTATCTCAATCTGTGACCTCATTTGGGTGACTCAAAGGCTATTTTGTTATAAATGGCCATTTAGACCCTCCTTTACTCTTGTCTCAAGATGCCCTTATTTGGGGGAGTATCAGTTATAATTCATTATAACCTTGAAATTCCAGACTCCTAAAATCGTCTTAAAAGTAGGTAGATTGAGCAGAACACTGGACCTGGAGTCAGAAAGCCATAAATTCAAATCCAACCCAAGACAAATACTAGTTGTGTGACCCTAAGCAAATCACTTACCTTTTGCCTCCGTTTTCTTATCCATGATATAGGGATACCAAACTGTTTCTGAGGACAAAAAAGATTTGTAAAGCGATTTCAAATTTTAAAGCACTCAATAAATACTGCTATTATTATTACGGTGAATCAAATATAATAATCAACCTTCCCTTCCATAATCCAATCTCAGTAATATTTTCAATAACTTCAGTATTGAATAACCACAGTAAATGACAAATGAGTACATTAGTAATTGAGTTCTGATGAGTTAAACATATACTCAGCTATCTTACCCAGCCAGACTTGATTACTCCATAGCCAAACCTGTTGACTGCTGCCTTGTCATTTGGCCTGAAGCCAAGAGTTCAAGTACCAACTCTGCTGCTCATTAGTTGAATAACCCCGAGCTAATTATCCCTGCCAAGAATAGATGGGGGGATCAAAATAGAATTACATAGGTGACAGATACTTGATAAGCACTTCTTTCATGATGAAGTTTAGCTTGTCTCTTAACACTGATTAGCTGAAATGAGCCTTGAGAATGCTGTGAGGTAATGCTAACATTTACACTAGGCAGATAGAGTAAGGCCTTTTACCCCTATTGTAGTTCTTTGATCAGGGTTGCATTCCTAGCCACCCTCTTCCTCCAAGTCGACAGAGAAGAAAGAGCAAAGTGGCTATGATTCTATTCAAATACATCACAATGTTTTCGGTACCACTATACCCAGAGGTGCCACCAGATAGCCCTAACTTTTAGACCCCAATTTACCTTTATAGCATTACTTCACATCATATCCCTTAATCTTTCTCTTTTCTTTTCTTTTTTCTTTTCTTTTCTTTTCTCTTGTCTTCTTTTCTTTTCTTTTCTCTAATTTTCTTTTTTTGGTTTTTGGAGGGGAAAGGGCAAGGCATTTGGGGTTAAGTGACTTCCCCAAGGTCACACAGCTACTAAGTGTTAAGTGTCTGAGGCCAGATTTGAACTCAGGTCCTTCTGACTCCAGGGCCTATGTTCTATTCACTATGCCACCTAGCCAACCCCATCTTCTTTTTTAAGAGGGAACATGGCAGTGATTTGATTGCAGGTGTTGGTTTCTAGATGCATAGATTCAAATCCTGCCTCAGGTATTTATCATCTTCGTGAAAAAGAACAAGTTAATTAAATTCCCAGAAATTCAGTTTACCCCATTTATAAAACAGGGTTTATATTATACCATTATTTTCCTCGTAGGATTGATATAATGAAAGTTCCTTGCAAACTTTCAAGTGCTATAAAACTGTTAGTTGTTATGATGCCCCATGACTAGAGATGCATGAATGAGACATGAACGAACTCTTGACGGAGCTATTGAAAGAGAGATTTTATGTGCAGGCCCCTGAGACCCCTTCCAGCTCCAAAATTCTATAATTTCCTGCCAATAATCAGTCTTAAATCACAGAATCTCAGGACTGGAAATTGTGGCAGGGATTGGGCCAACACATCTGAAAGGAATCTACTCAAACACACCTAAAATTCTCTTCTAGGCAATACTTAAAGGCTTCAAATGTGATACCAAAGATTAATAGATGTAGGAGCAGAGGACCTGAGTTCTACTTAGCATCTTAGATCACTTTTGACATGTCACTTGAATTCTATAGGCCTCAGTTTCCTCATTTGTAAAATGGGGGTCCTCTGAAGTTCCTTCCAATAGATGTAGGATTCCATGATATCCTGAGACAGCTCTTTCCATTTGGGGAACAGCTTTAATTGTTTTTCCTGACATAAAACCTAATTGTGCTTCTTAGCAACTCCCACCCATCACTCCTAGCCTGGTTCTTAAGGGAGCAGACAGGTGTAAAGCCAATCAGCAGTAGATTCCTGAGAGAATGCTACTGTGAAGAGCTTTTAAGATTCGGATTACACAGTATTAGTGAACACTCTGTTTATTCCATTACAAAATCAGATTCAGTACAATGTTCACAGTTTCAACAG
>CM053593.1:44594795-44620754 GCA_028646575.1 Pseudocheirus occidentalis
AGATATAATATTGAGACTTTCCTTGTTCTGAAGATTGTATGTAATATTGTGAACTGTTGTAACTGTGAACATTGTACTGAATCTGATTTTGTAATGGAGTAAACAGAGTGTTCACTAATACTGTGTAATCTGAATCTTAAAAGCTCTTCACAGTAGCATTCTCTCAGGAATCTACTGCTGATTGGCTTTACAGGTTCATGAAATGTCCATTGGCCATCCTCCCATCTTCTCCTCTCTTATAAGAGGTCCTGTGTGTCACTTCATGTGAAATAATTTACCCTATTCTACTTTTTCCTTCTTTCTGAACCAGACTACTCCTTCTTCTCATCCCTTAATTATTTTATATATAATTCCCTCAAATTCACCTTATTCCCGTACAAATTCACCATATGTGTATTCCTTCCAGCTGTATTGTTAGTGATAATTTTTAAAAAAGAATTACAAGTATTAACTTCCCATGTAGGGATGTAAACAGTTAAGTTCTATTGAATCTATTAGTTTTTCTTGTCCCTTTTGTATCTGTTTATGCTTCTATTGAGTATTGATTTGGAGATCAAATTTTTGTTTTAATTCTGGTCTTCTTATAAAAGCTGGAAATCCTTCTCTTTCATTGAATCATCATTTTTTTCCCTTGATCTTTTATGCTGAATTTCACTGAATAAGTGATTCTTTGTTGTAATCCTAACTCCTTCGCCTTCTAGAACATCATGTTCGATGACTTCTGATATTTTAGTATTGTGGCTGCTAAATCATCTGTAATCCTGATTGTGGCTCCCTGATATTTGAATTTTTTCTAGGAACTTGCAGCCTTTTTTCCCTTCACCTGAGAGTTCTGAAATTTGGCTATAATGTTCCATGGAGTTTTTTATTTTGGAATCTCTTTCAGTAGGTGATTTGTAGATTCTTTCAATGATGATTTTTCTCTCTGATTCTAGGATATCAAAGCAGTTTTCCATGATAATATCCTTAAAGATGCTTTCCAAGTCCTCATTTTGATTATGGCTTTCAGGTAGCCCAATGATTCTGATATTCTCTCTTCTGGATCTATTTTCCAGATCAGTTATTTTTCCTATGAGGTAGTTTGCATTTTCTTATATTTTTTTCATTCTTTTGAATTTTTTTGATTGGTTCTTGGTGTCTTATAGAATCATTATCTCCCACTTACCTACTTCTAACTTTCAAGGACTTGTTTTTTTACATTGTCTTTTGTATTTTTTTTCCCATTTGACTAATTGTACATTTTGAGGAGTTATTTTTTTCAGGAGATTTTTGTATCTCCTTTTCCATTTGGCCAATTTTGCTCTTTAAGTAATTGTTTCCTTTTTTCAAGCTCTTGTCTCTTTTTTCATAATTCTCTTATATCACACTCATTTCTTTTCCCAAGTTTTCTCCTACCTCTCCCATGATTTTAAGCTCTTTTTTGAGCTCTTCCATTATTTCTTTCTGACTTGATACCACTTCCCATTTTTCTTTGGGGTTTTGCCCATAGGTGTTTTGCCATTGTTGTCATCTTCTGAGTTCGTTTCTTGATCTTCCCTATGACCTTAATAACTTTCTATGATCAGATCTTTTTGTTGATTTTTGCTCAGCTTTTTGGTCCTTTTCCTTTCTTTTAAATTTGAACTCTGCACATGGGGTGGAAGAGGCTCTGTCTCAGGCTTCTTGTGCCTGGGGTTGCAGGTCCTGGCTGCTTACATGGTTCTGCACTGATGCTGCTCTGATTACCATGCGGAATTCTAGCATCTGGTGCTATGTTGACAGGGTAGGGTAAAGGTGGATGGCACTGCTGGAGGCCATAGGGGTCTGGCAGCTTGCCTGGTGCTTAGTTGGGGCCCTACTGTAGCTGCATGGGCTGTGCAGAAGCTGATGGGATGTTTCTGCATTTCTTCAAGAATACATTGAAGTGATAATCTGGCACTGGTGGCTTGCCCAAGAATACACTGAGACAAGAACTTGAGGCCAGGTCTGCTCACTGTCTATTTGCTTAGACAGCCATAGTGTTGATATCTTCCTGTGTGCTCAGGGCTACATTGAAGCACGTAGTGTCCACCAGAGGCTGCCTGTTGCCCAGGACTATGTTGAACCAACTGTGGGTTCTCATACCTGGAGTCTGCCCTGGGGCCTGATGTTGGTGTTTGCCTACTCCACTAAGGTGGGGCTCAGGATCTACTGTTGAGTTGCTGTGATGGGGCTTGCTGCTGGATTGTTGGGATGCTTTCTGTTCTGGATCACCCTTCCATTTTACTCAAGTGAGACAGACCTTTCCTATCAATCTTTCAACTTTCTCAAGCTAAAAGATAACTTCATGCTGTCTATTGCTGGTTCTGGTATTCCAGGATTTGTTTGGGGATACTATTTTATGGTTGTTTGAAGGTGAATATGGGGGAGTTTCATAGATCTATTGCTTACTCAGCCATCTTGGCTCCTGCATAGTTTGGGTCAGAACTTTTCCTTGATATCCACTAATTAACACTAGAATGACCAAGTGTGTCAATTGGTGAAAAACAGAAAAAACAATTTTACCTTGAGATAAGATTTTAATCCTACTATCTATATTTTCTTAGCCAAATGGATTAAAAAATCAGTATGTCAATTGATGCAACTTTGTCCTTCAAGTTATTCTTAAATTCTGATCCTTCGAGTAATAATAGTACCAGACTGAAATGGTAATGGAGTTAAAGTACTGAAAGATCCAACTTAGTTCAAAGAAATGGGTCTCCAGAAGTTGTAATGGTAATGGAATTCAAAGATCCCTTTATATTGGAAAGCTGACAGGTACTTAGCACCGAGTTTCAAATTAAGCCTCTGTAAAGAAACAGGAGATATGAACCCCTGTTGCTGACACAACAGGAAGAGGCTGAACATGGAACCCTTGTTGCTGACATGACAAGAAGGGGCTGAACAGGGAGGAGCTATACCATATATAAGGAAGTGCACAAGCTGGAGAGTCAGAATTTTCCTGGGGTAAGCATCATGGAGGCAGGGCAGCTGCTACTGGACTAAAGACTGAATTGAGAATTGAGAAGAACTGAGAAGAGGAATGAAAATTGAGAACCAAGACAGAATTTCTTGGAACAAGCCACATGGAGGCTGGACAAAGTGATTTTTACTTTTTGAATGGAGGTTATGGTGCTGAAGATCCCTGAGGGCAAGCTGGAGCTGCTGAGCAGCTGCTGAGGATTTCTGGGGGCCAGCTAGAGCTGCTGAGGGTTTCCAAGGGCCAGTTGGAGCTGAAGAAGACTGAGGAAGCATGACTGTGGTGCTGGTATTTTGTACAAATGTTGTGACTTTGTTAATGTGCATGAATGTAGTTGTGGCTTCATTAAGCCTTGTCTGCCCAGAAACAGAGACTGTGAGAGATTTGAGGTGGACTGGACACTGTGAGCTTCAATATGGAGCAGGAACTGCACAGAGAGCTGGACAAAGAACTGCGAGCTGTCTGCCTTTGAACTCAGGTGCAGCTGGTTAGATTAGGGTAGGAGCTAGGACCATGTAAGAAGGATCATGGAAGCTAAAATTCTTCTTGAATCAAAATGAAAAGGCCTCTCTGTGGGTACTGAGTAGTTACTGATGAAATTGTTGTGCTCCATGGGTGGAGTACTTTGACATTTGTACTTTGTGTCCCTTAAGGAGGCAGCCTCCTTAAAGGATAATTGAATAATTGAGTTACTAAATGACTGGGTTACCAAATGATTGTAATTGTTGAAAACTATGTCACCATTTTGGTGAAAGCTATATGGCCATTTTAGTGATAAGTTTTTGAGGTGTGATATGGTGAATGCTACATTTTGATTTTCTATGATAAGTTGTAATATATTGAATGCTGCATTTTTATTCTCTATGAATGTTTTGCTCTGATTTGTTATTGAATAAAGAGAGAGCTCACTATACTATATAATCAGAACCTTGAAAGCTGTTCACAGCAGCAATCCTCTGGAAAACTGCTTGTGCTTGGCTAATGGAATTTGTCCAGACCTCTCCCAAGTTACAATGGAATATCTCTACAATCTTCAAGTTTCTCAGGACTTGGAATTGTGTCACAAATAAGATAGTGTTGTATTGAAGTAGTGAAATAACTTTTGCAGAAATCTGTATTCCACTGAATTCTGCTTTTGTGGGTGCTATTATAAGAAAAATTAAAAAAAGAGAAAAATCCAGTAAGTGACATAATATACAGTGTTTTGTTGCTTTTAGAGATTAGTATTTAGGTTTTATATATATATATATATGTATATATATATATATATGTCTCACTATTCTGTTTAGTAAAAGTTAGGATCTCATTCTTTGAGTGCCTTAAAACCACACTGATTATATCACCTAGAGACCATTTAATATTGTGTTGAATTCCTTTAATTTTTTACTTGCAAGTATCCTTTCTTTTCTAACAATTCCTCTGACTGACTCTTCCTTTTTCCAGAAAAATATCATTTCTAATCTTCATAGCTTTAGTTTTCCACAAATCACACAAAGTGTCATTGAATAGATCCCAAAGCAGTTGGAAATAACCCAGTTGACTAACTTGCCTATGCTAAATGCTTTGAAAGTTTCTAGTGTCTGAAAGGAACTTAATGGATTAGGATATATAATATGAAGCTGCGTGTGAGATTGGAATGTGCACAGATTGAAGTTGTTTCTGGGAAAGGCACTTGGAACAGGCTAGAGGTTCTGGGTTCTGTCTCTGTCACTTTCTTCAGTTAAGAGTAGTATAAAATCATAGACATATGGATTTGGGGCCTCACTAAAATGTTATTGTTTTATCTGACAATTTGGTGAGTATAAGAAACCAGAAAGAAAGAAAGAAAGAAAGAAAGAAAGAAAGAAAGAAAGAAAGAAAGAAAGAAAGAAAGAAAGAAAGAAAGAAAGAAAGAAAGAAAGAAAGAAAGGAAGGAAGGAAGGAAGGAAGGAAGGAAGGAAGAAAGGAAGAAAGGAAGGAAGGAAGGAAGAAAGAAAGAAAGAAAGAAAAAAGAAAGAAAGAAGGAGGAAGAAAGAAAGGAAGAGAGAGGGAGGAAGGAAGAAAGGAAGGAAGAGAGAAAGGAAGGAAGGGAGGGAGGGAGGGAGGAAGGAAGGAAGGAAGGAAGGAAGGAAGGACTATGGAATGAAAATGGAACAAAAATGATTATGCATCATGTGAATCCTCCAAAGCAGAAATTGTTATTGTTCTATCATACTCAAAATAGAAAATAGAAAAATCAAGAGAGGAGAGGGAAAACTACATTATCCTTACAGGAACCATAAATAAAGGAAGCAATATCAAATGTGCACTAAAGAGTACACATCTACATTATAAAGAAAAAATAATTTAATTGCAAATTTGTCAAAACTGGAGAAATCTAGAAGAAATATTAAAAAACATAAAATATAGAACTGAACAAACTTGGAGAATTTTGAACTGAAAGATTCATAGTATCTTCTGAATGAGAACGTTATAGAATGCATACATTTTTCAGAAGCAATCTTTTATACAAATAGACTACCACAAATATATGTGAGACATTAAAAAATGTGAAAAAGTTATAAATTTATACATAATGATGCCATAAAACCATTTTATATAACATAGAGAACAAAAGGAAAAGAAACAGACTTAAAGAGAGTGACAGTGATGAGATGACATACTAAAATTCCCAGGATGCAACAAAAGCTGTACTCAAAGGAAAAAAAATTAATAATTAAAAATACTAAAAAACTTAGATTAACAAATAGATAATTAATTAATTGAATAATTTTTGATTACAAAATCAGCAAATAAATATGAAATAAGCACTGAAAAGAAAATCTTGAAACTTAGAGGAGATACAGACAAATAGGTCTGAAATGGACAGATTAAAAACATAATTATTTTGATGGACTGGGACCAAGATGGTGGCATAGAAGCAGAAAAACTCCATGGCTCCCCCCATAACCACCTCAAATACCTATAAAATGTGACTCTAAATAAATGTGAAACAAATGTCCCCCAGAAGGCAGCCCAGCAGGCTGGCAGGAAGGCTCCATCACAGTGCCCTGGGAGCCAAGCCCAGCCCTATGTGATCCCATGGCTTTAGACCCAGGGCGGCCCCAAAAAGCAGTTGCAGCAGACTTCATGAGAGTGGATCTCCAGCAGCTGTAGTAGTTTTCAGAAATATCAAGCCATAAACCCCAAAGAAAAAGTGAGATGTCTGTAGAACCGTGGTCTATTGGAACTGTAAGGGATGGATTGTGGTCCAGCCTCTGCCCTGGAGTTAGAAGTGGAAGAGGTGCTGCGGCCCTGCAGCTACCTACACATGGCTGCTTCAGAGCTCCCAGCCTGAAGATGATAGGTGGGCCATGCAAACATTCAGAGGGTAATCACTCTTGCTTTAACCTGCCTGAATCTGGATCAGGGTCTTAGGTGGTGATCCTGAGGTGTGTGAATAGTGACCCAGATCTGATGGTGGCTGGAGAGATGGTGTCCCCCTAATAGCTCTGGCAGCTGCAAAATGCTCAGTAATTTGGGACAAAGATCTTCCCTCTGGAAGCAGAGTTCTGCTGTGGCATAGAGCTCAAAAGTGAAGTAATTGAGTGGCAACATGAGCAAGCAAAAGAAGCAAAGAGAGCACAGCAATCCAACTTTTGATTCCTTTTTAGGGTCAAAAAGGATCAAAGCATGGAACGGGAGGAAGACAACACAGTCAGAACTTCTGCACCAAAAGCTTCCAAGAAAAATATGAACTGGTTAAAGGCCATGGAGGAGCTCAAAAGGGATTTTGAAAATGAAGTAAGAGAATTGGAGGAAAAGTTGAAAAGAGAAATGAGAATGATGCAATAAAATCATGAAAAGAGAGTCAACAACCTGACTGAAGAAAATAACACCTTAAAAATAGACTAACTCAAATGGCAAAAGAGGCCCAAAAAGCCAATGAGGAGAAGAATGTCTTAAAAAGCTGAATTTGACAGATTGAAAAAGAATTTCAAAAGCTTACTGAAGAGAATAATTCCTTCAGAATTAGACTGAAGCAAATGGAAGCTAGCGACTTTATGAGAAGTCAAGATACTATTAAAAAGATCCCCCCCAAAATGAAAAAATAGAAGGCAATGTGAAATATCTCATTAGAAAAAAAATTTAACTGGAAAATAGATCCAGGAGAGATAACTTGAAAATTATTGGACTACCTGAAAGTAATAATCAAAAAAAGAACCTAGAAGTCATCCTTCAACAAATTTCCAAGGAAAATTTTCCTGATATTTTAGAACCACAGGGCAAAATAGAAATTGAACAAATTCACTGATTACTTGTTGAAAAGGATCTCAAAAAGAAAGCTCCTAGGAATGTTTTAGCCAGGTTCCAGAGTTCCCAAATCAAAGAGAAAATATTACAAGAAGCAAAGAGGAAACAATTTGAATATTGTGGAAACACAATCAGGAT
Source organism: Pseudocheirus occidentalis (assembly GCA_028646575.1). Classification (NCBI taxonomy): domain Eukaryota; kingdom Metazoa; phylum Chordata; class Mammalia; order Diprotodontia; family Pseudocheiridae; genus Pseudocheirus; species Pseudocheirus occidentalis. The sequence goes on from CM053593.1 coordinate 44,602,183, forward strand.
AACACAGCATCTGGCAGCTTCTACAGTAAGGGATCAAAGGGCCTGGAATATGATATTCCAGAGGTCAAAGGAGCTAGGACAAAACCAAAAATCACCTACCCAGCAAAACTGACTATAATGTTTCAGGGGAAAATATGGTCATTGAATGAAATAGAGGACTTTCAAGCATTCTTGATGAAAATAACCATAGGTGAATAGAAAATCTGACATTCAAATACAAGAATCAAGAGAAGCATGAGAAGGCAAACAGGGAAAATAAATCATAAGGAACTTATCAAAGTTGAACTATTTACATGTCTACATGAAAAAATGATAATTGTAGCCTATGAAACTTTTCTCAGTATGAGGATAGTTGAAGGGAATATAAATGTATATATATATGTATGTAAGTATATATATATATATATACACACAAGTATATATATATATATATGTATGTATAATGTGTGTGTTTATGTGTGTGTGTATAGGAGGGTAAATGTGCATATGAATACATATGTGAGTATGTGTGTGTATATATGTGTGTGTGTGTGTGTGTGTGTGTGTGTGTGTGTGTGTACACGTATACTTAGAGGGCACAGGATCAATTGAATAGGAAGGGATGATGTTTAAAAGATGAAACTGAGAGGTGAAAGAGGAATATAATGAGTGGAGATGGGGAGGGACAGAATGGCGTAAATTATCTCATATAGAAGAGGCAAGAGATAACTATTATAATGGAGGGGAGGAACAGGAAAGCAAAAGAGAATGGGTCAACCTTACTCTCATTGAACTCGGCTTAGGGAGGGAACGACATACACACTAATTTGGGTATCTTACCCTACAGGAGAGAAGGGGGAAGGTTATCTTGCCCTACAGCAGTGTAGGATGAAAGTGGGTATGATAGAGGGGAGGGCATGTTGGAGGGGGAGGGTAGTTAGAAACACACACTTTTGTAAAGGGACAGGCTCAAAGTGAATAATTGAAGTGTGGGGAGGGATAGGATGGAGGGAAATATAGTCAGTCTTTCACAATATATCCACTATGGAAATGTTTTGTGTAACCTATATTGAATTGCTTATCTTCCTAGTAAGGGTGGGTGACAAGGGAGGAAGAGAAAGAATCTGAAACTCAAAGTTTTACAATCAAATATATATATGTGTGTGTGTGTGTGTGTGTGTGTGTGTGTGTGCGTGTGTGTGTGTGTACACACATATACATATATAGGATTATAATATAATATATAATTATATATATAAGTATAATTATATATGAGACATAAGATATACAAGCTTTGGGGTAAGGAGATCCATCTTGTCCTTCTGGAAAGTCGATGGGGGTATGGGGAAGGATATAGGAGAGAGCAGATTGGGGTTGGGGGTATACAGTGGGATCACTGTTTGGGGTTGTTTGGTTGGGGAAAGATGGGGAGAAAATTTGTAACTCAATATCTTGTGGAAATGAATGATGTAAACTAAAAATAAACATTAAATGTACTAAAAAAAAAAAACCAATTATTTTAAGGCATATTTTTCCAGATCTGCTAGGACACAAATACTCAAGGTTCCCACAAACACAAGATTGGGACTCTTTTTCCTTTCTTATATAAAGGAAAGCATCTCCCTTGCTCAATATACTATGGGGTCTCTTTTCATTTTTCCTACTTTCATTCATCCAGTAATCAAATATTTACTAAATGTCACATATTGTGCTACGTATTGAGGATGCCAAAGGGAAGACTATACCTGAAAGACCAGGACCTCAAAGATGTCATCTTCTATGTAAGAAAATAAGCCATGTACAGAATAATAAATTAAAATATAGAAAGCAGATCATTACTAATATTAAGGTTTACAAAACATTTTACATGTTCTCTCATTTGAACCTCATAAGAACACTATTATGCAAATGGTCTTATAAGTCTAAATTCAACTCTGGCCTCAGACATTAGCTGCATAATCCTAGTAGGGACAAGTCACTTAACACTTTTTGCCTCAGTTTCCTCTTCTATAAAATGAACTGGACAAGGAAATGACAAACCACTCCAGTATTTTTACCAAGAAACCCCAAATTGGTTCTCCAAGAGAAGGGCACAGCTGAAATGACTGAACAATGAATTTATCATTCCCCTTTTGTTTTCTTTTTAAAAATGTATCTATTTTTAGTTTTCAACATTCACTTCCATACACTTTAAATTTTCTCCCCTTCCTTTTCTTCCTCCTTCCCCAAGACAGCATACAATCTGATATAGGCTCTACATATACATTCCTATCAAACATATGTACCATCCCCATTTTGTAGATGAAAAAACTGAGGATAAAAGAGGTTATGTTTTGTTCACTCATACATCCAGTCCAGATCAGGACATAGAATAGAACAGAATGAGCAACTTATTGAGTTAGTCAATTAATACATATATATTGTATTTTTATAATGTAATCCCATGTAGGGCAATTGAAATTTATTGAACTACTGATGCTGTTATACAAAATTATATCATTTTATTGAGGCTTTTAGTTTCTATTTTACTACCTCAAAATAGTTGTGACTAGGCTTGTCAGTGTAAATACTGTGGCTCCCTTTTGCACACATACAACCTCTACCTCCAAACATTAAATGCATACAGAGCAATAGGGCATCATTAAATATATCTGCAAAAAGTTAGTTACTGTAATTTGGGTCCTGTGACCAATTACACATAATTAAAATTACTTCCCACATTCACATCTACATTACTCTTCCATCATTTAATATCTCAGTCAAGACAAAAGGGAAACATATGTATGATTGAAAATATATGATTGAAAGACATTTCCTTCCCAATAAATATCAAAGGTAATATCTTTTATCTAAGATGTTATGCTGAGAGGAATATCTTATCCTTAAAAACAAGATCACTGTCTCCACAGGTTTTTCAAAACTTTTTTTTAAACTACATAATTGTGTTAATCAAAGCCCTTTTGTAAAATAATGATGACCTTGTATTTCTTTCTTTTTTAATCACAATAAGCTACAAATATTGAAGAAGAAAAGTTATCTGGAGTGGTCTATATAGGAGTTCTTTGTATTTTCTTTTATAATGCTAAAATAATGGTGCTTTTGGGATATACATTTCTGCACTCTCCAGTAGAAAGCATGGGGCATGTTAAAGTATACCATACATTGTTTCCATATATGTAATTTATAATATTAGTGGATGAACAATGTCTCTTAGCAACAATATTGGAAGTAACCTCTGGTTTTTACTAAATCCATACTCAGACTCATAAGTAAAAATCTCTTGGGACACTGCAAAGTGACTTGAATGTGCAGACTGATATAGTACCTTTCATCCATTTCTTAAAGGGTAACACTACAGGAAAATCCACTTAAGATGCTGGGTAGGTTTGATAAACCTGGAATTCTGCTGGGCCTTTTGAATTGGGCAGTTGTTCTTGAGGCTTAGCTAGAGCTATAATACATCTGTATATTAAAGCAATTGACTTGATGATTAATTTGCTTTCCCAGCTAAAGGAGTTTTCCTGTTAATTTGCCCAACTAAGTCATAGAGATCTCATTAACATTTATCTAAGAATACACAGTTGTTCCATTGTCTTACTAGGTTCTGTTCTTGCTCTTTTTAATGCAATTCTTTCAATTCTGGATGGCTAGGTGGTGCAGTGAATAGAGCACCAGCCCAGGAGTCAGGAGGACCTGAGTTCAAGTCTGGCCTCAGACATTTAACATAAAACTAACCTGTGACCTTGGGCAAGTAACCTAAACCCAAATGACCTCCAAAAGAGAAAAGCAAAACAACTCTTTCAGTTCTTTTCCAAGTCACACTTATTACCAACAAGAATCACTGGCCCTTTGTCAATGTCTTTCACTTGAAGTATCTGTTCTGGAAGAGTTTGTGAATTATTAAATGTTGATTGTGCTGTGATAGAGTAGATTGATGTAAAGTCTTGTTCACTTTTCATATGCAGATCTCTCATTGCTGTAAATTGTTCCATTCCCGCAGTGTCCAAGATTTCAAACATGCATTGTTGAGTGTCTACTTCAACTTACTTTCCATGTGAATCTTCTATGATGGATCATATTTTTCAAAAGATATTCCTTGAACAAACTGTATAGTCGGAACAGATTTTCCAAAACCTCCTGAGCCCAAGAACAACCACCTTTTATTCATGCATAGTGAAAATCTGCAGTCAGCACTTCAGTATTAACGGTGCCCTCACCTAGTCTCCTGGAGGGCCCCTTTCTAGAGCCAGGCTCTTTATTTTTCCCCATCTCTGGCTTTGCTTTCTGACTCCCAAGGCTACCAACTCTCTTCTCCTCTTCCTCCTCCTCTTCTGCCATTGCTGCTCAGTCAAGTTTCATGTCTAACTCTCAATGGATATATTTTAGAAAGAGACTACAAATAGAAAATGACACAAACCCAAGACTGAATTAAAAAAAAACACAAGTAGACTGGATTTCATTAGGGAAATTCTCTAGGGCTTTAAAAAAAAGATCTCTAGCACAAAATTTGTCTTTCAGCTCTGATGCTATATCAGAGGGAATCACTGACTGCAAAAATCTACAAAGAATCAAAATTGTAGGTAATTCAAATGGATATGTATAGATACATAGTAGATGCAAGTAGATGATAGAATGTTGCCAAATATAAAAGAAGAAAAATATTATCAGGTATATGTATCATGGGAAAAAGATAAGTAGGGCTGACTGCATACTAAAACCAAGGATGCAAGATACCCAGTACAACCGTATAGGCAAAGATCTAGAACACTCCCAGGATATTTAGGTAGGTCATCCATGGAGGGTTTATGGAAAGATGTGAATAAGGATGAGGGATGATGAGAAAGTTTAAATAGTTGCAAATGCCAACAGTAGAGGGAGCACCCATTGCAATGAACTCATGGCTATTGTTATATTCTAAAATTAAGATAAACTGAAAGACAATGGTCTGAGCATTATCAGTTTATTAGATGTGCTAGCAGTTACCAATAAAATGGGTCCAGGACCAGGTTGTGTTTGTCCTTCATTGCTGAAGAGGACAATGGCATCAGGAAAGTGACATGTCTTGCAGTTGACTTTGATTTGAGTGAGGGAGAACTGTGCAAGGTCACTAGACTCACTTTTTCCTACAGAGTCATCTGGATTCAATGACCAGATATTTTTCAGGATGACTGGAAATGATCCAGGATGCAATGGCAGACCCTGGCCCTTTTAGGCTAAGACTTTTTGATGTGTTCACGTATAGTGAAGGCAATGCTCAGTCAATGAATAAACCTCTTTAATAAGGAAGTCAAGGGATGGCCCCTTTAATTAAAAAGAAAAGGGGAAAAATTCAAGCTGGGAGAGGAAGATCATCAAGGTTGCTGTTCCAAAGAGAGACAGTTACCATTGACAGGAGGGTCCAAAATACAGCCATTAAGCAGAACCTAGGCAGGGACCTATAGTGGTTCAATAATAACCAAAGACCCTGAGGTATGGTTTACTACCCCTCATATAATTTTTATATGTGCAAAAGAACAAAGAAAGGAGTTAGGTAGATAGAAAAAACAGCTTAATTGGTTACATCAAGAAGAGCAGTCTAGCACCCACATGAGACTAGCAACCTCCTTTCTCTGTCATTAGGCAATGCTTGATTGATTCGTGGGACCCATCTATATTTTGTAATCTTTGCTAGGGGATCTAAATAACCAGACTTTCTGTCTCCTTGGAAGAAATGAAAAATTCCCCTATATTAAACAAAGATAGGCAAGGATAGACTGTATATCTTTTGGGGATAATAACAAGTTAACTTGTTGGGCTTAGCAAACAAATATACACGAAGTATCCCAGGAGGTAACAGTATAAGGGATAACTTTTCCTTTAAGCCAATTCAGAGGGAAATCCAAATTCCTGAGCACAACTCAAAGACATAGAAAGGTGGCTTTAGGCAGATGTAGTCTCAACTATAAAAATCAATACAACATAAAACCTATTACATTGTAGAATCAGTAGAGCAGAAATCAAAACAGTAGAAACTAGAGTAATATTAATTGTTATCTTTTTACTATTGGTATGATAAATATAACAAACATCTATTGAATTAAACTAAATGGAGTTAGTTATTTAAGATATTAGAATACTCAGTTTTCAATAAAAATAATTCAAGATTTTTCCCTTTAAAGTTATTTTTTAACTATTATGTTAAAATAGTGTGAGTAATTTCGTTTTGCCCTTTATCTACCATTTTGTAAAGTCTCAACTTCATGAAAGTCACCTGACTTTGGAGAAATTGCTCCCCCTCCCAACTGTCACTCAACTTAAGGAATGTCACTAGACTACCACTATCCCTCTCACTTCACTGTCTCCCAATTCCTCACCTCCTCCAATAGGAAACCAGGTGTCTTGGTCACTTCATCTGTTTTTTGTTTCACTCCTATCAACTCTGTATTAACTATTTAGAAACCATGGTTCTGGGTTCTTGTGATACTGAGTGCCTTTCACCTAATTTGTTTCTGCAACTGTGTGCCTTAGTTAATAATCCATTTGTATGGATGATACTTGGTTTCTTTATTCCATTGTAAAATGCAGACATGGTCATATGACTGTATTAGGGTTACCTTTATTCGATATCTCTATATGAATGACATGATCATAATTTAGTGCATTCAGTCTGCCCATTTTGATCATCAAACAACCAACTCAGAATGACAAGCAGTCAGTCTGATAAATGGCACATAACTGATTTTGTACAATATCAATTAATCCTTATTGGATACTCATTCAGAAGAAGACTCAACAGATTAATTTAGTTATTGCCTCTCTTGATCCCCAGATAATCAACACTCATAAATAAACTTAATCCTTATGTGATCTAGGACAAGTCACTTAAGTCACTCAATGGGCCTTAGTTTCCTCATTTGTAAAAGGAAGAAGTTGAAGTACATGACCTGAGGTGCTTTCTGACTCTAAATATATGATCCTAGTCCAGATCATCCAACAGTGGGCTGACTGGCTTCCTGCCTGCCATAGGCAATACATTTCTACAAAGCAGGGATTTTTTTCTGCTCAGCTTACAGCTGTCCCCAGATACTGTATCTTCTTTACCTCCCCTGTTCTTTTCCCTTTCATGCCCCCTTCTTAAGCAGCCAACATCTTCATACTGTCTCACCTTTTCAGCATTCCCTGCTACAAAGTCCTGTTCCACATTCAGGCCCAAGTTCTTTCCTTCTCTTGTCTCTTCTCCCTTTGCCTTAACATCTTGCTAAATGATCCATTAGATAATCTCTACCAAACTAATTCAAGGATTCTGGGTGCCATTTTAAAGGACACAACTCATGGAAACTGAAGCATTGACTCAAATGACTAATTATGAAAATTTCAAGCACTTGGCAAACAGGTGGGGAAGATATTTTAGGAAATAGCATTTTTAGCTGTTAATTACCAATGCCATCAGTAAAACAGTAAGGCCATCCTTGACTGTAACACATACAAGCCATTCATTAGGAAATGCTTTGGATACTGAACATCTAGAGAAGAGAACATACTCTTCTCCTTTATTGTCTAGGTTATAGGCACCAAGCTAGATTTTATAAAGTCTAGTTCCTGATCCTAAGGAAAAGTGCTTGGGGGTACAAGGAAAACTATCTGCAGGAATTGTAGTACATAGAACAATATTTCTGACTCCAAGTTGGGATTTTATAAGCTTTAACAAGTCTAGCTTATGTTTTAACTATGCAAAACCAAAGTATTTACTGTTATTTTGGAAAAGTGAAGGGAAATGCTGTAAAGGGATACCTTAGGCAGGAAGGAGACCAGAACTCAAAACTGAATCTGGATCACACCCCTCCTCCTTTTCTCACTCTCTAAAAAGCCCATGCTAGAACTATTGAGAGCTCAATCCCTCTCTTACCTCTGCCACTCAGCATGCTTTGTCCTTCAGTCCATTTTTTTACAACCCAAACTTTGTTTCAACCAACAAAATATCTGAATATTCCACTTTCCATAGACTCAGCAGCTGTTCTCCATTATTTGGAGCTCAAGGAGAAGAGTAACACCTAATATGAGAAAAAATGGCAATGAAGAGTTTACTTTTTAGTTAGATTTAACTAGCATGCAATTTTGATAGCAAAAGTTTGTGGATAAGTAAACATTTTTTATAGTACAAGGTCATGGAGTTGAAGTTGTGAAACATTACTCTATGGGTACTGCAATTCTTGCAGTGCCTCATACACTTTTCTCCATGAATAGGAAACTAGAATCAAATAGAGTTTGGGAATGAAAAGAAATTTGATAGACAATGTAGCACTAAATATGGCTGAGAGCAAGTTGTACTTTCTTGTCTCCCCAACTTTGCTGTATGTGATTTGGGGGTTGCTAGAAGGATGTGGCATAAATCACAAACCTAGATCAATTCAGATGCCCATGAATACTTTCTCCATATGACAAAAATGATACAAGACAGGGGCAGCTAGGTGGTGCAGTGAATAGAGCACTGGCCCTGGAGTCAGGAGGACCTGAGTTCAAACCCAGACTCAGACACTTGACACACTTACTAGCCATGTGACTTTGGGCAAGTCGCTTAACCCCAATTGCCCTACAAAAAGCAGCAAAAAACCATGCAAGACATAAAATACAAGGTCAAACACCAAGTCATGGCCTTTCCTTTGTTCCAATCTTTGTCGATCTGGCTGTATTAATCATTCTACTAATTGTTCTGTGTCATTTATCAGCTCTTGATGAATAATGCATCTACACTATAGCAAAAAAAAGACTAGGCTTTGTATCCACCAAAATGTTCATTTGCAAGCACCCATTCTACAATTTGGCACTGGGAAATACCTGGGCACAAAAGCTCAGACTACTACATTCATGATGTTTTCTAATCTCAATGTGGGGAGAATTCTCCAACTACAGTCTATAGGGCCACACCCACACCGACTTATATCTCCCCATATATCATGGTTCCACATCCCCACATCTACCTCCAGTCTCTTTAAAATGACTATATATGTTGGAGCAGCAACTAGCCTAAAATGAACTTGGGCCAAATTCAATGATGGGGGTGGAGGAGGAGGAGGAAGGGTCAGTAAAGTTATAGCACTGAAGACAGTCCCTCCACAGGTGTAGCAGCTCTACCATGAGTTTTGTTTTCTAATTTCTGACATTTAAAAGTCTTATTATCTCAGAGGGTCCAGAATCTGTGTCTCCTTCTGAGTTTCTTTCATTCTGATTTGAAATAGGTTGCAACAGAAGATTAAATTAAATAGGGATTAAGTATGTAGCTTAGTATGAAAGGGTATTACTTTGTGTTATTCAATCTTTTGAAAAATGTTTATAGCTTTATTCTTAGACTTTTTTATTTATAAGTCACCATGTTGTCTTACATTTCATTTTCTTTTTTCACATTAAGGATTAAAGATTTCCATGGCAAGGCCCCAGACAATGATGTGGGGGAGGCCTGGACAATGCAGAGTTCAGAGGCCTGGACAAGGCCTGGTCAACCTAAAGGCAAGTTGATCCATGGACCACAAAGGCCATTCCCAGGTATATCACCACAGGGCAGGGATAGGATGGAGCTGGGTAAAAGATAAAGGCAGGGCTTTTGGCAGGGACTACTCCTGGGAATACCAACCCATAGCCTGGAAATTTAAGAAGCCCCTATTTGAACTTCCGGGGACCAGGATGGCAGAGTGAACCGTGGCAGCTCCAATCCCCTCCTCTGACCCTGAAAACGTAGTAATTATTGCCCCAGAGAATAATTTTAAACAGTAAAGACTTGGGAACCCCAGAGGAAGGGCATGGCTAAGGTCCTGCCTCAAAATGGGAAGAAAGCAGGCTACAAAGACAAAGACTCTAGAATCCTGTTACTGTGAGAGGGAGGAACCAAATTCAGAAGGAGACAGTATTGACTGCACACCCACAGCTGAAGCCCTAACAGGAATTATGAATTGGTCTCAAGCACAGAAAGCATTCTTAGATGAGCTGAAAAAGAACTTTGAAATCCAAATTAGAGAGGTAGAAGATAAAATCAACACTTCTTTTAAAATCAAAATTGGGAAATTAGAAAAAATTTACAATGAAGAAAATAGCTCCTTAAAAAGAAAAATATGTGAAGTAAAAATGAAATCTGAACACATGGAAAAGGAACTTAAAAAACTAACTTAGGAAAATAATTCACTAAAAATTAGAATCAACCAAACTGAAGCTAATGACTCTATGAGGGAACAAGAATAAACAAAGCATCAAGAATGAAAAATTAGAAAAAGAGACAAAATGTCTTAATGGTAAAAGAACTAATCTAGAAAACAGATCCAGGAGAGGTAATCTGAAAATTATTGATATACCAGAAAACCATGATGAAAAATGAGACTGGACAACATCTTCCCAGAGCTCATCAAGGAAAACTGCCCTGAGATGCTAGAACCAGAGGGTAAAATAGAAATCAGGAGAATCCGCTGGACATCTCCTGAAACACATCCCAAATAGAAAAGTCTGCAAAATGTTGTAGCCAAATTCCAGAACTATCAGATAAAGGAGAAAATACTACAATCAGCCAGAAAGAGACAATTCAGATATCATGAAACCACAGTGAGGATCGCACAGGATCTGGAAGCTTCAACAATGAAAGATCAGAGGAACTGGAATATGATTTTTCTCAAGGCAAAAGAGCTTGGGTTACAACCAAGGATCACCTATCCAGCAAAACTGAGCATAATCTACCAGGCAAGGAGATGGTCATTCAGTGATATAACAGACTTCTGGACCTTCCTGATGAAAAAGCCAGAGCTCAATGGAAAATTCAACCTCCAATTACAAGACTCAAGAGAGACACAGAAAGGTAAATAGGGACAAAACACACACACACACACACACTCACATACACACACACACACAAAAAACTTGTTATTTAATAAGAGTAAACTGTTTATATCCCTATATGGGAAGCTGATACCTGTTAATATCATAATTCTATACCTATAGTGACATATAAAAGGGATATAGACAAACAGTGGGTGTGGGTATAAGTTACACAAAATGATGATAAAAAATTATTAAGGGACTGCAATGGAAGAACAAGAAAGAATGAAGCAGAAAAGGGTAAATTACACCACACAAAGAGGCATAAAACATTATAATAGAGGGAAAAAAGGGAGGGAGATGAGCATTATATGAGTTTTTCCTTCATTGCTTCTGGTGCAAAGAGGGAATAACACAATCAGTTAAGTATAGGACCCTATCAAGAAAAGACATAAATCTTATCATAATAGAGGGAAAGAGGGAAGGAAGAGGAGCATTGCATGAGATCTATTCTCATTAATCTTGGTTCAAGGAAGAAATAACATACTACATTAAATATAAAAATCTACCACATCCTACAGGCAGTAGGAGAGGGAAGGGCCACAGAAGGGGGACATGGTTAGAAGAGAGAGAAGAAGTAGTAAGGAGGAAGGTAAGAAAAGGGAGGGGGGCTGATAAGGAAAAATACTGAAGGAGTCAGAGGTCAAAAGGAAAACTCCTAAGGAGTGGAAGGGAGAAGGGGGAAAAAATGAAAGCATAAACAGAGGAGGGAATAGGATAGAGGGAAAGATACTGATAGTAAACATAACTGTGAATGTGAATGAGATGAACTCTCCCATAAAATGGAGGCAGATAGCAAAATGGATTAAAAACAATAATCCTACAATACGCTATTTACAAGAAACACATCTGAAATAGGGGGATATGTATAGGGTAAAGGTAAAAGGCTGGAGTAAACAATATCTTACTTCAGCTAAAGAAAAAAAGCAGAAATAGCAATCCTTATCTCAGACAAAGCAAAAGCAAAAACAGTTGTAATTAAAAAATAAGGGAAACTATGTCTTGCTAAAAGACTCCATTGAAAATGAAGCAATATTATTACTAAGCATTTATGCATCAAGTGGTACAGCATCCAGATTCCTAATGGAGAAGTTAAAGATGTTAGAGGAAGAAATAGATAACAAAACTATACTAGTGGGGGACTTCAATCTACCCACTCTGAGCTTGATAAATCTAACCTCAAAATAAACAAGAAAAAAGTTAAGGAGGTAAATAGAATCTTAGAGAAGATATATATGGTAGACCTCTGGAGAAAACTGAATGGGGATAAAAAGAATATACCTTCTTTTCAGTGGTACATGGCACATATACAAAAACTGACCATGTACTAGAGCATAAAAACCTCACAATTCAGTGCAGAAAGGCAGAAATATTAAATGCGTCCTTCTCAGATCATGATGCAATAAAATTATATGTAATAAAAAGCCATGGAAGGATAAACTAAAAACTAATTGGAAACTAAATAACTTAATCCTAAAGAATGAGTGGGTCAAACAAGAAATTATAGAAACAATCAGTAGCTTCATTCAAGAGAATGACAATAATGAGATAACATACCAAAAATTGTGGGATACAGCAAACACAGTTCTTAGGGGAAGTTTTATATCCCTGAATGCATACATAAATAAAATAGGGAAAATGGAAGCCAATAAATTGGGCATGCAACTGAAAAAGCTAGAAAAAGAACAAATTGAAAATACTCAATTAAATATTAAATTAGAAATAATGAAAACCAAAGGAGAGGTTAATAAAATCAAATTTAAGAAAGCTATTGAATTAATAAACAAAACTGTGAGCTGGTATTATGAAAAAACCAATAAAATTGATGGACCTTTAGTCAATATGATTAAAGAAAAGAAGACAACCAAATTACAAGTATCAAAAATGAAAAGGGTGAATTTACCCCCAATGAAGAGGAAATTAAAACAATCATTAGGAATTATTTTTCCCAATTGTTTGCACATAAATTTGACAATCTTAGTGAAATGGATGAATATTTATATAAATACAAGTTGCACAGAGTAACCAAAGGAGAAGTAAACTACTTCAATAACCCCATCTCAGAAAAAGAAATTGAATAAGCCATCAATGAACTCCCTAGAAAAAAGTCTCCAGGGCCAGATGGCTTTACTAGTGAATTCTACCAAACATTTAAGGAACAATTGACTCTAATACTTCACAAACTAATTGGGAAAATTGGAGAAGGAGTCCTACCAAATTCTTTATGACACAAATATGGTAGTCATACCTAAATCGGGAAGAGACAAAACAGAGAAAGAAAATTAGAGATCAATTTCCCTTATGAATATAGATGCAAAAATCTAAATAAAGTATTATCAAAAAGACTACAGCAAATCATCATGAGAATAATACACTTCCATCAGATAGGATTTTTTTCCAGGAAGGCAAGGTTGGTTCAATATCAGGAAAACTATTGGTATAATTGATCACATCAACAACAAAACTAGCAGAAACCATATGATTATCTCAATAGATACAGAAAAGACTTTTGACAAAATAAAACACCCATTCCTATTAAAAACACTAGAAAGTATGGGAATAAAGGGAGTCTTCCTTAAAATAATAAAGGGCATCTATCTAAAACCATCAGCGAGTATTATGTGTAATGGGAATAAGCTAGAAGCATTTCCAATAAGATCAGGGGTGAAACAAGGGTGTCCACTATCACCCCTCTTATTCAATTTGCTACTAGAAACGTTAGCAGTAGCAATAAGAGAAGAAAAGGAAACTGAAGGAATCAAATTAAGCAAAGAAGAGACTAAGCTATCACTCTTTGTAGACAATATGGTACTATACTTAGAGAATCCTAGAGAATCAAATAAAAACTACTTGAGATAATAAATTTGGCAAAGTTGCAGGATATAAAATAAACCCACAGAAGTCCTCTGCATTCCTATATATCTCCAACAAAATCCAACAGCAAGAGATAGAAAGAGAAATTCAGTTTAAAGTTACTGTAGACATTATTAAATATTTGGGAATCTATCTGCCAAAACAAATCCAGGACTTACATGAACACAATTACAAAACCCTTTTCACACAAATAAAGTCAGATCTAACTAATTGGAAACACATCAATTGCTCATGGTTGGGTCGAGCTAATATAATAAAAATGACAATTTTACCTAAATTAAATTACATACTTAGTGCCATACCAATCAATCTACCAAAAATTACTTTGTAGATCTAGAAAAAATAGTAGCCAAATTCATCTGGAAGAACAAAATGTCCAGAATATTAAGGCAATTAATGGAAGGTGGCCTAGCCATACCAGATTTTAATCTGTATTATAAAGCAGCAGTCATCAAAACTAGTTGGTACTGGTTGAGGAATAGAGTAGTGGATCAGTGGAGTAGATTGGGTACACAAGACTCAGCAGCCAATAACTATAGTAATCCACAGTTTGATAGACCCAAAGACCTCAGTTTTGGGATAAGAATGCACTATTTGTCAAAAACTGCTGGGAAAACTGGAACATAGTACAGCAAAAATTGGGCATATATTGATATCTAACACCATACACCAAAATAAAGTTGAAATGGGTGCATGAGCTAGGTATAAGGGCAGATACTGTAAGCAATCTGGGAGATCAAGGGATAGTTACATCTATGGAGAGGGGAAGACTTCATGATGAAACAAGAGTTAGAGAGCATTATAAAATGAAAAATGGATAGTTTTGATTGTATTAAATTGAAAAGTTTCTGCACAAATAAAGCCAATGTTACCAAGATTAAAATGGAAGTGGAAAATTGGGAAAGCAGTTTTATAACCAGTATCTCTGATAAAGGCCTCATTTCTAAAATACACAAAGAATTGAGTCAAATCTATAATAATACAAGCCACTCCCCAATTGATAAATGGTCAAAGAATATGAACAGGCAGTTTTCAGAGGATAAAATTAAAGATATCTATAAGCATATGAAAAAATGTTCCAAATCACTAGTGATTAGAGAAATGCAAATCAATTTGCTGACATATGTTGTATATATGAGCTGTACCACATCTCACCAGCCAGATTGGCTAAGATGACAGAACAGGAAAATAATAAATGCTGGAGAGGATATAGAAAAATTGAGACACTAATTCATTGTTGGTGGAGCTGTGAACTGATCCAGCCATTCTGGAGAGCAATGTGGAACTATGCCCAAAGGGTTATAAATAAGTGTATACCCTTTGACCCAGAAATACCACTTCTAGGGTTATATTCCAGAGAGATCAGAGAAGTGGGAAGAGGACCCGTAGGCACAAAATATTTATAGCAGCTCTGTGTGTGGTGGCAAAGAATTGGAAAACAAGGGGATGCCTATCAGTTTGGGAATGGCTGAACAAGTTGTGGTATCTGAATGTAATGGAATACTACTGGAAGGACTTATATAAATTGATGCTGAGTGAGAAGAGCAGAACCAGGAGAAATTTGTACACAAAGACACAATGTATGCATGACAACTAACTTTAATCGACTGGGCTCCTCTCAGCAATGTAAGGTTATAAGACAATTCCAAAAGACTCATGATGGAAGGAGATATCCACATCCAGAGAAAGAGATGCAGAGTCTGAATGCAGATTGGAACAAATTACTTGCTGTGTTTCTTTTTCTTGTTTTATTTTGTTTTCTCTTTCACAGTGATCATCCCAACAGTTATAATCCTTCTTTACAACTGGACTAATGATTAATGTGAAGATATTTATAGATCCTATATTCAAGTACCTGCTGCCATGATGGGGGGAGAGAGAAGGAGGGAGAGAAAATCTGAAACGCAAAGGACTGTGGAACTGAATGTTGTAAACTAAAAGTAAATAAACCAATTTAATTAAAAAAGATTTCCACCTATTTTCTCAAATTTGCTTATTCTTTAGCAGTTAACCAAAATAAATGAGAATGCTGAACATTCCTATATTTTTAAAGTCCTTAATATGTTACTCATTGTATTTGAGGGTTTTCAGTTTTCTCATGGAGAAAAAAGATTTATTTAGTCACAAATCAACTTTATTTATTGTCCATCTGCTACATCTACAACACAATCCTGGAAAATAAAATTTGGTATATATTGTCTTAATTTCTACTGCATGGGGAAGGAGAGATAATCAAGAAAATCTCTAGCCATTATGTGGAAAACCTTGAAAGTTCATGTTTTTCCCTCAAGGTTCAATTATTATCTTTCATCCACTCCTTAATCCATTTCATTATCTCATCTAAATTATTCTCTAGTTCCTCTGGTACATCACTAGACAGCTGGTGTACTATTTCATGGTTGTAGGAGGCCATGGTTTCTTCATAAAGAATTTGGAAAATTTCATGTTGAATATTGTCCTGTAATTTCTTTATAGTGTATCCTCTCTTTTCAAGTCTTGTATATAATACAGAATCATCTGTTTGAAGAACAAAAATGATATGAAATCATTCAGGGAAGAAGTCACAGCCATGGTAAACCAACAATAACTCCACATTCTTTCATTTTATTTTCTAACTCATCAACTTCTGTCTTGATTCAAAATGGGACATTCATATTCTTCATCAAAACCATCATGTAACTGTCCTTCTTTTGCTACATCACCCACATTAACATATATCAGTCCTCTTCTTGATGCAAGTGCTTTACCTAGTATGGTCTTTCCATCCGTTGGTGTAGCAGGATGTTGGGCAGCCTCATAGTAACAGTGGTGCTGGCTCTGCCCTGGTTGCCTGCTCTCCACAAGTGAGAAGCAGGTAGAGCTGTATTATTCAGTCTTGCCGGAGATTTTACATCTGCTATTTGACTAGTGGTTATAGGTAGTAGTAAATAGTGAAATCATTGTTATTTTCAGAATTTTGTTAATAGAAAAAGCATAATTAGCAGGACCATATGCACTAGTCTCTTACCTCTCAGGGTTGACAGCATGGCATAGAATTTAGGAAACATAGGTGCTAGTCTTGCTTATGCTACTACTAATTGGCTCTGCAAACATGGATCATTCCAGTTCTATACCTCAGCTCTTTCATTTGCTTATTTAAAAATCCTTTCTTTTTAATTTCCAAATTTAGACACAAAACCCCACATTATTTCTAGATGCAAAGCAGGAAATAAAAAGATCATTCTCTATGAAGCTATGTCCTTTTATGCCCCTTGTTTTACTTACAAAACTGTCCTTTTAGTCTATACTAATTTCTGTACTCATCTGTGTATTTTTTGGGGGGACACACTTGTTTATTTAATGAATGGATTACACACTGAGCATCAGGGACCTGTGTGTGCAGGGACGCGTTCTGGGCTACATAGGGAGGGGAAGACAGAGAAGGACGGACAATTCTTCATTGTGAGCCCTTGGGGAGCTCCCAAAATAGCTGGGGAAAGACAGGGGCACATATAATTACAACAACAAAGAGAATGGGATAAAGATCTCAAGAAGGGCACAGACGGTGAGGCTGGGGATCTAGTTTACTTCTTCCTGGGGAGTGGGGTAAGTGGAGAACTTCCTAGGCAAGGGCCTTGCAGAATGGATAGGATTTCAGCATGGAAGGGACAAGAAGTATTCTGGGTGTGGAAAATAGGTTTCTCCACTCAAATCAAAAGATTTTTTACCCCTCATCTGTGTATTTTAAAAATATTTTGATGGTCCCCTTTTTTGTCATCACTATTCCTAAACATTTCACTCCCCATCCCCAGCCATACACCAATTAACCATGAAAGAATGGAGAGGTGGGGTGGGAGAACCTTTTAACAACTAAGAGATCCAAGAAAATGAATACACAATAGCCATGTCCAAAAATACATCTCTTTTGGCACCCACCTTGTCATCCTTCTGCCTTGCATCACCCTTTTATCAGGATGTGGGTAGTATGTTTCTTCATAGGTCCTCTGGAGATCTGGTTGGTCATGTCATTGATGAGAACTTATACTATCCAGGATTCACTGAAATCAACTCTGTCATTTTTACAGAACAATAACATCGTGCTCCAATTCCTCAAACATCTTAAGAGTCAACCTAGGTGGCACAGTGAATAGATCACCAGCCCTGCAGTCAGGACCTGAGTTCAAATCTGGCCTCAGCCACTTGAAACTTGCTAGCTGTGTGAATTCGGGCAAATCACTTAAACCCAATTGCCCTGCCTTCCCCCCTCCAAAAAAAAAAGGAAAAAAAGATTCAATCTAAGGTACCCCTTTAGATTCTAGTATTTCTTTCTTTTCCTTTTTTAGTTCCTCCTTAAGAAATAATAAATTTGTTATACTTGAGGCTACTCCCTCCCAATATTTTCTCCTCTCTTAATTGCTTTCTCTGCCCTATCCTTGCTTTTTCCTTTATTGAGTTAGATGTATTTTTACACAAAATTGTGTGTTTGTGTGTGTGTGTATTCAACCCTCCTGTGTTCATTCTGATAAAAGTGATGCTTATCTAATGTCTAATTAGATTATCTAATTATCTAATTACCTACTATATGGCCGGCCCTCTGCTAAGTACAGGTGCTACATGGCAAAGACAGTACCTTCCCTCAAATAGTAAACAGACTAATTGGCAAAGATAACATAAAAGGAAGCTAAAAGGGAGGAGGGTACAGAGCTAAAGTCTGGAGAATTGGGAACAGAGCTGGCAGGGCAATGAAGAATGGCTGTCTTGTGCTGTAATGTTAATGAAATCAGAAGATCTTCCATGCCCCTTTCTATTGGCACCTAGTAAAGGCACTTAGCTCCTTACTTCCAGTTAACTCCTTGGGAGTAGTTAATACCTTAACAGGAAGGGGCTGAACAGGGAGGAGCTATACT
>CM053593.1:44621254-44671067 GCA_028646575.1 Pseudocheirus occidentalis
GATGTAACCAAGGAAATAAATTAAAAATAAAATACAGAAAAAAAAAAAAGAATAAGCAAGCAAAAGATGAACCTGACTATAAAAACCTTCTCTGGTGATAGGGACACTCAGGACACAAACCTAAAAGAAAACAATGCATCAAAAACATCTCTGAGCAAAGCCTCAAGAGACAAAAAAATGCAGACTGGACTCAAGTCCTTGTAAAGTTAAAGAAAGAGATTTTAAAGAGAGCAAACAATGATTTTAGAAACCAAGTAAGAGCAATAGAGGTGAAAATGGGAAAAGAAATAAGAGCTGCAAGAAAGAAAAATATATCCAGGGAAAACTAGCAGCTCAGTTAAAAGAGGTGCAAAGCCTTAGTGAAGAAAGTAACTCCTTAAAAATCAGATATGGCCAAATGGAAGCTAATGACTTCATGAGACATCAAAACCCTGTAAACCACTGCTCGGAAGTTAAGACACAGTAGTTAGGGCTCAGCATTGAGGGTATACGAGCCCTTTACAAAATAGAAAATTGATCTGAGGGCCACAACCCTCAGGTGGCAATGCTAATAAATGCGCCCTTACTATGACTGAAATGGACACAAGTCGATTACTACCAGAATGTGAATATTCAAAACACTGTTCAAGGCTTAATGTTCTGTAGAGTGAGACTTGAGCTACACTTGCCCTCCCAAGTTATTCATTCAGATCAGAACTCCCATTTCTCCAGCACAGGAGTATAGGAATGGTCACTGAAGTACAGCATCATTTGGAATCTCCACATTCCTCTCTCAAGCAGTCGGGCTTTAGAGACATAATAGTCCTTCCAGGATTCTCAACCATACTATACTTTCCTTTTCCCAGGGGAGTAGCCAACCCAAACCACAACCCTATAATTGGCTTAGGTGCTGGCCAAGGAACTCAACCTCACCAAGTGTTTGATTGATCACCCTCAGTGGATGGTGGGCACTTTTGTCCATGGGAAATGGGTTGGTTCTTAAATCAAAGCTCTTCCTGGGTCGAGATTATCATAAATTGGTAGAAATCCCAGTCATTTCCTCACCCTGACTCCATGCTTCTGGTAGTTGTGACACCAAAAATGACATGATTTCCCAAAGACCAATAATTCACTGGACTTAAGACTACTACCAATACTACCCTATGCTCCTTGATAAGACTCACCATGGCCAAGCGAGACCCGACTTCCATGTATTTTGCCCCAAGTCATACACTACTTAAAACACCCCTTTTGGTCAACCATAGCAAACATTTGTAATACACTCATAGATATTAGGGTACCCATGGAAGTGACGTCTATGCCTGCTCCCCCACCCCCAACCAACTGTACTGTCCTTATCCCAAGGTATTCCTAACAGAGGCACTAACAGAGATTTAGGGAAAAAAACTATTAAGGCCTAGAGAACTTAATAGCTATAATTCTAGATGACCTCATGACCCTAGGAGGGGGTTTGTACTAATAAAAACATTTCCTGCTATATTTGCATGCAAACCACAGGCCAAGTGAGTGAGTATATTAAGAGAATAAAAGATCAAGTCTGGGTAGTCAACAATACAATTAGGCAAATAAACAACAATTGAACAGCAAAAGAAACCATAGGTCTGTAGTCATTGCTCAACCCTGTGAAATGGGGAGATTGTTTTAGACAACTTTTTGAAGTAGAAGTGATTTATTTCCTTCTAGTATATAAAGATCACCATATGGAAAGAACTATAACCAGTGTGAAACTGGTTTAGTTCCAGCTTTAGTACGGTGGTAGCCCAGATGAGCACTGAGTTAGTTAGAGGCAGAACATGAAGATCCCTAGTCAGCTAGACCTTTGGATATCTATGCGCCAGCACACCAAGTCACCATGAATGGACAAGTAGGCCCCAGGGCAATTAACTACACCCCACTGATAGGCCCTCAAAGAAACCCCAGGTCCTATTTGACCCAGAGAAGCCAGGGATAGAGTAAGGGCAACCAAGCCAGTCAGTGCTTGAGCCCAGGGACAGAAACCCCACTAGCCCTAAGGTCCTATGACTCACCAACCAGTAAATATTGATTTTTTAAAAATG
Source organism: Pseudocheirus occidentalis (assembly GCA_028646575.1). NCBI lineage: Eukaryota > Metazoa > Chordata > Mammalia > Diprotodontia > Pseudocheiridae > Pseudocheirus > Pseudocheirus occidentalis. The sequence continues at coordinate 44,623,312 of CM053593.1, forward strand.
TACTTTGCTTACAACCTTTTCTCCTGCATTCCTTTCTTTTTCTCATGTTCCCACTGGGATCCAAACTTAAGGCCCAGTTCTGTTGCTAACATGCATGCCTTAGACCATATGCTATTACCTAAGACCAATCAGAGCTACATCTACTTCCTAAAACTCATCTTAAGGAAAATAGCAAGCAAGGGCTGGGAAGGGACCTAGTAGCCAGCACATACTATCTTTCTACCTAAGACCACAGCTGGGGATTAGGGACTCTCCCTGAACCTAAAGCTTTACTGATTCCTTTCCCACACTGACATCATAAATAAAAGGATCCTTAACATTCTTTCTACCTCCCTCACCACCACCCCACCAAAGGTGGGGACAAGTAATAGTAACTGAGAGTCCTACCTATCAGCCCAACACAGAATATCACCGTGTTAACACCACCATCATGGCTAGATTTTTATATGTACTTACTGTCTCCCAGGTACAATATAATGTTCTTAAGGGAGAGGACACTTTTATCTTTGAATCCCCTATACAGCGTCTAGTAAATGGTTGATATTTAATTAATACTTGTAAATTGGATGATTAAATAGAAACGTCCTCCTCCTCTTCTCTCCCTCCTTGTGGCCTGCTTCTCCAACCTCATTATTCCACTCCCTCCTGTCCTTCTAGAACAAATAATGGTTCCTGTCCCCCAGATCAGACTAGTGTGCTTGCTTTCTTATACTTTAGTCAAGCTTGCTTTATCTTAAACATTCAATACCCCTATCCTTTTTAGTTAATTTCCATTTAAACTTCAGAATGGGCCTCAGTACTGGAGAACTTCAGCTCAAGAAACAACATTGATATCACAAGGGCAAAATCTTCCAGTGTTTTATCCTATTTTAAAATGGTACAAAATTTTCTGAGTTGTTATGGATGCTGCTTTTCATGGATAAGTTTTTCTTTCAGGCCAATCTTTAAAGGTGAAAGGTGCTCTAATGGTTAATAAATGACAATAGCAGCGGAGCTGAACAGGATTCATGATTCCTCTCAGGAACAGGGCTTGGAGAAGGGGGAAGGTCACCTTTATCTAATCAGAGGCAAATCTGAATCTCTCAAACACAAATCCAGAATGATGTTAAAAACAAAGCAAAGAGCACTGCCAAAAATACGTTTACCCAAGAAAAACCACTCAAGGGCTAGTCAGCTGGGACTGATAAAATCACATAGATTTGCTTGGAGCCTATAGGAATCCTGCTGTGTCACAGCTGTGCACTTACACAAAGTTTATTGACCCTGAATACAAAATGTGAGAATAAGACCAAGACAAATCCTAAGTTTTACTGTGCACAGGAATGTTTGAAAGTTCCAGCAATCATGGGAAAATAAAGGGTATTAACTGAAACCATTACATTTGTGTTCAAAGACAGCTAGTGATGGGGATGAAATGGAATATAGAAAGAGAGCATGTATAAACCAAAGCAACTGGTGGTCGCTTTTTTTAAAGTGAGGGATGAATTCAAAGTAGGGGACTGTTATTTGCAAGTACAACACAATGTTTGAAATTTCAAATAATGGAGTTTGGGATATTTTAGATATGTGATCATACAAAATGCTTTTCTCAGAAAAAATTAAAAAACAAACTCTTATTTAGAAATCCCCTTGGATAAAAAAAAAACTGGAAAGAACTGAGATGAATCAATGTATAATTCCGGGATAAAATTCAACAACAAAAAAAAAGAAACATGATGTTTTGTGAGATAGCAAATTCCCCAACTTTGAAAATGAGCTGAGGCTGGCATGGATATTGCAGAGTGGATTTATAAAGTCATCCTATCCCTTCATATTACAAGTAAGGAAACTGAAGTTCAGAGGGGTTAAATGACTTACCCAAGGACAAATGGTGAGGTAGTAGATGAGCTGGGCCTAGAATCCTAGGCTTCATAGAGTAGCTTAGAATATGTGATCTCTATGATCCCTTCCATTTCTAACAGGCTAAGTTTATGTGGAATTACCTAGATGATTTTGCACAGCTCTGCCTCATTTTAAACCAAGTGAACATGTCACCCTCGTGATGTCATTGGTCCTCTTTCAAAATGAAGGATGAACAACAAAGAATAACAGCTTATAGAAATCAGGCTAACCTGATTTTGTTCAACTCTCTTCTTCATTCTGGGGAACCGTAGACTATTGTGGCCCAGAGCCCTACATCTCCGTCTTTCTACCGAATATCTGTGAAGCATCTTGAATTAACATAAAAATAGAGTCATCCCTTCATATTTGTGGGTTTCACATTTTTAGTTTTGGTTATTTGTGGGTTGGCCATCAGTAATTAAATGGAAATTCTTGGAGATCTTTGAAGTACTGTAGAAAAACAGTTAAAAAATAGTAAGTCACAATTGCATAAATACTGTTTATTATTATTTTATCATTTATTACTATAAGCATATATACACAAATTTAAAATAAAGCTAAATTTTGCTAAACATTTCATTGCGTTAAAACTACTTGCTTGGGGTGGCTAGGTGGAGCAGTGAACAGAGCACCAGCCCTGGAGTCAGGAGGACTTGAGACCCTCAGACATTTAACAGACACACACACAGACACAGACACAGACAGACAGACAGACAGACAGACACACACACACACACACACACAAAACTAGCTGTGTGACCTTGGGCAAATCACTTAACCCCAATTGCCCTCCCTTTCCTTCTCCAAAAAAACAAAACAAAACAAACAAAAAAACTATATGCTTTCTTTGGGAATGTCTTCTCCTTATCCTTCTACCGTCCAGACTCAATCACTCAATTGTCTTCTCAGTGTGATCATTGTATCCTGCACTTTTCTTAGAAGTCCATGAAGCAGGTGCTGATAGCTGTAAAGACTCTGGATAACATGAGATATACTAATCTCTCTCATGTAGAAGCTACAACTTTTTTATGGGTGCAATATGTTGTTTTACTTGTTTTTTGTGTTAGATAAATATGACCAAAATTATAAAAATGTTTGGGGTGAGGCCTAGGATTATTCATAGTTTTTCACATTTATGGGAGCCCTGTATCCATAAGCCCTGTGAACATCAAGGGACAACTGTACAACTTTATGGTGTTTGGGTCAGACCTCCATAGTAAAATGGAACTTGCAAGTCAATAACAGTATCTGGGTGTTTTCCCACATAATCAGTGAAATCATGTTTTTTTTAACTTATTCAGGTCCTAGAATTGCCTTTAACCTTAGCTTTTTTTCTGCAAAAAGTTCAGTTCTAACCTTTTAAAAGCAAAATTAGGCAAAAATACCAATTTTGCTTGGATGAAATCTGGAAATTCAGTTAAATGAGAATATTGGGGGGTTTTTGGGTGGGGGCAAGGGGGAATTCCCAAAAAGACAACAAAACAGTCTCCAGGACCTGAATGGCCTCTGCCTCCCTTGACAACAGGTTCCCATAAAGTGGGAGCACTCCAATTGGGTGGCTGTTTGAAGACCACGAGTCATCATACTTTGCCTGGCTGACTGGATGGATTTTCATAAGGAGACGGGAGGAACCATGTCCATAGGAGTTAAGTCCTATTGTATTCTTCTTGCATATGCTTTCTATGTTAGGGATAATTAATCTCCTTTTTTTAGCTGTTAAAATGGCATAGAAGTTTCTCACCCCACACATTTGATCCTGTACTAGCAAGTTATCTTCAAACCTGTCCCTAAGATTTGGGGTAGTAGGCAGTTGGAATCAAAGTAGATAGCATTGTAGCTCACGTCCAGAGGATGGGCTGATCAGTTGGCCACATGCCACAAGACTGTGTCTGGTAGCAAGAGCTCTTTTGGTTTTATGTGGGGAATTCTCTTAGTTGGACAGGGAGCAGGCTCTCACTCACTTGGAATGATGAGTTCAGTGGGTCATAGAAGCTACACAGAAGGGCAAAGCAAGTTCCAAATTCAACATTCCCTGGTGGTTGCTGACCATCTTGCAAAGTTTGATTACTAACATAAGCCTAAAGTGAACTGCCTCATAGCTGAAAGCTGAGGAACAGTTAATGCAAGTGGTGGCCACACAAGTGAAGGAATCTCACTTCATGGGGATGAGTACTGATAGGTCACAGAGAGAAACCCATTATAGGGTCTCCAATTGAAAGGTTCCAGTTCCACCACATCCTACTGAGATTGGGAGCCATAAGATAGCAGAATGAGAGAAGTGGGAAGGAGTTGGGAAATTCCCAGTGGTAGGTGTGGGGGCAGTCCTGGAATTCTCTTTTAACTGTCCCTGGTAGGAGGGTGATTCTCTCCTTTGAAGGAATGGGGGGTGGGTAGACCTTTACTACCGAGAATTAAGGAACAGTCACATGTGAAACCTCACTGGAGCAATGTTGCCTGAGGGGGGCAACCTAATGAAATCAATGCTAAGATTTTCTCTGCATCAGGTACTTCTTTTGTCCTAGAGCAGTGGTTCTCAACCTTCCTAATGCCGTGACCCTTTAATACAGTTCCTCATGTTGTGGTAACCTCCAACCATAATATTATTTTCTTTGCTTCTTCATAACTATAACTTTGCTACTGTTATGAATTATAATGTAAATATCTGATATGCAGGATGTGTTTTCATTTTACAAATTGAACATAACCCACAGGTTGAGAACCACTGTACTAGAGGCACCCTGAAAGAAAATACTCAGATGCTAAGACTGAAAGTTTGGGAACCTTTGCCTTGGAATGGTGCACTATTCAATTGAAGGCATCTTCTACGAAAAAAATTTGGACAAGAATGGCAGAGGGTAAGAGTTGTAAATGGGCTGTGATCTGCACTGATGAAGGATTATGCACACTAGAGCACAGATCTATCAAAGCTGTGGATTGTAAAATCCCAAGATGGTAGTCTGTCTACTTGTTCTGCATGGTTGAGTTCATCTCAGAACTATTACACAGAGTGATATTCGAGTCAGAGTGGCGTAGTGTAGAGAGGTAAGTCTTGACACATCCCATTTTAGGCATCTGAGTGCCCCTCAATGGCCTAGAATATCTCACCGGATACCCGGCCAGTCCTGCCCTTTCTGGAGGCACCCAATGGTCAATATCTATTCCTTCCTGCATCGAAATTTATCCACCATACTGCAGTGAGAATAAATTTTAGCACCTTAATGGCTTGGCAGAAATCAGTTTGTCAACTTAGCATAAATGACTCCATTTTGTTATTGAACTTTTTAAAGTTGCTTTTCAATAATAATATAAACACCTGTGTGGTAGTAAGTCCTAAGCAGCACATGTGTGTTCTTAAGCAACTAATAAACACATAAAGACTCTCCAATCAGACAGACCATAAATATGAAAATGTTATCAATATCAGTAATTTTGGAGTAAATTGTCGATCAGATAAAGTAGTGAATGATTTAGGAAAACCCATAGCCAATAATATAAACACCCACTTGAGGCCCCAGCTTTCAGCCCTTTCCTGGGGTATGAATATGACTGTATCCTGCATTTCCCATCAGCAAGGAGATATGTAGCCTCTGACTGGACAGAGAGGAAACCTTTTTGAGTCAGGTAAGAAGAAATCCTATCAGAACATATAAAATACCAGAGCGCTGGTTTGTTCAGAGAGGATATTGTTTACACCTCTAGATTAGGAAAGTTTGATTGCATGCATTGAAAGGTATAAGTCTAACTAATGTTTCTGGTCTACCAATTAGTATAAGTGCTGGCATAAAAGCACAACAGGTGAGAAATCAATCTGATAAACCATATTCAACAAAGGGCCTCAAGTAAATCTCAGTCTTCACCTGAGAGTCTTCACTCTCAGGATATTCAAATTTTAAAAGAATCTAATTTAATATTAAAATAATATAGATACAATCTTTGCTCAAGGTGATGAGTTTCTAGCGGATGTTAACTTCCCCTGCTCTGATAGGCCAATGAAGGAGATTTTTTAATTCAATGAGGACTTTTCCAACGTTCCTCAATTTACTATGTAATAACATATTATATGTGGGCAATCCCTGAAGTGGCCTACCTGGAAATAAGACAGACCCACGGGTTATGGTAGTGCTAGGCTATATAACTATGAATTTTTATTATCTCTCTTACCTAGGAATTTAGATTGATCCTGGACCTATGAAGCTATAAGGATGTAGTCACAGAAAGTCACACTGGTCATTAAAATTTTTGATCTTAAATGAACATCTAACATCTGTTCAATCTCCCTAACTTTACATGTAATGCCTCTACCCAGATGGGTTTGGTGATTTTCCTGAAGGACAGCTCTGTAACTTGTTTTGCTAATGTTTATGGAGGGAGATGAGACCCCTGATGGACTGAGAGAATGCTGCCTTTCCCAGTCTCATATCTGCATAAGTGAAGAAGGGATTTCTTTAGAAGGTTGGAGAACTTCAAAAGAGAGGGGGTTGAAAAACATAAGGCTTGAACTTTTTAATAGCTACTGGAGTTCTCAGAGCCCCAGATATGTATGGAAACATATTCCTACAAACTTTAAGTTCTAGTGCTTGTACTTCTGCAAATGGCTGAGAAAGGAATTCCTTCCCAATTGCCACCCCAAGAACATTTTTATTACTTCTCCCACTGGGAGCTAACCTCTGATTTCATTCCCAAAGAATTTCTCTTCTGTTGCTTCTTCCCATATGTCTAAGTTTCTCATTTTCTCATCTCCCATTCACTTGTTAAAGAGGTTTACTAGATGTTCATGATAGCATTTTGTGTAAACCCAATTTGGGGAGATGGAAATAAGATTCCAATGGTAAATTAAGTATTACCCTTGAGAGCAATAAGAGAAACTGGAGTGTATCCTGACCCCTGAGGTATCATGCTCTCAGACTATTAATACTTGAAAGTGTGGTGGAGAGATGTAATTTTAGCATAACTCACCTCTAAGAGACTGAATAAGAGCCTACGTCTCCTCCTGTTCTGCACAAATAAATACACTGCAAATTCCCTTGAAAAGGGCTATGCCAAATGAACTGAGTCAGTTATATTCAGATAGCAACTCAATGCACATGTGTATAAACACACACAAATCTTATATACAGATGAGAAAATTAAGGTCAAGCAAAGTGATATGTCCAACGTCATATAGTGAGTGATAAAGCTACTAATAAACTGCTCAAGTTTCAATTAGTATTCTACTAGAAGAAATGCCCCCACATCTATAGTGAACAGTAAAATGTGACAGAACATGAGCCTCAGTTTTGCTTTTTTCTCCTTGTGTAAACTTGGTCGTTTCAACCCGTTTGGTTTGTTTCCTCATCTATAAAATATGGGATTTTGACTCTGTTAGTGAAGAGAATTGGTCAGTTAGTCCAAAAAATAAATTCCTCTCAGCTGCACTCCGGACCCTCTGGGACTTTCTCAACATTGTCCCCCATTCCCCTTCTACTTTTCAGCTTTCTTTTGTGCTGCCTTCCTCCATTAGAATGAACGTTCCTTGAGGGAAAGTCAAGTTTTTGCCACTTCCCAGGCCAGAGCACAGTGTCTGGTATGTAGAGCATTTAAGAAATGCTTGCTGATTTGACAAAACGACATAATCAGCCCACCTTTCGATACAGTTTTCCCCCCTTGTAGCAGGAGCTAAACCACAGTCATGACAGTGAAAGCAACATAAACCTAGCAGAAAGGAAATAGGAAACAAAACAAAACAAATTCTCTGCCCCAGAATTTCCTTCCACCAACATGATTCAACTAACCAACTTAATTTAATCATTCCCTCGTTAACCCAGTAAAAGTAACTGTACATATACTAGTGGGAACTGAGGTATCATTCTCTGTAGCGGCTTTTCCACTGTCTTGCCTCAGATGGGCAGCAAAGAATTGTATTCCCCAGTAAGAGAGCACCAGGGCAAGCCTCATATTGGTGGGGTATAATCACTCCCATTAGCCAACAAAGACTGTTATACAGGTAACTGTGAGTTGATTATACAATCTGAACATAAATGATATTTATCTTTTTAAAAAAAACTTAAGCATTTTCTGCTTGAGTAAAGTACAAACTGAAAGATATGTAAATAAAAATAGTTAGCCTAAAATATTCTTTATTCTGACATCTTTCCATTTGCTAAGAATGGGATTCACATTCTATATGTAGTTCAGGGACAAGTTTTTTTTTTTTTTACACCAGTTCTTTTCTTCCCTTTCCCAGTGTCACCAAGCAAATTAAATTTTTGTTTAAAGACCATAAAAGATCCAAAAGCACACCTAAGGCTAATTAAGGACACCTCAATTGAGTAGATAAAAGAATAAATCAGAAAATAAGAATAATTATTATTATATTTGAGAGAATAAAAATATAAAAAAGCCCACCAAAATTTGTGGAATGTAGTTAAAAATCCTTAGAAGAAAATGTCTCTTTGAACCTGTGAAACAAAGGTGCTCAAGAGATATTTGCTGAATCAACACATTTTATTAAGATACAAAAACCTAAGGTGGATAAACCCTTGGAGGGGAAAAAGGGGTAGGTCACAAATCTTGGGATTAGGTTTCCAGTTCATGTTTCTATTCCTACTATAGCTGCTGACCTATTAGTAACCCTTTCTTGTAAATTTAGTTTACTTTCTTCTGTAACTGGGCTACTGCAATAAATACTATTTCCCTTTCACAAAGCTGTTCCAAAGGTTAATGATTATTATAGACTTTGAATCCCTATAACAACCAATGTGAAATCAGTATAAGGTATTTTAACATGTCTCATATAGAAGTCATTTAAGCAATCATAAGCAAAATATATTAAACATTTAAATAAAACATTTTACTGGGATGCCCCACATAGTATTCTTACTTTTTAAATTTTTATAGGCTTAACCTAAAATTTATTCCACTTTGTGTGTAGATGTCAATGCTTCAAAGAATCATACTGGAGCTATAAGAAGCTAATGTCTTTTTCACCTCTTCTGATTTGGGTTCAAATGCTGTTAAAAGTAACAAAGGGGAAATAAAGTCTTCATCGGGTCTAATCCAACCATTTATGTTCATTACTAAGAAACATCATTGTTCAATATAAATTCACATTTCTGTTAACAAATGGGGAAGTATGTTAAAACAGGGGTACATACATCTCAGGAGTGAAATGCAATATAAGAAACAGATTAAAGAATTAAAACTTGGGGTCAAGAATACTGAAAACTGCTTCTGTTCATTTTTTTTAAGTTGAGTCCAACTATACTTACCAAAAAATATTTGGAATCAGAATTTTTTTTTTCAGTATGGTACTTTTAATGTCCATAAACCTAGTACTTGTAGATGCAAAATGGAAGGCTATGGCACGAGCAGCTTGTAGGTGTAAACCTTAATACAACAGTGCCACCCAGTGTGTACACTGTGAAAATTAGTCTCACTGCTGTTCAGTTTTGATTTAGAGTTTTATTTGCCTTTGAGGAAAAATTGTGTATTTATAATTCAACGTTTCACTGATAGAAGCAAAAAGAAATCAACTTGCTTACAAACATATATTGGTATTTAACTCTCTCTTGGGAGATTCATAGACCTCAACTAGGTTTAGTGGAGAAGGGACTATAATGTTCTTGGGCCCAACATTTTACTTTTGATGTTGTCTATCTTCAAAAATAATTTTAAAATTGCAGCAATATCTGTGAAGAAAGCTGAAACAGGCCCAGAGAAGAGAGACCAGGATGATGAGGGGTCTTGTAAGCATATTAGAGGATTGATATGAGACCTCTGAAAAGGTAATCCATGCATAAAGTTTGTTTTATTTACAAGTCCATATAAGACAAATATAAAGTTTAATGGATCATCTCTATATCATTTCTCCTCAATTTTCCCATTCACAATCCATTCAGTTTCATTTCTGAGCATTCTCCACTGTTTTCACATGACTACTCCACATTAGCTAGATCAATTTGTGGTTTTGTAGATCCCCTGCATGTTGTTCTTTATATCCATTTTTTTCTTGTTCATGTCTATGCCTCATTAATCAATTATTTCCAGTTTCTGCTCTGACAATATACATCTTTCAAATTTCTTAACAATCAGGCTGAATCATCTCCAGAAAATAGTCTTCCCTGACCTATCCTCATTACCAAGATCATCACCTTCCTCCTCCCTCCCCCTGAACTTGGCATTGTCACCACATTTATGCACGGCATATACTTGTTATAATCCTCTCCATTTGTGTATACTATTTTATATATGTGTGTGTGTGTGTGTGTGTGTGTGTGTGTATGGATATGTCTATCTATATGTATGTATATATAAATCTATATATGCCATGTATTCAATTATCAACAATATTGAATGCTTACTATTACCCTTTCTCCTCTCAAATTTGAGCCAGAATTGTCTTCTTTTGTATCCTTCTAGTCCTGTTTCACACATATTAGGTGTTCACCTAATGCCTACTAAATAAATGATTTGTTTCTTGACAGTTTATTTCACAATTTAAGGACTGGCAATTAAAAAGGACAGGAAGAACAATGTTAGTAATAGCAGTGTGATTAAGGATGTTAAAGATGAAAGCTGGATTTTCCAAGACATATTTTTAAAAATACATTTTCCCTTGTACTTAGGAAAAAAGTAAGTATTGCTATATATTGTACAGTGAAATGTGTCAAAATACTACCCTGTCTGTAGGCATCAAAAGGCATCATTTACAGGTAAATGGTAAAATACAGAATCACTGGAACTTACATTTAAAGTTGAAAGGGTCCTTAGATATTTAGCTGCATTGCTTCTGGCAGAACTTTCCAGTATAGCTAGAACCAGAAAAAAATTATATATACTTGGCAAGTAGATAATCAACAAAACAAAAGAAAATAAAAACATAATAGCAATATATAGTTTTCTAAGTCAATATACTACTTGAGTTTGATGCCACTGCTTTAGTTTAACCTTTTTTCTACAGATGAAGAAACTGAGCCCCCCAAAATAAAATAAATTATTCAAAGCACAGAGATTACATATGTGTATTGGATGTGAAAAGGCATATTAAATGGCAACTAAAATGTATAATTTGATACAAGAGATAAAAAAGACTGCAGCTTGACACGGGTTTGCATCCTGTCTCTGCCAATTAGTTCCTATGTGATTTTGAGACAGTAAACTTATCTCTCCAGGGCTGAGGCACAGTCTCTCTCCTCATCTATGATAGTATTTGCAGAACATTTTTTGTTCATAAGAGTCATATGATTCTAGAGAGCAGAGGAGACCTGGGAGATATCTTTTAGTTAATTACCTCATGTTACAGATGAGTAAATCAAGGCCTAGAGAGGAAAGTAATTTTCTATCAGAGCAGGGATTCAAACCCAAGTCCTCTCCCTCCAGACTTAGAATGTTCCTACTTATCAACTGTAACAATACATGCTACAAAATTCTTTGAAATTTTCAAGGCTGTTGCTATAGAGAAAGCAATGGAAGAATTCATGCTGAGAATAAGACATTCCATTTGAAAATCTCCTTAGCCTGGCATTTAGGCCTTTTATGAGGTAGCTCCAACTTGCCTTTCTCATTTTAAGGTAATAAGTAGTGAAGATCAAATACAGATACACTCACACACACACATATTTGTATATGCACGTCTGTGTATACTATGTAATGCATATTTATAAACATACATATAGATAGATAGATAGATAGAGAGAGAGAGAGATACATATATCAATTATATCACTTTATTTCTTCAGACTATGAAGCTACAACAACACTCTCAGGTAAAATTTCCTGCAGTGGCTGTGAAATCGTAAGGCCACATCTAACAGAAAGTTACATAGACCAAGTATTTCATAATTAAATATTTGTGTAAGTCTGTGTTTTTAAATTATTCTTTAAAATCCCCCCTCCCCAGTCATGTCTTAGTATTTCTAAAAATAGTGTGATTTTATAAGTATGCATACTTTTTCAACACCTATAAATCACAATCTTCTCTATGGTCTTTTATAAGTTTATATGGCTGAAATTTAATTATCCAGTGTCCAACCCTCTGGGATGGACCAGTCAGAACTGCCTTTTACACACCAGAATATATCTAGCTTTGTAGGTCTTTGAGAAGTGAGGATCAGAGAACCATGCTATAAACATGTTAAGTAAACTCAGTAAGAGTTACCTACTATTCTTTCTGCAAGTAGAACTTATAAGAGACTAATTATAGGGGAGTCTATTCCTGTGCTCTTTATACTATCCAAGCAGTAAAGCAGGCAAATCACAATGCCTGGGAGTTTTAAGGTAAAGAGCCCACTCTGTAGTGCAGAGAACTATAGCGACAGTGAAGAAAGGAAATGATGGAGATTAAATTTTCTCAGCACTAAGGTTGAGTCTAATGAAGTAGCTGTAACCTGTGTACCAAACAACCAGGATAGGAGGGAGAGTTCCTCCTTCCACATAAGGACTAGAGATCAAAAAAAAAACACACAGGAAAGCTCTAAGCAACCATACCAACCTTTATCCTCAATGATAATCCCTTCCCTGATCTGAATGTCCTTTCCTCCCTATGGTTAAACAAACCTTCTTTCATTAACTGGTAGGTGGATTATAAGTGCCTCAATCTATTCCAGTTTGGGAATTCCCAGTGGACTGGCCTGGATCAGTCCTAGCTGAAGACAAAGTTCAACCTAAGGAACAACTGCCTAATTCTTAAAGAGGTCTAGATGTGAATTGCCAGTGGTCTCAGGAAATGGTGGGAATCTCCTCCCTGGAGGTTCTCAGCTCTGAGATCTGGTGATTCTGATTGCTGGTTGGGCTAAGTTAAGGGTTTGAGGTGAGAATAAAAACTTCACAGTAGCTGTTTTAGAGATTGCGATGCAGTCGATAAGAAACGAGTAAATAGTTCCCAAAGATCACTGGAAACTCAACTGTTATGTGGCTTCCACTTACAATAGATGAAATCAGACAGGCCGTCAGTTCTGTCTCTCATGTTATCCATCTCATTTCTGCTCCTGCTGCCATCATTCTCATTCAGACTTCCATTACACAGTCACTTAACTGCATTCAATCTTTTTTTTTTGTTTTCACTTTTAAGTTTAATCTAAACTATTAACATTTTATCCATCACCTTCTTAAGACTAGACAATCAGTCAAACACCCTCATCTGTAGCATTTGTTCATTCCCAAAGTACAAATATTTACACTGAAAAATATAACGATTATGAGTCAGTAGGGGCAGATTACAAGCACACCCATTTTTAAAAAATTCAATCTTTTGGTGTTTTAATCTAGCCTACCCACCACCTCCAGTCCCACTTTGTCCACATTGCTTCAGTTTTCAAAAAACTTCAGCAGCTCTCCGTTCCCTCCCAAACAAAGTCTAAACTCCTTACTATCATTTAAGCCTCTCGATAACTTGTCTTTCACCTCCTGCATCCCTGTTATCTTCTTCTAGTTTCTCTCTAGTCCTGTGCACTATTTGTTGTAGTTCAGTTGTGTTCAACTCTTTGTGACCCCATCTGGAATTTTCTTGAAACAGGTATTGTAATAGTTTGCCATCTCCTTCTCCAGCTCGTTTTACAGATGAGGAAACTGAGGCAGATGATCACAAGCTAGTGCCTGAAGTAAGATTTGAACTCAAGTCTAGCACTCTATCCACTGCGTTATCTAGCTGACCTTGCAAACCATTCATTCTTACTTAAAATGCACTTTGCCTTTTTCTGTCTCAAAACATTTCCTTATGCTATTCCCTATGCATGACCTTTTAAATGTCCAGAATTCCGAATAAGGGAAAAGAATAGATGCAAAATCCTTGTGGAGTTCGAGATCCTGTTGTAGTTCTAAGTAAAAGGTAAAGCCTAAGGCAGGGAAGCTGTTAAACTTTTTCTTGTTAGGGTTACCTTTGTCAGTCTGGTTTCATATATGGAATCTTGAGAATGATGTTCTTAAATGCATAAAATATAGAATTGCAAAGGAAATCAGTGATATTGAAAGTTAAAAAACAAATAAATAAACAAAAGAAAAACTTCATAAAACCCTGAAGTAAGGTGTGGTTACCCTAAGGATAGTTGAAATGATGGGTAGAAAGAAGCCACTGGCATTAAGTCAGCAACATGAACACTATTGTCCCCAAAGAAGATAGTGATGGCTGAGATGAAGAAGAAGACTGTGCGTCTGCTATTAGTCATTAACCAGGAAGAAGGCCTGAGGCTCTTTTTTTCAGACTTCTAACCAAATAGTATTGAAGAGCTATGGCATAGAAATTATCTGGAAGTGGCTAAAAGCAAACAATGTAATAACTCTTCTTGGCCTGTAGGAGAACATAAACCTTCAGTGGAAAAGTTTTTGAAAAGATGTGGTGTCCCAGGGGTAAGTTAGGTGTCAATAAAGTCAATACATAGTGTGTGAGGACAATTTTGAAGATGTGGGATAATTTTCTGAGAACAGTTTGGGAGTCCTAAAAGGCACTTAAGAGTGGATGGGTCTGGGGAGTAGTACTGGTCTGGCTAAAGAATAACGTACAAAAGATGTCAACATGTAGCTTTGTATCAGCAAACACCCTAGCATACCCAGGGTGGCTGCTACAGGTTCTCAGATCTGCTTTTCTAAAGGAAAGCAACTCAAAATTGGTTAACGATCTTACTTAATAAATCAAACATACATCACTTACCTAGTTCAGGGGAAAAAGTAACCACCCTGAACTTCAGAGAATACAAACACAAGTTACAAGCAGACAAATAAACAGATCAGCAGCCAGGCTTCCAGACATCTGACCATCACATCCATACCTATTCAGTTACCAGAGAGGGAAGCACCAACATCTGGGTTTTTCAAAGCTGAGGGAAATCAACAGCTTCCCAGAGTCTCGTCTGGCCAAATCACACAACTCTTCTCAAAGTGAGCCCAAAAGCAAAACCTCACATCAGGGTATATATAGCCTTCTCCTGGACTGGAGACTGTCACAGTCCTCTTGACCCACTGCCCAATCATAAAGTAATAAGGCATGCGCATTCCTGAAGAACAAACCTCCTGCCACAGGCTCCATGTGACCACATTCAGCCTATTAGGGGGCAGAGTATAGTTTAAATCAGGGAAGGTTCTCAAAGCCACTTAAGCCTATCAAAGGGCCTACAGGCAGGGAAGATCTTCAGATTCCCATAACAAGCTTGCATATAGCAAAGTAAATATTGGAAGACTGGAAAGAGGAACCAGAAGGATAGGAGCAAATTGGACTAAGTGCTGGCAGCAGGTTGAGTGGCACCTAGAATGGCACCTAGAAGTTTCTTAAGGAATAAGCTAACTCTATTGCATTACTTTCATTCTCATGTAGCATCAGGTCTTCTAATGGCAGCCAAATCTAGAGCTTCTATCTGAGAAAAGAATCTAATGAACTGTTCCCATCTGTCTTAGCTAAATAACAGTAGGGACGAGATTAGACATGGGAAAACTATGTTGGAAACTACTAAAATAGTACAGGTACAAAACTAAATTATGAACGAGAGTAAAATGGCAAGCTCAAAGTACAAATCCCCAAAACAACACGAAGACCTGGAAGGACTTTTGTAAGTAATTACATATGGGGTCAAAAAAGAAATCAGGTGAATTTTTGAGATTTAACAGTATCTAATGTTAGTGCAAGATAAGATTCCCTTCACAGGCAGTACAAATTTGAAAGACCCACTCCATTGCTCAGTATTCCACGAGTATCAAAGGCCTTTCTTTAATGCTGCTGGACAAAATCCATCCTAAATTTGTGTTTCTAGACCAGTGGTTCTCAACCTGAGGGTTGCAACTCCTTTGGGGTTGAACGACCCTTTCACAGAGGTCACAGGGGTCACCTAAGACCATAAGAAAACACATATTTCCCACGGTCTTAGGAACCTCCTCGATCAGTCTCCAGGCGGGTCTGCCCACATGTAGACATGTCCACATACCATTATTAAAGGGTCGTGGCATTAGGAAGGTTGAGAACCACTGTTCTAGACCCTCACTTGGCTGACTGGTTAACATTTGCTTCATTGTCCCTTTATTTCTTAATCATATTCCCCTCTTACCCTGTTATGGACAGCTTGGCTTCAGCAACCATTCACAATTTCCCTCTCCACCACTGCTGAGTCTTTATCTGGTTAGGACTCTGAATTAGAACCCCTGGTATCCTGTTCCATCACTGGTGGCTGTTGGGCCAGTCTGTGACATTTAGAAAAATATGTCAGACAAAGCAGATGCTCAAATGCTTGAGCTCAAGTATGGGTACCTGGAAGAACGGTAATGTAAATGGGGAAGGCAGGAGGGGGAGGCTGCTACTGGAATCCATGTTCAAAAACAAAAAGTACTAGGTATATATTGAAACATAGGTCTCGGTTCTAGCATCCTTGTACCTTCTATCACTAGAATAAGTTGCTAACTCTCTTATGATATGCCCAGAAAATACTGTATTTTTTTATCAGCCTCCCCCTGTGAAACAACTATTATTAAGTAGAAATACACAGACAAAAAGCTCTGATCATGCAGAGCTTACTAATCAACATTTAGTTTAGTAGTTCAGACAAGTATATGCGGAACTGGATTTTGGAGAATTCAATCTAAAATCATGCTAGCTAGTTCTGAAAAAAGCATTCCCTAGACTTTTGAAGACTATTACAATTTAACAATAGGCTTATCAGTTTTTGGGTATATTTTTTGTTAATTTACTTCTGGCACAGAAGCACTTTTAGTTCTTCTTTTCATAATTGCTCCTTTCCAAACCTGTGTCTCTTCTTAGTTCTGCTGTTCCTTCAATACCAATTCATTCTCTGCTTCTTATGGAATACTATAGCTGGAAAATTGCCATGAAGTCATTCTATCTTATCCCTTCATTTTAGAGCTAAGGAGACTGAGCCTCAGAGGCAGAGAGTGACTTGCCCAAAATCGCTGTGACTGGAATCCATGTTAAATCCCTTTTGACTTTTTCATCTAGTTTTTTCTTGAGCTTGATTCCAGCACTGGAAACTTTAAAAAAATCACAAATATCCAGATACAGAAGTGCTTCTCAATTATAAAAACATCGACATTTTCCACATTCAGTCCTGTTGTTAAAATCTATAGCTATTTCTGCACCTTGTACCTCAAATTACTAGCTATGGTCCTAGAAATCTATGTGCTATTCTACAGATGGCTGTAAGGGACTTTGGGAGATCATAAATCCAAAGCTCTCATGTTTTAAGTAAGTAAATTGAGGACAACTACATGGCTCAGTGGACAGAGTGCTGGGCCTGGAGTCAGGAAGACTCATCTTCTGGAGATACTAGCCATGTGACCCTGGACAATTCACTAAACCCTGTTTACCTCAGTTTCCTCATCTGTAAAATGAGCCGGAGAAGGAAAGGGTAAACCACACCAGTATCTCTGCCAAGAAAACCCCAAATGAGGTCACAGAGGGTCAGACACTGCTGAATAACAGCAACAAAAAGAAAGCAAGCTGATTTTGAGTTTGAAGACTTGGGTCTGGATTTTAACTCTACCACAAACTCTCTCTTTATTATTCTCAGTACAGAGAAGATAACCTCATTTGTCCTACCCCTCCTATCTGTAAAACAGGGAAATTCCATAAGGCTGTTGGCCGTTCAAAGTACTTTGTAAACCTGTCTGCTACACCAAGGCTCCTTAATTTTCTATTTCTTCTTTCATCATTCTCACTCACCCCAATCTAACATATTAAGATAGTATACTGAAATTCAGAAGACTAAAGTGTTTCTTTATTTTCTTTTTGCTCCATCATTCTCCATTTCCTTGCACCCAAATGTTAAGATGTGTCCTGAGACAAGGAACACTAGAATTCAGCAAGAAAACCTAAACTCAAAAAATTTTCCAAGCTACTTGGATTCGTAGGACAGTAAGCCCTTAATTTCTGGATATGTATAGTACAGTGCCTCGAATATAATGGGTACTTAATATTTCTACTGCCTACAACACAGGGTTGTGGGGAAAAAATTAACTAAAAATATAAATGTGGATTACTTAATAATTCTATGATGCTATAAGCTCCATGGAGGCAGAGTCGTATTGAGACTATCAGCCTTATCTATACTCACTATCCCAGATAGATATCAGTCAGTTTGTTGTGTACAGACACTGGATTTGAAGTCAGTGAACCTTGTGTTCTAACCCTGGTTCTGTGTGTTCTAGGGCAAGTCACTTTTCTTTGGGTGTACTCAACTTAAAAAGCTGGCTGCCTCAGATGACCTCTGAGGTACAGCTAGCTTTTAAAAAAAGTCTAAGGGCTGAAGCCCAGCCAAGTAACGACAAATCCCACTTGTCAATCCTTTTATCTATTCTGTTGCCAAAGTGGTCTTCCAAAAGTCCAAGTGGTCTTTACTACAACTTACTTAGTGTAGCCCCTCCCCATAAACTCAAGTGACTATCATCTGTTTAGCCTTCAAAGCCCTTCATAACCCTTCATAACCCTTCCCGACCTTTCCAGTTACCTTATACTCTACCAACCTCCTTTCCCCCAACAATTCTTAAGATTCAGTCAAAATATTCTTCATGATATTGCTCTGATTTCCAGACTCCAGGCATTTTCACAGGCTGTCCCCCCAAACCCGGAATGCCCTCCCTCATCTCTACCTCTTGGTTTCCTTCAAGCCATAGCTAAAATCTCACCTTCTAGAGGAAGTTTTTCCCAATCTCCCTCAATTCTAGGGCCTTCCCTCTGCTGCTTATCTCCTACTGAGCCCATCTATGACTTATTTATTGTTCCCCTGACAAGACTGGAGCTGCTTGGGGACAGGGGATGCCTTTTGCCTGTCTTTGTCTCTCCAGAACTCAGCACAGGGCCTACTACAGATAATGCACCTAATGTTAGTGCCAACTTAAAATAAAAAGGACCACCAAGAATTAACAAGGCATTCAGCAGACTATGCAGTGCTGGGGTGCGGGCAAGGATGGGGCAAAAGGGCAGGGTTTAAATACATTTCAACAGGCAGAGATTTCATGGAAGGCACAGCCTCTCAGAAATGTTGCCTAATTTGTTTGGCAAACCAGCCCAAAGTTCATAGAGAAGGGTAGGGAGGCCTGGGGAGTTGGTGACGGCTGCTCAGAAGAGCAGGCTCCAAGTGCTGTAGGGGGGAGTTCCTAGAGAATCCACAAGACAGTTCCAAGGAACCTATTCCAAATATGGGATCAGGGTCAGGCAGCCCTTCTGACAGCTACATTCAACATTGCCATCTTTTGTTAAAATAAACTCTGCATTGGTCACCTTGGTCCCAAAGGCAGAGGCTCTCAGGAAACATCTGATAGAGCCCTCTGGTTTGGGTGTGGTCTCAGAGCAGTTTCTAGCTGACTGGCTTCACTGGTTCAGGTCACTTGTAGAGATCTTCTCTGTTAAAAAAAAAAAAACTCTTACAAAGTTTGTCTTAACACAATTTTAAATTTATTTTGCCAATAACCAGGTCAAAGTGAAAGTTTAGTTGAAATCTTATGTCTCTGTTCTTAGAAAATCAAACTTAGAACCTTTAAGGGCAGGGAATTTACATTTTTAGGTGAGCCAATTTGTCATGTTGATATATCCAAGAAACTCAAATACAAACCAGAAAACTCTGAACCCAATTTTTATACTTGCCATTGTTCATTCCCCCATTAGGAGGATGAGAGTCTGCTAAGAAACTAATAACAGAGAACTTTTTATAAGATGACCCCTAATGAATTCTGCAATTGTAACAAAAGGTGTTGGAATGGAATGCATAAATATATCATTTAAGAGCAGTACTTACTAATTGTTTCACAAGCAAGAACTGTCAGTGTGCCAGGAATAATCTGAGTTTCCTAAGTCCGTTTTCTTCAAGTCCTCTCATGTAGTTTAAATAGTAAACAATTTTAACAATCCTGATCCTCCATGTCATGGCTGCCCCGGCCTCTGTGTCTGTGGCTAGGTTAAGAGTCTTACACCAGAAGATGATGACATTTGGTTTGGATAAAAGGGAGACCTCTAGTTCTGGAAGGCAACTGGTGAGAAATGGTGGGTGGTCTGAGATTTTAGAGAAGTCTCAATTGCATGGGGAACATGCAAAGTTAAAGAATCTAGAGTCATCTCTTTCACTAAGAACAAAAGGTCTGATGCCACAACTTGAAGGCACAATGGGAGACCCCCAGCAACAGGATCAAGGACCTTGCCATGGCACCTGAGTGGATGGAAACTGTCTCCATATTTCTGACACAAAATGCCAAGGCTATTACCTACTTTTTTTCACTAGGAAAAAGGTGGAAGAAAGGGGAGAGAATAGTTGAAGTGGTGAATAGCCAGGGGATATAAGAAGTCACTTAGAGATCAACATATACAAACTTGAAAACTTCATTCCAGGGGAGCAACTCAGAGGCAGTCTTTAAGAAGATCATAAATGGGGTGAGCTAATAAGGAAAAGGAAGGGATCCATAACCTGCAGTAACCAGTGATTCCTACAAAACCATGAAGCTATTGACTTGATTGGAAGGGGAAGTTCAACACTTTAGTCAATCTGGCTGGATTGAGGTAGAGGTTGTCCTAGATCATATGACCTAAAAACCAACCTGGGAGCTAGGGGAACTGCAGCTTTTCTTTAGATGCCTTATGGCTTTTGTGGGATAAGGAGATAAAGAGAAAAAAGGAATCAGTCTTGGAATACTTAAGATCTGTGTATCATATATTGAAGGATGGTAGACCCTAAAGGAAACACAAGGTCTACTTTCAAGGCCTATAAGTAGATGGGGCTCTCAATATAGCCTGGAGGTACAAAAGTCCTAGTTTACTGCAAGAAAAAAAGCAACTGGCTCTTATAGACAAGGGGAATACAGAGAAAGGGACTACACAAATCAGTGGCAGTGAAAACGATGGAGTCATGGGGGATAAGATTCAGGAGGGTATGGGGCTAGGGACCACAGGTTTTCTAAGGATCACCCAAACATTGATGGTGTGAAGGTCTTCCAAGACAAAGCACAAGCCAAGAAGGATCAGGGTGCTACAAGGGCTAGTGCAGGGGACCAGGAGGCAGATAAAAGTCATTCATGGGGCACCTAATCCCCTCAATTGCCTCTTTCTAGAAAAGATACTTTGGGGCACAAGGGAGAAGCTTAGAGGTATTCAGTTGAATCTGGATGGGGGTGGGGGTACTAAGAACCCTTCCAATATCAGAAGTGCTAGAGATGAACAAAGACATAGGTAGTGAGAATATGGGAGAAAGTGGAGGGCCCTGTCAGCGGTAGAGATAGCTGAATATTATTTGGGGAAGAAAACTCAATTGTTGCCCTTTATGTCTTGAGAAAATCACAGCCTAGAAGTCGGAGAGAGGTATCTGGCAAGGCGAAGGAAGGTGCAAGTCCCTGAGGATAAAGGGCAGGGCAGAGGAAATATGAGATTGCATCTGGATCTCCACAACCGAAACCTTACTAGAATCCCATGAGAAGAGATGGGAAAAGCAGGGGAGCCCACCACAATGTTGGTAGACCCTACTACAGATGCAGGCACCAGAGGAAAAACTCTCTCTATATCCTCCGAGTCCCCATGGAAGACTAGGAAGGCAGTCCCAGGTAGCATTTTAACTTGTGGCAGTTTTTCTTCAAATGGCCTTAAAAACAATAAAAGCACACTTTCTCACTCTGCAGGCTTGGGACTTCTTACCTGGTGGTAGAAGAGGAGAAAGAGATCTCTAACCTCTTCAGACTAGAGTCTAGCAATTGCAGTTTCAGGTTTGAGATTTCATTCTTTTTCTTTTTCTCTTCTTCTATGGTTTGTTGGTACTTACTAGTTAAATAAACCAGTCTAGAGGTAGGCACCACATATCAATCTAAATTGCCAGTCTTGATAAGGTAGGCAAGGGCATCATTCAATCCCTCCACATAGTGAGAGTTAACATTGATTAAAACAGCTGGCCTCTGGAGAGGCCAGAATAAACTCAGAAGGTTGACAAGGATCTGTTATAAAAGTCAAAAACTGACTTGCCTTCCTTTTGGATGCACTTAATTTTTCCCTAATTGATGGGCTGAGGGAAAGCCTTGGGGATTGCTTCTAATAAGGCTTTCCCAATTCTCTGGGCTCCTTTAAAGGAATGACGGGTCCTTCCTGGACAATGAACCTAAGGTGTTCAAAGGGATAATCCCAACCTGGCTTTTGAAACCAATGGACAGCATCCACAGGACCTTAGCTAGAAGAAACAGGTCAGAAAGGCCAGGTTTGTAGATATGGACAGTAAGCTCAAACTCAGACTCCCTAGCAAACTCCGAAGTCTTCTCTAGGGATTAGGGAAAACCTAGCCCATGGCTTAGAGGTCGGACATGGTCCAGGGGGTACTTTCTAAAGAGGCTCGTTTTTCAGGACTATCTTTCAGGACCTCTTTTTAAATTCATCTGTTTCTCTGTGTAAAATCTTAACCTAACTCTCTCCTTTAATCTGGTGACCTCCTCCTGAAGGGCACAGACCCTATTCTCAGCCTCCTCCTTTGCTGATTTTTAATTATTGGACAGGAAGGGAGGAGAATACATTTAAATTCCTGATAGTTTCAAGAAGTCACTGGAAAGAGGCACCCTACTCAGGTCCCCTGATCTTAGAGTCGGAGGAATCCAGAGCAAACCCCCCAAACCAAAGGTGTCCTGCTGTGGCCAGCATGGCTGGGAAGACTAGGTTAAATTCTGCCAAGTATCCAAGTACTGGTAAGGGCATAGTTCCTAATTTGAAAACAAGCACTTGGCAACCGTCCTGTCGAGGGCTTCTCGGAGTGAAGCCTCTATGGAAGAGCCAGGAACGCAATCAAGTCTCGATTTTTGTTTTTTTAAATAAACCCTCTATGAAAGATGCCCATAAGTTCGGAGATTCGACAGGGCACCCACCAGGCAGAATGTCCAGCTTAATGTGGCCTAAGAAGCTCCTTGCCAGTGCCGCGGGGCTTCCTGGAGGCAGCCAGGGGCCGCACAGGACGCAGCTGCGCCGGTCTAGCAGAGGCACCTGCTGGACAGCGGACGCTGGGACAAGCCCAGTCACTTTCGCCAGCCTCGGTTTCCCTGTCTGTAAAATGGGGAAAGCAATAGTACCGCCCCCGCCCCCCTGCTGGGGGAATAGTATCTGTAAAGGGCTTTACTTTTGTTTACATAAAGCGGTACAGTAAAGGCTAGCTAGGGACCCGGGCCGCGCTCCCTCCCTACGTGGGCTGCCCGAACCCGCTAGGAACCGCCCCTCCCTCCTCTATTCATTCTCGAAAGGAAGAATTCCCGAAGCCTCGGACCGTACTCAAAACTTCAAGCGTTGGGCCACGACCGCACTCGGGCGGTGGGAGCGGCTGCCGCGGCGGCCTCCGCGCAGGGGAAAGTGGGGGGAAATAACGAAGCTGTCCTCGTTCTGCCAGCTCTGCCACTAACCAGCTTCTCCACAGAACTTTTCAAATTTACCGCGACCCAACGGCCGGAACTCCCGCCCCTCCCGCCTACCTCCACTTCCGCCCTCCACCATACTAATTTCCGGGAGCGAAGGCAGATTTCTTGTTGTGAGGGGGTAGTTCTTCCGGGGACGGAGATCGGTGGGGAGGAACCTGCATGAGGTTTCTACATAGACTGGGAGGCAGAGTGCGCCGGTTAAAAACCGCTGGGCCAAGTTACCTTAGACTCACGGGGAGATCCTCCCCGCCAAGCTGCGCCCGACAACAAAACGAAGGACTCATAGACAGTGTCTGACATCTCTCTCGCGCTGCTTTTTAGTGTAAACTGAGGCACCAAGCATCCTAGGACTCTCGATCTCTCCCCAAAGGGAAGATGGCCGGAGGGTGGGGAGCGGGGCGCAAAGACCAGCCCTTTGGTGCTGGTGAATCCAAAGCATTTTTCTCAGGGTAGTTTGTCGCGGGCTTGGAGGCAGCTGGAAGGAGAGCTGCAGAAGCAGGGGAGGGGGCGAGCCAGGGAGCAGGGGAGTGAGGAATCCCGGGTACCGGGACAGTGGCCCTTTGATGACATCTAACAGAAGACGTTCTTAGTGACGAGCCAGAAAGAGCCCCGACAGTTCAAGGATCAAACATAAGCTATAGAAATAGAGGGGAAGTCTCCAAAGTCCCGTAATAACACTATAAGCAAAGAAGGATATTTTCCGACCGTCTGTAAACTAGCAAAAAGTCCAGGACTTGCTAGATAGGACTGCCCCCTAATCCAAAGCTCCTGGGAATACATCGTTATGAAACAACAGTATGGCAATAGTGGCAAAAAGAGAAATAAATTATATAGTTGAAGAAGATAAAATTTAAGAAGAAAAATGTATCGATGAAGGAAAAATTAATAAAGGAAGATGAAGTATTACTGTTATAATGAATGGGGAGACCTATGGGAAAGACCTTGCCTGTTAATTTGTCCAATTTAAATGCCTCAAGACCACACCATTGCGTTGGATGCTAATGAAATTTCCCATTTTCTGCATAAGTGATCCAACTATAGATACGCATTTATTAAACTTTGAACAGCTGCTCTAGTTTTTCAACCTTCCAGTATCTTGAAATCTCTGGGTTATCTGATGGATACTCTTGAATGAGACAAAAAGATCTATGATAGTAATTTTCTTATAGCCTAACCTCATTGTACTGGAATATGTTTTATGCAGATGATAATAAGGTTCAGTTTTTTTATACGTACCATAGAGTAGAAGCTCTTTAATACTGTATCTCATTTACCTTCATTTTTGATGCACTATAAAATCATTACATATAAAGAGGCAGTAAAATGTCATAGTGAATCAAGGACTGGATTTGGAGTCAGGAAAACCTAAATTTGATTCCTGTCTCAGACACTTAAATTAACTAGCTGTGTGACCCTCATCAGTAAAAGAGGGGTAGTAAAAGTACCAATGCTACAGGGTTACTGTGAGGATCAGATGGCATTATATATGTAGAGTACAAACTTTAAAATGTTTTGTATTAGCTATTATTATAAGATGGGGTTAATATTGCTATACTGTGATCTCCAGTGCCATTGAATATAAGCCTCATGGTGAGGCAGGCTCAGTAAATGAAGCAGCATTACTGAAAGAGGTGGGTAGGTGTGTCAGGGTAGAGAATGCTGGGCTCAGACACAGGAAGACATGAATTCAAATCCAGCCTCAGATGCTTTCTAGTAGTGTGACCTTGGGCATGTCATTTAACCTCTGTTTGCCTTAATCCATTGGAAAAGGAAATGGTAAACCATTCCAAACTCTTTGCCAAAAAAACAGAGAAAAGATGATTAATAACCAATGATTTGGGGAGATCCAGAGCTCCCCCCTTTTCTAAAGTTCTGATTTCAAAAGTCTAGTCTCTTGAAGTACGTTACTGACATTGAGACCTAATTAATACCCTACCATAGGCGCAGCTAGGCAGCACAGTGAATAGAGCACTGGCCTTGGAGTCAGGAGGACCTGAATTCAAATTTGGCCTCAGACATTTAACACTTACTAGCCATTACTAGCTACTATTGCCCTGCCATGCCCCCTCTAAAAAGCAAAAAATAAAACAACAAAATAAAAAGAAAGAATTAATGAACTGAATGTAGTGGAATATCACTGTGCTGGAAGAAACCACAAATCTGATGAATATGGAGAAGTATGGAAAGAGATTAACTGATGCAAAATGAAGTATGCACATCTGAAAAAAAACAATTCTGAGAATACAATTAAGAAAACAATATAAATAAATAACAGCCCCCCCCCAATAAAGATAAATATTGTGAAATTATGAAGAAGAACCTACCATTGGACAATGTTTCTATCCCCATTGCTTCCTTCATGAAGTGATGCTTCTAAAGAGTGAGGCACAAGAAATTGGTTTGAAGACAGAGATCACACTTGGTATCAGAAACTTTAATTCCATGAGGCCTACAAAGATAAAAAGATCTAGGAATAAATTTTAAAGTGCACAAAAGAAGAAGATAATGAATGAAAAGAACAAGGTACAATCCTTAAAAACATTCAAGATAACCAGTCAACTCATTGGAAAAATTTAACATGGCATTCAGTGTTCTACACTTGTCAACCCTGACCTCTGCAAAGGCACTAAGAGAGCTGTTTATTGTTCTTTTAAGAATAATATAATAGTCTTATTTTTGTTGTGAATTTTTATAAATTAAGGTATTAAACTAATATACAATATTTACCAAAGTAACTGTCCTCAGAAGGAGAATATTTATGTTTTTGCACTTTAACAAGATAGAAAAAGAAAGAATTAATGAACTGAATGTAGTGGAATATCACTGTGCTGGAAGAAACCACAAATCTGATGAATATGGAAAAGTATGGAAAGAGTTAGATTAACTGATGCAAAATGAAGTATGCACATCTGAAAAAAACAATTCTGAGAATACAATTAAGAAAACAATATAAACAACAGCACCCCCAAATAAAGATAAATATTCTGAAATTATGAAGAAGCTTGGCCCCTAAAATATAGGATGCCTCTCTGAGTTCCCTTGCAGAGATCAGGGTCCACAAGTGAAAAATTTTGCATATGATATTGGACTCTTTAGTGTGTTGATTAGTTTTCCTGAATTTTTTCTTTCATCTTTCTTTTTAGACATTTATTGTTATAAGGTATAATTTTGGGGGAGAGTAAAGAGGTGAAGAGGAAATCTAGGTGATACAAAAACAAAACATTGATAAAAATCTATTTTTTTTAATAAAAGGAGTCAGACCATAGCAAAGTAAACATCATATTCTTAGGTCAATTTTTTATATTAAAACATTTATTGA
The DNA here is from genome assembly GCA_028646575.1 of Pseudocheirus occidentalis. Classification (NCBI taxonomy): domain Eukaryota; kingdom Metazoa; phylum Chordata; class Mammalia; order Diprotodontia; family Pseudocheiridae; genus Pseudocheirus; species Pseudocheirus occidentalis. Next base: position 44,649,839 of record CM053593.1, read on the forward strand.
TGCTTTTTGTTTTTATACCACAATAATTTCCCAATATACAACTTGCCTACCCACCCTTTAATACATTATAATGGGAATTGGTCCATAAGGTAGTGGTTAAAATAGATAACCTAAGCTTCCATCTAGCTCTTAAATTTCTCTGATTGTAATAATAAGGGCATTAGTTATAAAATTAATTCCTAGGTTTCTAAAAATTTCCTGAATGTATGATATTTATCTTTAAGGCTTCTGAACAGAATTGTATGATAAACCCACAGTTCTATAAATTAAGATATTTAGTATATAATAGTTAATTAGAGTTCTAATTTGAGTAGGTTATTTTAGATTAAATTTTTAGGTTATTTTAGATTAGATTAGTAGGTTATTCTAGATTAGACTTAATTATGTTAGACTTCTTATTAGGTTATCTTAGTAGTTGGTTTGTTTCCTTTGACACGTATTTTGTATTGCACATGAAAATCAGTTCAAGACAGCCCCTTAAAAATATTGATTTATTTTTCATCCCTCAATGGGAGAAACATTCTCTTCACTAGGAAACACTAGGGAAGGCCAGAAGCTTCACCTGAGGTGGTGTTTCCTCACAAAAGAGGACAGAAATAAGTTCTACAGGTCCTATTTCTATCTCTTTAAACAGGAAAATATAAACTTATTGGTTTAGAAGAAGACAAATCAGAAGCTCTGTCTTACTTTTCCTGCTTTTTTTTCCTTTTGAGAACCTGAGGGTCTTCCTCCTCTCAGTTTGATTTCTCTCTCTCTCTCTCTCTCTCTCTCTCTCTCTCTCTCTCTCTCTCTCTCTCTCTCTCTCTCTCTCTCTCTCTCTCTTTTAATTAAAGGGCCCTGGCCTAGATTAACTTCTTAAAGAAGCCTATTCCCTGAATGGGTGTTACCTCATTTAAAGTGAGAACCTGAAAAGACCCCAGGGCCAGGGGTTCCCAATGCATCCTGGGCCATCTTCAGTCATTATGACAAATATCTGGCCACTGAATCTAGATAGCTCTGGAGGAGAAAGTGAGGCTGGTGACCTTGCACAGCCCTCCCTCACTCAAATCCAAGTCAACTGCAAGTCATGTCATCATTTCCCTGATGTCATGGGCCTCTTGGAGAACAAAGGACAAATTCACCATTCATTGGACTTAGTAGTTCTTAATAAATGCTCACTGAGTAGTTATTGAATAAAGTAATATCAAAGTAAATGATGAATTCAATCTTTTTTCTGTTTCTGCTTTACAATAGAATTACCAAGACAATCTGAAATGACAAGGAGAAGTCTTTTATATCCTCCCAATAGATTTTCAAAATGAAGGTTCAGATCTAAATAGGACAGGTCTCATACATGTTATCCCACCCTTTATAAGGCTCAATCCATTTTTTTTCCTCCTGAGAGTATCTATATGTGGGCCAGAGTCTCTTGTCACCAGCTCCCAATCATGTTGTGTTTCAGATGGGTGCTATACAATGGACAAATAGCTGAGCTATTATGTTTTGAAATTTTTATGTGATTGGTTATATTGAAATGGGCTAATATAAGCTTATTAAAATTATTTTTGCAGAAATCCTCTATGGATAAAATGCAGCAGCTATGTGTAGCACAGCAGGAAACATTAATGAAACTGGAGAAATTTGAGCATGTAGAAGACTTATTAACATTATATGGGATTATCTAAAATTTTGTATTGTAAATGTTTGGTGGCCAGTATTGCATTCTGAAATTGTTTCTTCATATTGAGCAGAACAATTCAGCTGTTATTTTTTTTAAAAAGAAAAAGCTTCTTTTCTTTTTGACTTTTTCTATAGCATCTCTTCTTTTATCACATTTCTAGTTGTTACTGTGTGTCACCTTACTTAGTCCAAGTAATCACCTTGCCTTCCTAAATTATTTCTGGAAGTATCTCTCTTAAGTCTCTCTAGACTCTTTTCTCTGACCACTTGATCCATATGTATTGTTTGTCCCTCTTTCACTGGTTCATAAGGCATAGAGGAGAAAAAAAATCACCTTGGAGTTATAACTTGTTGACCTTCTATATGAGTTTCTAAGCCATAAAAGTAGCTTGTTTTTGTTTTTTTCTTTGCTGTTGTCTTACATTTATTTTAGGGAAGATCTTATTTGTCTTGCTTCTGGTCATAATCACCTTCAGAAGTCTAATAGAGAATAAAACTGTCCATAGGGGTCAATAGAACAACTAGAATGATAGAATAAAGCTGACTCTGAACTGTCATCATCTCCAGAGTCAGCTTGTATTGGGTCAGGTTGGGCTGTGGTAGTCTATAGACAACTACAGTCTCTAATCAAAGCTTGTTTTTATGAAGTGGTGAAACATGACAGACTAAGTCTTTTCTGCTTGGATTCCTCCTTATTTCTTCTCTGAATTCCTTGCAGCTTCTTAGATCTGAAAACTAGAAAGAGTTTGGAGTTAAAGATAGAATGGGACATCTCATAGGAAATAAAAGGGAGGACCTTGTTTTGGCAATCTGTGACTCCTTAATAATGGTATTGTTTGGTGAAATCAGGAGTGGAAGCCAAAGCAGGAATCACAGACAAGGGCTTCCTTATTTTTTGGATGTTTCCTTCGGAAATTCTCTTTTGATGTTTCCTTCGGAAATTCCCTTTTATGCATTTAAAATCGTTTCAATAACCCTTCTTTCTTCACTATTCTATTGTCAACTTTCCTCTCTTCCTCAAACCTCAAATATATGTACATATATATCACTTGTCAGAAGGTAGGTAGCATTTTTCATCATAGGTCCTTTGGAACCATGGTTGGTTACTACATTGAAAATTCTTGAGTATTTCAAGGTTATAATTATTGTTTTAATTGTTTTCCTGGGTCTTCTCTCTTCATTCTTTCAGTTAAATTTTTTAAAAAGCTTTTCTAGGTTTTTCTTAAACTGTTCCTTTCATCTTCACTTGCAGCACAATAATATTTCATTGTATTCATATGCCATAATTTGTAGATCCATTTCCCAATTAATGGGCGTCCCCTTAGTTTCCAATTCTCAGCCACTACCAAAAGAACAGCTTTCAATACACAAATCTTTTTAAATTTCTTTGGAGCATAGGCCTAGAAGTGATATAATTGGGTCAGAGGGCCTACCCAGATTAGTGACTTTCGGGGCAGTTCCAAATTGCTTTCCATAATGGCTAGATGAATTTCTAGCTTCACTAACAGTTTGGCTTTTTCTCACAGCTCCTTCAACAAGTACATGGGATTGAGAGGGAGTTGAATGCTGTATTCACCACTTAGATGTCTTTCTCTACTACTCACTTTCTCTCCCCTAATATCTGAGCTGTTGCTAACGTTTAGAAATTTTACCTTTGCAACATCCCTAAAGTACCCCTCCTTTTCTCCTCTAACTCTGCACTCTCTGCTCCCTGCCTCTTCCCTGGGCAGGCCTCCATCACCTCGAACCTATAATATTACAACAGTCTCCTGTCAAACTATATCATACCCATTTCCTCCCACCTCACTGACTTCATAAACTCCAGTGGCCTTTTAAACCTTAGATAAAATCCAATTGTCTATAGTAAAGTAAGCCTTTCCTGACCCCTCTCAATTCTAGTTCTTTATTTGCATAAATTATTTCATATATGTATATGTGTGTTTGTGTATATACACACACACATATCATTGTTGTCTTCCCCAAAAGATTGTGAACTCTTTGAGGGCAGGAACTATATTGCCTCTTTTTGTGTCTCCAGTGCCTAACTGCATCTGGAACATAGTAGTTAATTAATAAATGTTTACTGAAGAGCTAAGATGTAGAAGGAGGACTTCTTCTTTATCCTTTAATTCCAGTGATTCAAAATTATCATCTCCCATTATAAAAGCTCCCTCCTGCCCTTCTCTTCCCCATGTTTTTGTTTCCATTGTCTCAATTTACCTAAATGGAGCCTAACACTTCCCAGACTCTCTCTTCACTCCTTTACTTGATTGTTTACTCATTTTCCATATCTGAAGAAGAATCCCTGCTATAACATACCGAGTAATCATCCTATATTTTAGCTCCCCACTGAGGGGAAAATATCTATCCCTTTGGCATCTCATCTTATTTTTGGATAATTAATTGGAAGGTCTTCTCACATGAAGCCTAAAATGCCCTCTTGTTACTTATTTGCCCCTATAGATCTGACCTAGAGAACTGTTCTTTTTTATAGCATTAATTCTTAGGGTGTTTGGGTTGTTAAAATAGTCAGGTTGTCTTGCCAATTCCCCAACATTTAGCAACAAATATCCTCTAAATGAATAATGATGTGCTAAAAATTATCCCTGTACCATTAAAAGAGGAAAATAAAACCCATTGAATATCTCATGTCTGTTACACTGGGACTTATTTAAGGTATTTGAGTTATTGCAAGAGATGATTTAGCCTTGGCCAGATCTTCACTGAGTAGCAAGTGCAGAGATACTAGAACTGCTAACTGCTCCCTTGGTTAGGTACTTCCAGACTGAAGCAATAATTCTCAGGACCCATAGAATTTTGTATTCTTTTGCCAGACCTCACATTGATGTAAACACAAGTATCCATGTGAAGATCAAGAAATAAGTCTTTGGGTCTAGATCGTTCTTGCTTATAAAGAGAAAAATCTTCACTTCTGAAATTAATAGTTATTCCTAAGGCCCCCAATTCTTCAGGTGTTCTTGAAGATTTGTGAGCACTAATTGGCAAGTCTGTACTAGTGGTTAGTCTTTGAATTCTGATGAGCCGAGGCATAACTCTTAAAGAGTTTGTCATTGGATTTTTTTTCACCTATACACATCAATTTTTTTGAGACATGTCCTAAGGATGACCTTGACAAGCTATTGATACTTTAGATTGGGGGATAAGGGCTGGCAGTGAAGGTAAAACTTTAAGTTATTTCTTAAAAATTCTCTTGAGCCTTTGGCAAACAGATTTCTGAGGCTAAAAGTGGCTATACTTCATGAATAAGCAACTGAAAAGAATTACATTAAGTCATATTTAATACAAAAATTCCATTCCTACTAGGAAGAGTCTCCCAAAATGGAGGTTATCCTTGTAGTTTCAGTGGAGAATAGTAGTAGCAATTGTAATAACTATGATGAAGACAATGATAATGGCTTGATCCATCACAACATTACTTTGTTGTGTGAAATTCATATGCCAGTAGCACTTCATGCAATGAAGTGGATCATAATTGAAATAACTAGTGATGGAAAAAAAGACCACCTAGGAAAAAGGCTGAGCAAAACAAATTGATTTCCTTTTCCTTGTATAAACCCTTCAAATACTTGAAGATGTCAATTATATCTCAGTCTCTTCTCCAGGATAACCATGCCTATTTATTTCATGTTATCCCCGTGGCAAGTACTTGAAGTCCTTTACCATCCTGTTTGCTGATCTGTCAACAATCCAGCTTATCAATGAATTTTCTAAAATGTAACTCAAAATTGAACCCAATATTTCAGGTGTGGTCAAACCAAGGCAGAGTATAGAGGAGGTATGACGTCCTTATTCCAGGAAGCCATACCTCATTTAATGTAGCCTAACATAACATTAACTTTATTAGTTATTCTTGCCTCTCCTAACTTGTACTTGTGAAATTGATTTTTTTAAGCTAAGCATAAAACTTTATTTTTCTTTCTTTTAAATTACTTCTTTCTCAAATCAATAGTTCTAGTCTGTCAAGATCTTTTTGAATCATGATCCCATCATCTAGTGTGTTAGCTTTCCTTCCCAGCTTTATGTCATCTGCAAATTTGAAAAATATGTCACCTATGCTTTTATCCAAATTATTGATAAAAAAGATGTTATGTAGCATAAGAGCAAGCACTAATCTCTGGCACAATCCACTAGACACCTTTCTGATGACAGTAATTCATGACTATTCTTTGCATTTGGCTATTCATCTAATTCCGTATTTATCTAATTGTACCATAGCTGTAGTATTTTGTTGAGTTCTGGGTACAAGTGTTTAGGAAGGACATTATTAACTTATGTGTATAGAGAAGAGAAACAAAAATTGTGGGAAGTTTATTTTTAAATTCATTATTATTTTTAATTTATGGAGTAAAACAAGCATTTCCATAATAGTACAATTTTTAAAAATTGATTGCACACAAAGTTGCAAGTCTAGAATGCACAACTTTCTATTCCTTTCAAATATTTACAATGGAATTATTGTGTATTTTTCCCCTTTTTTCTTCCCTTCCCCCCTCCCACCAAGATACCTACCATTAGACACAAATTGATATGTATATGTGTATGTGTATACATATATATGTATGTATGCATGTATACACAATATATGTATATTTGTGCACATATATGTGTGCATATACATACATACATACTCTTATGTATGTATGTATGTGTGTGTATATATATATAACATAAGCATTAAAGTATCCTATACATACTTCTATTGATCAGCTCTTTCTCTGGATGCAGATAGGGTCTTCTTTCATATGTCCTTTATAGTTAACTTATTTGCTCAAATTCATTCTTAAAACAATATTGCTGTTACTGTATACAATGTTCTCTTGTTTCTACTCATTTTGCTCTTCATTACTTCATGCAACTCTTTCCATGTTTTTCTAAGATCATTGAGCTTATTATTTCATATTCCATCATAATCACATACTACAGTTTGTTCAGCCTTACCCCAATTGATGGGCATCCCTGCACTTTCCAGTCCTTCACCACCACAAAGAGAGCTGCTATAAACATTTAGGAAGTTTCTGGTGATGCTATATGAGAACTGGTTGGATAAATAAAGCCTGAAGGAGACTCGGAGAAATAGGTTTCTTTAAGCAGCTGAAGGATTGTCATGTAAAAGAATAATTGGACTTGTTCTGTTTGACCTTGGGAAGCAGTAAACAAACCTCCTAATAGAAATGGATACCCTCAGGAGATAGTAGGTTTCTCTCTTCCTCTGAAGTCTTTCCACAAGGTTAGATGGCCATTTATTGGACATGCTATAGAGGGATTTTTTTTACAATTGTGGGTTGAACTACATAGCTATTGAGTTTCCTCCCAACTTTGAAATTCTATGGTTTATTAATTCCTTATAAATTCTATCTTCTATGCAGGTGATCTGTAATATCAACTGATGAAATCAATTCTGTTTCCTTCTCTTTTGTTCTTACTTAAATGTTCTCCAATATGTTCCTCCTGTTCAATTAGAATAAAGTGTACTTTTCCATTCACATATAGCCATAAATCTCATTATACTCAAGTATCTGTGGCAATTTGGGGTTAGAAGGTGTCAGATTTGCCGCATACTGCGATCCCCAATTCATCTTGTTAGCCATCTTTGTGCATCCACGCATACCTGTGAGACCAGAGCTCTTATTACTTGTTTATTTCTTGACTTTTATATGTGCTTTAACTACTATTCTTCTTACATTATAACTTTTCACTATGTTATCTAGCTTGATGTTATATGTAAGCAGCTTTCTCCCCCTCCCCTGCTTACTCTTCATTTTGAAGCTTTTTTGTTTAGATTTGCAAGACTCAAGATATCTTGCCATTCTCTTATTATGTATATTCCTTTCTTAAAAAAAACAACAACTTGCCATTTCTATTTTTAAGTCACAGCAATAGCATATGGCTTTGTAAAGTAAGATAACACAGATTACTTCATTTGACCTTTAGTTATTAATATGCATCTTCCTGTATTCTATTGGTTCTGTGGTCTTACCAATGTGGACATCACCCTCAACAAAGTAGGTGGCAACTGATCCTTTCTAACTTATCATACGTAATTCTTTTCTCTATTGTCCTCTAAGTTTTGCATGATTGTCCACTCAACATGCTGCTTTTCCCTCACATTCTCCTGGTGGTCTGTGGATATCACTGGAGCAGTCAGCTTAATATAATAAACTCTTCTTTCTTTGACATTTTTATACCATTTGTCCTGTATGTTTCATTTATAATATGTTACAGCTTGCTCATGCCTTCTGGGTGTGTCTTCATTACTATCAAATGGAACATAAGACAAATATATTAGATTTTCTACAAGTATTTGCCACTGTCATGGGTGTTGTCCAGGGCAGATTCCCTGGAAATAAGATTTTTCTGTATGATTCTGTTTTTAAATGACAGTTGCATTAATTGTTTTAAGCCCTTGGATATTGCAAAGCCTCTTAAATGACATCCATAATCACTCCGTAGAATTAAGGCTACTATTAACAGAAGAAAAAAATAGATCAAAAATGCCTGTCATCAAGACAGAGAGAGAGACAGAGAGACAGAGAGAGAGAGAAAGAGAGAGAGAAAGAGAGAGAGAGAGAGATGTATACACACATATGGATAGATAGATAGATAGATAGATAGATAGATAGATAGATAGATAGATAGATGGATAGATAGATGGATGGACGGATGGATGGACGGACAGACAGACAGACAGACAGATAGATAGATAGGTAGGTAGATAGATAGGTAGATAGATAGATAGGTGTATGCATATATCTATCTATCTACCTATCTAAAATAGTATATTAACTATATATAGATGTTAAGGAAGCCCATGATTGAATGGAAGAAGGAAAGTTGGAAGTTTTCTTTTTGAAAAACTAGACATTGCTTTTGATGACACCAAGTTTCTCCCTATAACAGACTCATCTTTTTAACATTAATATTCTTTTGGTGATGCTTAGAATGCCCCAGTCTCCAAAGAATTAAAAGACCCCAAATACTATTTAGAAGTACATGATGGGTCTGTTACAACTTTATTGAGGTATTGTGCAGTGGATATGACTGCTATTAGTGGCAATGTGGCTATAGCATGGCTATTTCAGAGGGATATAAGATTAGAAAAGGAGGTAAGTTGGCCACTTAGTAAGAATGAGGGTAAACTTGTGGATAGCCCCGCTACTCCATTGGTATCCATGTGACATCACTGAGTGTATGGAGTATTTATAGAAGAAAATGAAAGAGTCTCAATGGATGAAAAGTCTCATTTGTGTTGGGATCTTTGCCTTTGAAGGGAGGACCCACAATGATGAGGTCAAAAATCAGCTAAAGTATTTCATTGAAATAAGTCTCCATAAAAATACCTTAATTTCCCAGGAAAACAGCCTTCTAATCTCCCATGACCTATAACTTCAATCTCTCGCAGATATGTATAATGATGAGTTTGGAGCTCAAGATTACCTCTGACTTACCACTTACATGATTTTAAATTCTAAAATTTCCTTCTCATCTTAATCCTGTATTCTTTTCTATTTCTCTCAGCCTCCCTTTTAAGACCTCAACTTCCAGTCCTCCCATCCTTCCTTGTTCTTCTAGTCTGTCTCACTTTGCTTCATGGTCTTGACCCTAGTGTTGACCCATTTAATTGTCCTCTACCCTTGAGCTTTCTTGAGTTCTGGCAAGATTACTTTGTAGCTTTGAGGAGAGACTGGAGGGCAATGAGATTGAAAACAGGGACCATTTACCAGGTTGTTTTAATACTCCAGGTGAGATGTGATGATGTCCTGAGCTGGGTGGTAGTTGTGTGAATAAAGAAATTGGGACTAAATGAGAATAGTTATGGAGTTGGAGTTGACAAGATTTTGCAACTGATTATATATGAGATGTTAATGTCAAAGGAAGAATCAAGAAAGATTCTGATGTTACAAATCTAGGTGAATGGACATATGGTTATACCCTTAGCAGAAATAGCTCCATGTTCTTGGAAATAAATGTCAAAGGATTAGAATAAAATGAAAGAGAAGCTAAAGATAGTGCATTTCCTAATAAAAATTAGAAATCTACCACAGAGGCAAGCTGTATTACTAATTGGGAGTATCATATATTCTGACATTCAGTTCATTTCAAAAAACAATTTTAGGTGACTTTGATATATATATGGTACAAATATGAAAACTGTGTAAGTACTTTAAATGACCTTATAATACAGTGATAAGAATATACACGAGAAATAGTTTTTCTTATTTAATTCATAATTAAATGACTGGAAAAGGTCAAACTTAGTGTTATAAGAGATTTAAGTAGGGAAAGATCATTTATAGCCAAGATTAGGAAAGATGCAATGATGTTGGTACCAAATTGGAGGAGAAAAAAAGACCTCAATAAATAGGGATGGTTGGGGAAGGTATGGATATGACACTTGGCAGGACAAAATGAGGAAACTGTACTAATGACTAGTTTGACTGGAATATAGCTGTGAATATGGAGTAGTCTGGGTGAATAATGCTCTATCTTTGAGAGACCAAAAAGAATGAAGATAGTCTGGGACAATAAGACCCAGAAGTTTTGAGATGTAGGAAGAGGAAATGAATAAATTCGTGTCAGATGGCTTCAATCTTCTCAGCACAACAGGAGCTGAGGTCTTTTGCTGAGAAATAGAAGGTTGAAGATAAAGTCTGTTGAATTTAAGAAAGTATGTGGACAGCAACCATAGGGAATGTTGAAAGGTGTCAAAAGATGAGTGAGCAGATTGACACGCAGTAATAAGAGCTCAGACAAATCAGCATAAATTCTAACGGATGCATTCAGCATGGTTTTGTGACATCTTCTAAGAGTGACGCACTGTACAGGTAGGTAAGAGGGAGCAGTTATCAAAAGATTATCAGACAAGGCTTGAGGGAGGGAGTCAAGGATAGAAGTTAAATTCAAATTACCAAGTGGCCACTGAAATTCCTATGTTAGGGTCAAAGCTGAATGAAAGGAAGTCAAGACACAACAGGAATGACAGACTTAGAGAACATGGTGATACTGAGGAATAAACTACAAGGAGGGTAAAGAGAGGGTTATGAAAACAAGAATGTAGAAGAGTGGTAAAAGGACATGAAATGTTCAGAATTCAGAATCAAGGTATCACAGAATCTGAGACTTAGAAAGAACCTCAGCAACCATCTTAGTTTAACCCATATGGGAAAATAATGACCACCTATAATTACACCTCCCAAATGCTCTTCCAGCCACTCAGCTATGCAGCTCTAATTGTTAGAAAATTTTACCTGACGATGAAGCCAAATTTGCTTCTTTGAAACTCCCACCCATCTGTCCTGATTCTACCTGCAGGGTGAAACAGAATGACTTTTGTTCCTCCTACACATGACAACACTTCAAAAAAATTAACATTCCCTACATTTTTGATTTGTCCATTTGTTTTAATGTTTCATGTTTCCCTTGAGCCTTCTTTTCTCCTGGCTAAATGGCCCCAGTTCCTTCAAGTAATCTTTCCGAGATATAGACTACAAGGCCTTTAACATTCTGGTTGCTCTTCTTGACCCTCTCCAGCTTATCAATTTCTTTCCTTCAGCTTTGGTGCCCAGAATGGAATACAGTGTTAAGGACAGGGTTTGTCAAGAGGTTAAAGTATAACAGAGCTACCTTGCTAATCTAGGGAGATGTCTAAACCTTAAATACATAATCCAAGATTAACTTTGCTTTTTAGACTATTACATCCTCTTGACTCAGTGACTTCTCAGCCCACTCAAGCTCCTAGATATTTTTCAGAGTTGTTGTTTAATTATGCTTTTCCAATTTTGTACTGATGAAGTTGACTTTTTTGTAATTGATATCTCAAAACCTAAGGGGTTGAGCATTTTCAGGTATAGTGATTTATTCTGTGACTATCAGAAAGTCATCTCTTTCATAACATAGACCATCTGATAAATTCTTAATATCATTATTCAACAATTATCTATTAAATATCTATTATGCTCTAGTGAGCTAAGCTTTGAGGATACCAAAGCAAGAAGCTGGCATTCTAGGTGATGACATATATGTATAGATTCTCTCTTTTTTTTAATCTAAGGGCAGGGATTTGGGGGGGCAAGGGGAGGGGGGAGGAAGGAAAGCAGAGCTTTATCAGGAAAGCTTTAAGAGTAGCACTTGTGCTGTAAATGTAAATTAGGTACTCCAAGAGGAATCCTAGAGGAGGGGGATCACATTACAGGCACTAAGGCCCCTCAGTGCAGTGTAGAGGTCCCAAATTAGGAGGTGCAGAGTGTTCCGGGTGACTAAGAGCAGAAAGGCCAGTTTGGCTTTGTTGCAGGGTATAGGAGCAAGGCGTATCCTGTAATGAGGCAGGAAAGATAGCTTGTAAGGAGACTAAACAGACAATCAGAGGAATTTGTATTTGATCCTAGAAGCAATAGGAAGCCACTATAGTTTATGAAGTATGGAAATGACATAGTCATACCTGTCCTTAAGTAAGTAAAATCACCTTGACAGCGACATGGAGGATAGATTCAAGTGAGTCAAGATTTGTATCCAATTAGGAGGCAATAGACCATGTGAGAGGTAATGAGACCCTCAACTAAAGTGGCTGTGTGAATAGTGAGAAGAGAGCACATGTGAGAGGCATTGTGAAGGTGGAAACTGAAGGCCTGGGGAACTTATTGGATATGTGGGGTGAGCAAGAGGGAGGAGTCAAGGATAATACCTGCAAGGGCGGCAGCACCCTGGACAGAAACAGGGAAATTTGGAGTAGAGGGGAGAGGTGGTTTTAGGAGGGAAATGTGTGAAAAATTTCTTTCTTAAAATATAGGGGAAACAATGAAGGCAACTGCTACTTGTCAGTTTTAATTTTGACTAATAAGGAAGAAGCAGGGAGATGGAAACTAAAAGAACCTCATGATAAAGTGATATATGTGTGTATATATGTATATATGTGTGTATATATACATATATACACACATATATCTTTGTGATATATATCATATCATATATAATAATATATTACATTCATTATTACATATCATAAAATATGTGATAAAGATACATATGATAATATATCATACATATGATAAAGATATATGTGTGTATGTGTAAGATATATATGTATGTCCTTGGAGCTCCTAACAGCAAAGAAAAGGAATAGTAAACTTAGTTATATTTGCATCTTAGGCTTCAGAAAAGCAATTTTCAAAAACTTGAGGAGACAAGGCCTAAAAAGGGAATGTGATAGATTGAAACTTCTTTTTTTAGTTCTAACTAAACAACCATAAGTGAGTAGTAAAGGAGACAATGTAGGAGAAAATGGTTAAACATATAGAAGATAATGTGACTTTACTGAGAGAGATCTTTGCATTCAGACTTAATGGACATGCATACAAAATATGGAAGGGAGAGAATATAAGTGTAATAAATTTGTAAAAGGTAGCAAAGACTTATTATAAATTATAAGAGCATTGGGGAAAGATAAAGCTCCAAATGAACTGATATCCTAAAGGAAAGAAAACTGATTTTTTTCATATTTTTGGAGCATCAAGATGATATGATATGATAAGGAATAGGAAAAGGTTCAGAGAAGATCATTTTAATTACAAAAAATTAAAAAGGCTTTGCATAAACAAAACAAGTGCTATTAAAAATAGAATGGAAACAGTTAATTGGGATACAAAATCTTTGCAGGAAGTTTCACTGATAAAAGGCTCATTTAATTTCCAATATTTCTAGGGAAGTTAATCAAATTTATAAGACTAAGAGACCTTCCCCTGTTGATAAACGGTCAAAGGATACGTACAGGCAGTTACCAAAGGAAGGGATCTAAACTATCAACCACCATATGGGAAAAATGTTTCATATCATTGATAATTAGATAAACAGAGAAATGAAAATTAAATAAACTCTAAAGATTTTATTTCACACTGATCAGATTGGTGGCAAAGATGACAGAGAAGGGGGGGAAATGACAAATGTTGTAGAAACTATGAGGAAATAGGATCATTATTGCATTGTTGGTAGGGTGGTGAATTGGTCTGGCCATTCTGAAAAGCAATTTGGAACTATGCTCCAAAGTCATTTGACTTAAATTCAGAAATTAAAGAGGATTACTGTAAGTCAACAAGCATTTTTAAAATTTCTGCTATATGCCAAGCACTGCTAAGCACTGGGGATACAGTGAAAGGTGCACACAGACACACAGACACAGACATACAGAGTTACTGCACTTTAAAGAGTTCTCAGCCAAATAAAGGAGACCACATGTAAACAACTCTGTCCAAATAGATTGATGAAGGATAAACTGGAGTTCATTAACAGAGGGAAGGCACTAACAATAAGGAGTATAGGGAAAGACTTCTTGTAGAGGGTGGTCTTTTAGCTCAGATGCAAAAGAAGCCACAAAGTCAGGAGTCAAGAGATGAGGTAAGTGAGGATCCCAGGCTTGTGGGACTGCCAGTGAGAATATGAGGATGCCCTTATGAGGATCTTGTGCAAAGAACAGCAAGGAGACCAGTGGCACCGAGTATGGAAGGGGGAAATAAGGTGTAAGAAGCCTGGTAAAGTAATTACCAGGTTATGAAAGGCTCTGACTGCCAAACAGGGGGTGGCATATTTGATTCTAGAGGTAATGTAGGTATTTACTTTTTGATCCAGAAAGACCATCAAAGCATGTACCCCAGGGAGATCAAGAAACAAAGAAGAGTCCCATCCATACCAAAATACTTAAAGGCCACACATTTTTATGATAGTAAAGAACTGATGTAGATGCCTGTTGATAAAGGAAGGCTAAAGAAATTAGAGAAGCTAGATTTAATGGAATATCATTGTTCCTTAAGAAACAGTAAAATGCAGTGTGGCTTCATAAATAGAGCACCAGCCTTAGATTGAAGAAGTCCTAGGTTGTTCCTGGTTAAATGCCCCAAGCAGCTCTCCAAACCATTATTTGCAAAGACCTGATCTGCACTGATAGAAAAAGTTCCTTATCTATTCTCCTTTATAGCAGTGAAGTCACAGATTTGGTTAAAGAAAACTAGCTTTGCTTCTATTTTCTTTTCATTATATAGATTTACAATAAACATTATGTGGGGCAATTGTTGTTCCTCAGACATTGATGAACAAAGGTGGATGTCATCATTATCTAATTTCTCTTTCTTTATTCCTAGCCCAATTGAACAGTAAATAGTTCAAATAACTCTCAGATGACATTCAGGAGATATAATGAACACTGAATGGTTTTCTTAAAAAATAAAATCACCCTATTGTTATCAAAACCTGAAAACTCTTTGAGAGTTTATATACTTTGGGTTCATGGAATTTATGGGATATGTTTTGTTTTCATTTGTTCAAATAAATAGCCCTAGAATGTTCTACCATCAGTGAATAGAGCAGAGAGTTCCAACACTAGAGTAGCTTTTTTCAGCATCTGGGATACGGTTGGTAAATTTCCCCCTTGAAACTGAAGCTAATAGAGATCATTCTACAAAATTGAGATTATTCAGATAGAGAAGGAATCCACTCTAAAGACTGATGTCATTGTGAATTGGGAATAAGGTTAGAGTGTTTCCAAATCCTCTCAAAGGAAGAGTGCTTCCCAAATCAAGAGTATTTCTCAGGCAACTATAGGCAATGTAACATTAAAAAATACTGCCATGTTAAAAAATAGTGTCTTAACATAGTCATGTGATTTGGGGTACATGACTTCCATGTTCTGGACCTCAGTTTTTTCATAGTAAAATGAGTGTAAAATGAGTGTAAAATGTAATTCTTGTAAAATAATGGTTTGAAGTTCTTAACCTTTTTTTTTGTATTGTGGCTCCTTTGGAAATATGGTAAAATGTAAAAAAAAAGTTGTCAGAAGAAATTTTTTTTAATGGACAAAATAAAATATAGAGAGGGAAACAACTATATTGAATTACAGTTACATATACATATACACGCATACACACACACACACACACATACACACACACACACACATATATAAAACAACAGACTCCAGGTTAAGAATCCTGGGATGATCTGCAAAGTCTTTTTCAGGTTTGACATTCTGTGCTCTGCTGTCATAACGTAGTAGTAGCAACTTAGATGAATGAAGTTTAGACAGGGAGCCAAGGAAGAAGAATTTGCCAGTGTTTTCTCCGCCCTCTAGACGATGAGGGTGCTCTGGTTGTAGTCACCTGGGGGTAATTCTTTAGAGAGAAATGTCCTTGAAGTTAAAGAGGGCATCTTATCAGGCTATTTAGGACTTGAGGGAAGATTTTTAGAAATAGGCACCTTCCCTTGTTCTGATACTATGCTCACCAGGCAATTGTTTGATTCTTCTATGATCCAGTTATTAAAATGAACTTACCTGCTAGGAGATAGAGAGTGCCCTTTTCAGATGACCAATATGGGTTCTAATGCTAGGTAAACCTCCTACCATACATTTAATTAATTGGTAATCTGGTTTAACAGTCAGACATGAGTTTAGTTAATATGAGCCCTTATTCCATAGTCTGATTATCTTTGGGTCTATTGGTAAATGCAGATTTATAATGATCAGAGGATTCTACTATTTATGCTATAGTGACACTTGAGAGTTGTTAAAGCTAGGCACTGTCTCTTTAGAAATGGATATTTGTGCTGATTTTAAGTGGGAGGTGAGAAAAAAACTTTTGAGATTTTTTTTTTATCATTAAACAATTCCTAATTACTATTTCCTGACCTAGGTCACATTATAAAAATAAATTTCCCAGAAGAAGTTAGACCTTGCTGAAACTACTAAATGCTAGTAAACAACTTCATTAATTTCCATTTCACTAGACTTCAAGCAGTAAACCAGGGAAATATGATGAAGAAACATTTTAACTGTGTGGATTACCTAGACAGTACACAATTATAGTGCAACAGGGCTTTCATTGGAAAGAAAACACATTTTTTTTACTCTGAGGAATACAGTCATATTCACAAAGTTTTCCTGTCCTATATGAAACTTTAAAACAAAATCTTTTTTCAATAAAATGGCAATAATCATGGAATTGTGAAAAGAATACTAGACTAGAATTTAGGAGTTCTGAGTTCTGTTTTTTACACTATCATTGACCCTGGAGAAGTCATTTTTCTTTGGGCCTCATCTATAAAATGAAAGTTGGTCACTCAGCCAAGCATTTATTAAACTCTTACTGTGTGCCAGACATTGTGCTAAGCACCGGGAAGACAAGTGCAAGCAAAGAGACAATCCCTACCCTCAATTCTAATGGGAAAGACAACACTGGAAAGGAAACTATAAAGGGGGAAGAAGGAATGCTTAAGAAAGTACTAGCCAGCGACATGATAGAGAAGGCCAAAGACAACTGACTTGGTACCCTCCTCAGATATAAGTTCTGAGCCCTCCAATCAGAGGAGGAGCCTGGGGGAAGAGACTCCTTATGACGTGTGAGTTCTAGGGCCAAAATGATCTTCTACAATGAAGAGGTCTCTGGGGCAGAATGGAGAGTGCAGAGGAGGACAGTCTGGTAGAAAATGAAGAGGGTTGGCAAACAAGGGATAGAGGATATTACAAAAGCCAAATTTCAGTTACATGAGATTGAAAAGCTTTTACACAAATGAGATCAATGCAGCTAGGATAGGAAAGGAAAATTTGTTTACATTCCATACATTTTCCCCAGTATCCTACTCCTTCCTGTCATTTCACATAACATATTTTTTGAGGAAATAAATAAAAAAGATGAAGAGGAAAAAAATCAGCAAAACTAATCAATACATCAAAAATGTTTGAAAATATAAGCAATGTTCTGTACCTGGGGACTTCTATCTCTACAGAGGAATTGTGGATAGTATTTTCTCATATTTTATCTTTGGGGCCATTTAAAAAAACTTCTGCAACATTCTCCTTTTGTTTTGTAGTGGTTATTCTAACATTTACATTGTTGTAGTCATTAGGCAATCTGTTTTCTTGGCTCTTCATCATTTCATATAAGTCTATGTTTCTATATTCATCATATTTACTTCTTAGAGTATAATAATATTCCATTACATTCATGTGTCATAATTCATTTAGCCATTTCTCGAGTTATGGGCATTACCTTTCCTTCTAGTTCTTTGTTGCCATTAAAAAATTATTAGAAATGGTTTGGTATATATAAAGATTTTCTTTTTTATCAGTGACATCTTTGGGGTATGTATATATACAGGTATGTATGCATATATATACACATATGTATGTATATATGTGTGTGTGTTTGTGTATGTGTGTATACACTTATTAGTTCAATAATTAGGTTAAAGGATATGGAAATTTTAGTTACTTTATTTACCTAATTCCAAAGTACTTTCCGAAGTAGTTGTAGTGATTCACTACAAGGACAAGAAGGGAAACTATTGTTGGTGAAAAAAAAATTGCATCAAAGATTTCTAATAAGGATCTGATAGTCCGGTATTTTGGGAATTAATACAAATGTGTAAGACCAAGAGCTATTCTCCAATAGTCAAAAGATACGGAAATTTGTTCGCAAAAGAAGAATCAAAACTGTTAACAGTCATATAAAAGATTGCTCTAAATTATTAATGAGAGAAATTCAAATAAAAAAGAAGTCTTACCCCAAACCCAGAAAATTAACCAACATGGCAAAATAGTAGAATAGCCAATAATGGAGGAGCCATAGGAGACAAGTGTATTGTTGATGGAGCTGTGAATTTATCCAATCATTCTGCAAAATAATTTGTAATTCTGCTTTTAAAGGTGAATAAAATATCTATGTCTTTTGACTCTGAAATCCAACTCAGACATATTCCTGAAGAAAGTCAAAGACAGAAAGAAGGGTCTTGTGTATACCATCCGGGTCAACAGTTTGTGATAGCAAAGAATTAAGAACTAGATATTCACCAGTTGGAGAGTAGTTCAAGAAATTATGGCACCTTTGTTTGATGAATATGATTTTACTACAAGACATTAAACATGACAAATTCAGAAAATTGTGAGAAAATTGTATGGACTGATGAAAGATGAAGTAAGCCTAACCAGGTATACAAGATACACATTGATTACAGTAATATAAACAAAAAACTCAAAGAAACTATATATATAATTATAATTAACAAAATTAATCCCAAAGAAGAGTTAAGAAATTTATGGAATTTGGAGACTTTGAAGGTGGAATGACATATACTATCAGATACATTGTTCTATTGAAATGTTGTGGGGATTTTTTGCCTTCTCTTTAAAATTTTTGTTAAAACGTGATGGCTTCTTGGTTAGAGGAGAGGCAGCAATATATTCAGAAATAAATTTAATATAAAAGCATAAGGTATCAATAAAAAAGATAATTAAAGTGAAAGGGTCAGATGGAATAAATCTCTATGCTATCTTGTAACATTAAATCTATGATCCTAGTTCATTTGTTTTTCTTTTTGTTTTAATAGAAAAGATTTGGAAGATGAGGCTATTATCAATAGAAATATCTTGCTGTTTGGGGTTTGTAGTAAGAAGGATAAAGTGTTAGATAATATTAATGAACTTACGAAAAGATTTGCTTTAGTAATTGCTATATATAATTAAGCAATAGCTACATTATAGAAATCAATAGAAAGATTTAAAGTGGGCATTACAATTGCTCTACAATTAATCAAGAATAGTTTTAGTATTAATGCCAGAAATAAAACATTTGTATAATCACCAGTATTAGATAATTTATTTGGAAATATCATGACTGCATTTGTAATAAAGAGGGCCAAGGACATTTTGGCAATTAAGAAGGATAACAGTGTGCACTTAAGCTTATGAGAGAACTAGTGCTCACTTACTAAGAGCCTAATTGCTTCATATGGAGTTCTGCATTCTTTGTTAAGTACAAAGATTATTTAAGAGCAAAAAAGATAGAAGTTACTACAGTTTACATAAAGATGATTATTGAACTATGATTTCTATCAAGTTCTTTTGCTTTTTACCTTAAAGTGACTAGGAAATATGAAGCCTATTGAGACTCAAGGGTGTGCCTTCATGCCAAATTGAGCTACAATTATTTTGAAAGAAAATTCAAGACCTCGTAGATAATATGAAAAAAGCAATGAGTATCTTGAAAGAGGTTCATATTCTATAATGCTTACATGTCCTCACTATGCCATTTTTTACTACTGTATCTTTACTTCAAAAATCTTCCTGTTGTAGGGGTTAACATAGGTTTTCAAAGACTATGGCAGCTAAACTCAAGCTCTAGCATTTCTGCCATTCATTCAGTAGGGTTCACCAAATGCTTTCATGTTTTAATTAAGGAATGCCCTCAAAACACTTTAAATTGTTATTATAAAGATGAGAAAACAGGCATATAGGCTGATAGTTATTAAGATTTTCCTAATAATCTTTGTGGAAATCATAATGTCTATGCTTTTTTCCCTTCATTTGTTCAGCATCTACTCCATTTTCTGATGATGTCCTGAGGTACCATCCATCAATACTCTCAAAATTGTGTTGTTTTCAAAATGGACCTTTACTATGTATGCTGATCTATTATTTTTCCTTTTTTTGTTACTCTCATTTTTAATTCTTCCCACAGAACATTAGAGACTGATCTTAGAGTTCAAATATGGTAGCTCAACTCTCACAATTGAATAAAGGTTTATTTTTTAAAATCTTCACAAATCTTCTCCCAGGCAGACTTTTGTTAAGTATATTCCACAAAAGAACATATCTCTACACTCACATGATTGATTGATTGATGCAAATAATCTTGTTGACTATTAGAAAATATTCAAAACAACAAAATGTAGCCTTAAAGACTTCCTTCCCACAAGGTATTTCCCATCAGACCATGCGTAGTATATACTGAAGATCATATAAGATTCATTGATAGAAACAACAACAAAGTTAACTTTAAGATTCTTCTGATTAGTAATATTATTTTTGTAGAATTTTTTAAAAAAATTGTTTACATCATTCATTTCCATGAGATTTTGAGTTACAAATTTTCTCCCCATCTTTCCCTCACCTCCACCCCAAAACAGCCATACCACTGAATAACCCCTCCCCCAATCTGCTCTCTTTTATGTTCTCCCCCATCACCCCTATGACTTTCTGGGTAGGGCAAGATGGATCTCCCTACCCCAGTGCCTGTATATTTTAATTCCCAGTTGCATGTAGTTAATAATAATAATAATGATAATAATAATATTTACATATATATATACATACATATATATTTTTTTAACATTTGATTATAGAACTTTAAATTCAAGATTCTCTACCTTCCTCCCTTGTCACCCACCCGCACTGGAAAGACAAGCAATTTAATATAGGCTGTATGTGTGTAGTTATGCAGAACATCTCCACAATGGACATATTGTGAGAGACTGATTATATGTCCATCCTTCCTATCTCGCCCCCTCCCATAGTTATAGTTAATGCTTTGATCCTTTTTGTCCCCAAAGAAGGAATCTAAATTTGCATTGCTGGGTTTGCTTTGGTTCCTTTGCCTGCTGTAAAGCCAATCAGCAGTAGATTTCTGAGAGAATGCTACTGTGAGGAGCTTTTAAGATTCAGATTACATAGTATTAGTGAACACTCTGTTTATTCCATTACAAATCTTCATTCAGTACAATGTTCACCGTTTCAACA
>CM053593.1:44671567-44712837 GCA_028646575.1 Pseudocheirus occidentalis
AATAAGATATAATATTGAGACTTTTCTTGTTCTGAAGATTGTATATAATATTGTGAATTGTTGAAACTGTGAACATTGTACTGAATAAAGATTTGTAATGGAATAAACAGAGTGTTCACTAATACTGTGTAACCTGAAGCTTAAAAGCTGTTCACAGTAGCATTCTCCCAGGAATCTACTGCTGATTGGCTTTACAGAGACATGGGTTCAAATTCTGTCTCAGATAATTAACTGATTGCATGACATCGGGAAAGTTATTAACTTCTGGACTTCAATATTTTTTAGTATAAAATTGGGAAATAAATATCTATAGTACCAGCCTCTCAGGATACATATATGAACACACACATATACATACACACACATTTGATAATTTTATGTATACATATATTATATTAAACAGGTGAAGTGGTTAACAAGTTCTTAGCACATTTAAGAGAGAACTGGTATCAGATCTTTAATTTGACTCCAAATCCAATGTTTTTTTTCCACTATATACCATATCCTCCATACTACAAAACTAAATTAAAGGCTACTGGGATAAAGAACTAGCATCTTAGAACAAAGTGTGGCAAGAATTGTTCTGTCCTATTGCCCAATTATGTCTGGTTACTTTCACTGGTGCTAATCAACATCATACAAATATGGTTTGGATCAAGACTTCTGATTTCTAAATGGGCCAACCTATTTTATTCAGCAAAAACAGACAAAATCCTTACATCCCAGCAACTTCTCCTACAAAAATGCATGTCCTTGGTCACAGGAAATTGGGTACAAAATGTTAGAATGAATTAGAACAGAAATTATCATCAATATTAGATAAACAACGCAAAATACCCTCTTAACAGAAGAAATGACAGGTTTCATTTTCGTATACAAGAAGTAATATTCATAGAATCCTGGAATTTTAGACCCTTAGAGTTCATCTACTTCACCAGAATAGTTAAGTACGATTCTATTTTACAGAGTTGGTAGGTTTGGAAATCAGTGATGTGTTACCATTGCCTTACAGAGACCAAATACCTCATAGGTGTCTTTCCTTCACAAGTGGGGAAAAACATTCATCTAATAAGAAAGATGCCAGCTTCTTTTGGCTATTGGGGAATTACTTTGTAATTATTTTTTTTTAATTTCAAGGTTTTTTAAAAGGTTAATATTAGTTATACAAAGTGTATTATGCCTCCTGGTGGCAATAGTGATAGGAAAATGAGTGTATTTCAGTAAAAACTGTCAGATTAATTAAAATATGTGACAAGAACTAAAGTGGAGGTAGGTAATGCAAGTATTATTCCATTTTACACATTGAGAACAGATTCAGAAAACTTAAGCAATTTGTCTAAGGTGACCACAAGTTAGTGTTGTAACCAAGGCTCAAAACCAGGTTGTCTGAATTCAGGTCCAGGACTCTTTCCATTCTATGTGTATATGTGCATGTATACACATACATGTGTACATATGTACATGTGTGTGCATACACACATAAACTACATACACATATGTATATGTATATATGTATTTGTATATAGGTGTATATATATATACCACACACATATATGTATGTGTATATATTTGTATATGTATATACACAAAACATATCTACAATACACTATAAATGTATGCATATGTGAATGTGTATGTATATAGGCACGTGTGTATCATGTATGTACATGCATATGTGTATATTGTGTTGTGTATGTATTATGTATATATACCTATATCTCTGTCTATCTATCTAATCTTTCTATCTTTATCTATTTAATGTCTTTCTATCTATCTTTATCTATCTATCTATCATCTATACACATACACATTACATATTCAATCTTGTTCTACAAAAGACCTTCCATGGGAAGTAGATGTAAAGCACATATTTACCCATTTTATAGATGAGAAAACAGGTACTGATTTGATTACAATCATATAATAGCTGGCATTTACATAGTGCTTGATGGTTTGCAAAACATTTTACATTTCATCTTGGATCGTTCCAAAAATCCTATGAGGTAAGTGCTAAAGGTATCAGTATTTTACAGATGAAACAGGCTTAGCTAGTTCATTTGATCAAAGATGTGACACATCTGCTCCCCGTGTCTCTCCTTGGGGAAGTTTAGGAAGTTGACTGGGTTCAGTTAAGCTCTTTAAAGATTCCCAATAGTGACTCAAAACTCTTTGTTGAGATTCTGAAACTATCCTGCCCCTACCTCTGCTTCCCTCTGATAGCACAGAGTCAGATAGTGACAGATATTAACCCTTTCAGCAGGGACCTAAAACTAAACACAATAGCCCCAAATCTGCCTTGACTGGCATAAAATGCTACAAATACAGACTATTCAAGTTAGATGGCACCTCAGAAGCATCTTCTCTCATCTGTACCTTGTTGAGAACACCCTCTTCTCAATTACATAAGTAGTTACCCAACCTTCCCTTTAAAACTTTCTGTGAGGACATACCCATCAAACATCAAGGCAGCCCATTACCCTTTGGTCACTTGTTAAGGACGTCTTTCTTTGCATCAAACCTAGATCTGCATTTCTTCAACTTCCATGGTTCCCAGTCCAACCTAATGACATTCCATCTCCTCTCTGTGTGCCTTCAGACAAAGTGTTCCCGATGATTTTTAAATCTCCCCCTTTTAGAATATTTGGCTTCCTTAGTAATAACTGGCATTTATATAGCACTTTACAAATATTTATTTCAAGCTTCCTTTTACTGCTATATTGCAGGCACTACTAGAGGCATTCTCCCCATTTTACAGATGAGGACAATGAGTTAGTAGCAATAACTTTCTCCTAATTAATCAATAAGCATTTAGTACACACCTCATGCCAGTTACTTGGGATATAAATAAATGAAACAATTTATATTGTCAAGTTGCTTACCCTCTATCAGGAGATACAATATATTCATAAGGATGAGCACAAAGTAACAAAGTAGATAAATGTGGGGCAGTTTGGGAGTCTGGGTACAGAGCATTGCAAAAGACAACATAGAAGAAAATGTTCCATTTGCATTCTGAAGTGAGATTCTGTGGTGGAAGTGAGGAAGTTCAACTTAGGGATGGATGAGAGACAGTCAAAACAAAAAGCATAGGGATGGGAGATAGAATACTAGGAGTGAAGAACAGAATTAAGGGCAGTGTAGGTGGACTGCAGAATGGGGGAAGAAGGGGCTGGAAAGGCTGGAGCCAGGTTGTAAAGATCTTTAAAAACTGAACCATATGATACATACTTCTTTCTAATGATAATAAGGAACCATTGGAGTTTATTGGATGGAGGAGTGACCTGACCACAAAGGAGAATGAAGACATACTTAAGTAGGCCTATCCAATTAAGAGGCCATTGTGATCATCTTAGCTAGGCCTGAACTAAATAAACTAATTTGTAAATAGAAAGAAGGAGTATGATGGGAGAGATGTAGAAGCAGAGGCAGCAAGGTTTCCCAACTTCTTGGATATATGGAGTGAAAGAAAGTGAGTCAAAAGATAATGTCAGGGTTAAAAAAAATGTAGGAGACTGGAAAAATAGCATTGTTGTTGATAGAAACAGGGAAGTCTTTTAGAGGAGTGGATGAGGCCAGGGGTATAATGAATTCTTATGGGCATGGTAAAAACACTGAATGTGACTTTTCTACGTGTGGCCAAGGTGTTCATGAGAACAAAACCCAAACTTGAAATAGTTTTAGAAATCTATAAGATCATTTGGTAGAGAGAGCTAGAAAGAAAGAGGGATTTTCTTTCCCAGATTCCGGAAGGTTTACATTATATAGGATTTTTATAAAGTTGCCCACATATGAGTCACATATGAATCACATGTAGGGAGACCCCAAAGCAAGACCTGGGTGTGGGGACCCAAAGTAAGAATGCTCTGGGTGGATTCAGGACATGACAGAAAATACCTTGTAACCATCTCCAGAATTCCCAGAGAGTTACTGAGGTCAGGAGGCATTCTGGGTGCAAGCAACCTCTAATAACATAAAGTTAACTTCAAACATTATTAATACATGATAAAATGAACTACAGGTGGAATGGAGAAGTAGGATACAAGATTTAAGAAGATTGAGGAACTGGGAGTTTGGCTAGTAGAGGGAACATCAACAAGTCTTGTAACATGAGGGCAAAAGTTGGGGAGGAAAGGAAGACTAAGGTTGGTGCTTAAAACAGCTACATAAGAGTCAGACATCACACATTGTGGTTAGTACTGTATACTGCTGGTTCTGCTCGCTTTACTCAGCATCAGTTAATATAAGTCTTTCCAGGTTTTTCTGAAGTCTACCTGCTCATTATTTCTTATAGCACAATAGTATTCCATTACATTCGTACACCACAACTTGTTCAGTTGTTCCTCAACTGATGAGCATTCCCTCAATTTCCAATTCTTTGCCATCACAAAAAGAGCTTCTATAAACATTTTTATACATGTTGGTACTTTAAGAAATTGATTTTCTAAAATCCAAATACAGAACCTGATATTTATCCTAACTTTCATCTACGTATAGGATTAGGGATAGTCCTAGACTGGCCAAGGCAACCTATTGATCAGTGTGTCAAAGTAGTGTCAGAATGTTACTTATTTTCAAAGAGTGAGGGCAGTCCCATATGCTCTTTCCTTCACTGGTTATATAACATTATTTGGGTAGCTATTTCCCTATTTCATTTTTCAGTTTACCTTCTTTACTAGACACATTTTCCTATGTGCATACCAATCCTGAGTTTGAATTTCACCTCTCAATCTTGTTAGGTTTATGATTTGAATGTCCTGAACTTTACTTTCTTCATCTGTAAAATACAGATTATGAACCCTGCCCTCCCCAATTCACAGGATTGTTGTGAGAATTAAATAGAGTGTAAGCCCTGTTTAAACTGTAAAGTGCTATGCAGATTCAGTTTTGTTCAACAGGTATTTACCAAGTGTTTACTAAATATTATGTGAAACACTTTGCTAGAGACTGGGGGTAGGGATGGGGAAGGAAGATGGAAGAATGAAGAAAAATATAGATCCTGCCCTCAGGTAGTTTACAATTTAATGTGAGAAGTGGGGAAGCCAAGTACACAAATAGCTTTGATATAAGACACAGTGAGATGAGTGGAAAGGAGACATCCAGGCAAGTGTTATGAGAAATTTGAGGAGAGTGGGATTGTTTCAACTACTAAGGTCAAAGAAAGCCTCATAGAATAAACGGTATCTACATCAGACCTCAAAAGAAGAGAAAGACTTCCATAAACAAATGATTGGAGAGAAGGTAGTGTCCATTTTCTGCATAGGTAAAAGGAAAAGTAGAGCCACAAAGAGAGGAGAGGCAGGGTGAGAATAGCTTAATTTGGCTAGAATAGAGAATGTGAGAAAGACAAAGGAGTAAAATGTGATCAGTGGTTGGAGGCAGATTATGGATGACTTTGAATGACAAGACTTAATATTTATTTGGCATTGGGGAACTACAGTAGGTTTTGTTGTTGTTGTTGTTGTTGTTTTTTTTTTTAGAGTACCATTATTTTAGTGGTGTATTTGGAAAGTTATCCACACTGGTGTGGAGGATGGAGTTGAGACTGTATCATTGTTAATATTTGTGGATATTTCAATGAAGTACAAGCTTTGGCAGGTCCTGTCAATCTGGAAAAACCTGGACTTTTAGTCTAAGGATAGAGTCTGTGTTTGTTGCTGTAAAGCCATGCACAAGCAGCTTTCCAGAGGACTGCTGCTGTGAACAGCTTTCAAGGTTCTGATTACATTTTATAGTGAGCTCTTTATTCAATAATAAATCAAAGTAAAACATTCACAGAAAAACAAGGTACAGCATTCACAATATTACAGCTTATCACAGAGAATAAAAATACTGCATTGAATATGTCATAACTCAACAACTTATCACTAAAATGGCTACATGATTTTCACCAAAGTGGTCACATAGTTTTCAACAAAGAACAATCATCTAGTAACTCAATCATTTAGTAGCTCTCATTCAATGGTTCTCTTTTAAACAAGGTGCATCATTTAGACAATCAATCATTTAGTTAAGTCCTTAATTCAATAAATCTTAAGGAGGAAAGCCTCCTTAATCCTTAACTCACTCAGGACATAAAGTACGATAGTCAAAGTTCTCCACCCATGGGGTGAAATCAAGTTACAATATCAGTCACTACTCAGAACTCTCTTAAGGGGCAGTGGAAAATACACAGGCCATCCACCACTAGGTCACAAGTAAGTTACAATTTTTTCAGTCACTACTCAGATTCTCTGGTTCCCCCTTCCATGGTCCCAGCTCCTACCTGAATTCACCAAACTGTCATGCAGGTTCAAAGGCAGAGTTCCAAGCTCCTTGTCAAGCTCTCCATGAAGTTCCTGTTCCATCCTGAAGTTCGCAGTGTCCAGTCTACCTTAAATCCTTCACAATCTCTATTGCTGGGAAGACAAGACTTAACAAAGCCACAAAAAGACAAAGTACTGACACCACAATCATGCTTCCTTTGGTTGCTCTAGGCTGGCCCTTGGAAGTCTTCAGAAGTTTTGGCTGGTTCTTGAAAGCTCTTCAGGAGAAGTTCCCACAAGAAAGACCTCAGCAAAAGATCTCAGCTAGAAGTTTGAATTTTGTATTCTCTTCTCAGTTCTTCTCAATTCTCAGTTCAATCTTCAGTCCAGCAGCAGCTGCTCTGCCTCCATGATGCTTACACCCAGGAAATTCTGATTGTCCAGCTTGTGCCCTTCCTTAAAGCTCCTCCCTGTCCAGCCCCTTCTTGCTACATCAGCAACAGGGTTCCCTGTTCAGCCTTTTTCTGTCATGTCAGCAACAGGCGTTCATACCTTCAGTTTCTTTAACAGAGACTTAATTTGAAACTAGGTGCTAAGTACCTCTAGGTTGAGCAATACAAAGGGATCTTCAAATTTCATTACTATTATGGTTGCCTGAGGACTAGACTGACCCAAGGCAGAGGGGCTCAGAATGAAAAGTATGGCCACCTGGTAAGGTTTTTTTTTTGGCCACAACTCAAGTCTTCTAGTGGCATCAAACTCAAATAGAAAAGGGGATTATTAACATACTAACCCATACATAAAGATCACTGTGGATCATATATTGTCTTGGGAAACTCCAAAATAAACATTACCTATGTTATATTTTTACTTATTTTGTTAACTATTGTATAATGATATTTGGAGCAGTTAAATAGCTTAGTGGATAGAGTACTGAACCTGGAGTCAAGAAAACTCACCTCCCTGAATTGAAATCTGGTTTCAGACTTACTAGCTATGTGACCCAGGATAAGCTACTTAACCCTGTTTGCCTTGCTTTCCTCATCTGTAAAATGGACTGGAGAAGAAAAGGGAAGACCTGTAGTATCTTTGCAGATGGGGTCACAAAAAGTTGGACATGACTGAAAAACAACTTAAAATGATATTTTCACCTGGTTCTACTGCTTGGGACCTTTGGACTGTTAGTTTGATATCTCTGTTCTAAGATATGTCAAGGTCACATTCTGAATTAGTGGAGGAAGTGCCTATACCAGTGAAATCACAGATTATTAATGGTGGCTAACTACCTACTCATCATCTTGTAAGAGTACTACAGATATCCACACACATGAAGGCTGCTACATGGTGGGAATAGGTGCACTAAAATATATCATAAATATTTAGGTAAAGATAAACCCATGCATGCAGTTTTTATAAGTAATGGATGAAGTACCTCACTAGGAAAAAAAACCCACAACATAGCAAGTACCTATAAAGTTATTGTCCAGATTTTATGAAGGTTGGTATCTCACTGAGGGCTTACCTGGAACCTGGAATAGCTATACAGCACATCTCCCATAGAAATTGTACTTCATTTCTCCTCTGGGTATCTCTTGTTAAAAATAGGTCTCTAGACTGTCAGTTTTCTTTGTACTTGCTTTAGTGTTCCAATGGTTCTGGATAGAGACACTGGTCCTAATGTCAGGAGTGCCTTAGTTCAAATACAGTCTCAGACACTTGACACTCTAGCTGTGTGACACTGAGCAAATCACTTACCCCCAATTACCTTGCCAAAAATAAATAAATAAATAGATAAATAAGTGAATGCACTAATGAATTCATATTCCAATGGCTCAATTATCTCATCAGTGTGCAAAGTTACCCCAATGATACAGAATAGTATTCTTGCCTTTGTCTCCCCATATATATTTCACAGGAGATCTACCAATATGAGGGAGGAAGATCTTCTTCTAAGATTTTGTTTTTAATTGTGTACTTTCCACTTTTTATCCATTATTTCTCCTATTTGACTATTCCATTCCCATTTCTGATCATACATTTTTGGACAATTACTTGTATACTGTTCTTGCATGTGCATTGCCATTGTTAATGGACCTCAGCATAATTATTCCCAAAATGAATCTCTCTATTATTCTTTGGACAGCCCTAAATTTAGATTCTTTAAAGACTATGATATTCCTTGTCTGGTAGCCATATAACATCTCTGGAAGTATAATGGTATTAGAGGCGGCTTTTCTCAGGGACTATCTTGGGACTGTTGAGAGTGCTGCTCAATTTCCCAAATTTAATTCAGCCTAATATCCTCTTGTTAATTCTAAGCCCAGTTCATTTTTCATTTGTAGAGCCTGCCCAAGATATATGCACTAAATGACCAATTCAGTGGACTGCCATTCCAATTGTATGTCTTCATCTAAACAATAAGCATCATTTACCCTTTTGGTTCTTCATATGTGAATTATTTGGTCAGTTCACTTTTGAGTTGTTATGGATCTCAAGGAGTAGTTTCTGTAATATACTGTACCTTGATGTTTGATACATCAATGCCATCTCCCTCATACATGGTGAAAATCAGTTTGAGGAAACCAAGAATGGCTTTTAGTGGAGTGCAGAAAGAAACTCATGTCTGTATTTGGCATTTAATGATTAAAATGAAAAAAAAAGATAGATACATTCCTCATACTCTTCATTTTGTTTTCTCTTTCCTCTTCCTATCCTCCTTCACTAAAAAGAATACAAACTAGTTTAAACTTTTTTATTATAAATTTTGTTGAGAAGATTTGACCCTAAAATATCATAATGTAGAAATAACTATCTGTAGAAAAATAATTTTAGTTTTAGCAAAATGGAAAATCCAATATGTCCAGTAATTGGAAGATGGTTGAATAAATTATGATTTATTAATAGAATGATATTTTACTGTGTAAAAGCAGAAGTACACAAGGAAATTTTGAAAGGTTGAAGTGAAAAGATGCAAAGTCAGGTGAGAAGAACTGTATATGGATTGGGAAGGAAGAAGAGGAGGAAGGAAAGGCAAAAGGAAGTAGGGAAAGAAGGAGGAAGGAAGAAGGGAGGGAAGGGAAGGAAAAAAGGAAGGAAGGTTGAGTTGCTAGAGCTAGCTCAAATGAGCTGGAGGGAGCCTATTGTTAAATTTTCAGAGGCATTTGTACACCTTGGAAATTGTCAAATGCTACAAATCAGAGCATGATTAATTGTTTTGTTAATTGTATTGATTATAGAAGATTAAAGGTAACAAAACTTCAGGCGGACATGAAGGGAACCCAGAACAAAAACTTTTTTTGTGGGAGTGTCTTGCTTGTTCATTCATTTGACTTTATTAATTTACGTAAACTCATTTCCACTTTTGTATGCTTATCTAACTTTTCAGAGTGTTTAATTTCATTGCTGGCTATTGTTTAGAATGTAAATAAATAAATATCATAATGTGTAACACATGTTTGTATACATATACATATTTACATGTGTGTGTATGTATGCATGTGTGAAGACACAGTTCAATGCCCAGCATCACTTGAGAGATGGATGCAGTAGAAACAACACTGAATTAAGAGCCAGAAGACTCAGGTTTAAATTCCAGCTCTTCTCTCATCATCCTCTATGATGTTGGTCAACACTTAACATCTCCTAGCCTCAGTGTTCTCATCTATATAATTAAGGGGTTGGACTAGGACAGTTCTAAATCTATCATTGTGTGATGAATTCTTCATTTAATAGACTATTTATCTGGGCTAAAAAGTGTACAGCTCTTCTATACCTACAGCTACATACATCTAACTGAATAATGGAAAACTAGGTATTATATAATGATATTTTCTACTGAATAAGAAAATGCTAATAAGATTAGCATTTCCTTAAAAATAGAGAATTTCTTCTTGCTGCTTTCATGAAAATAATAATTTGTGTTTATGTAACATTTCATGGGTTACACAATGCTTTCCCCACAACAACCCTTTGAGGTGGATAATACAGATACTATCCCCATTTTTACAGATAAGGACATTGAGGCTGGTGGATGTTAAGTGTCTTACTCAAGATCATATGGATGGTTAAGTGGCAGAGCCAGGACTCAAAGCCAAGTGATCTGATCAAAGCCCAAAGTTCTTTTCGCTATACCATGCTCCTGCCTAACAATACTGCCCCAGTCCCCTGCTCAATATCCTGCATCCAGTGCACTCAATAAATGTTACTGGAGAGTAGAGTATCTTTTATACCCTTTTGAGTTCCTAGATGTTTGGGTTAGTTCAGGCCTGAGAAGTTCAGGTTGACTACTTGGCTCAAGAATCGTTAGAGGTGCTTCTGTCTCCCTTCTTCCACTTAATTTTCTCTTGAAGGAGTGCTGGGAGTCTCTGGGTTCCTTTGGGTGTTCTCTAGCATAGTTCAGGAGCTAGACATAAATTGCTAATCTGTAGAATAATAGGATTTACAGCTAGAAAGAACTTTAGAGATCTTCTAGTCCAACCTAATTTCACTGATGAGGACACCCAAGGTCACACAGTTAATTCATAGTAGCAGTCAGGATGTGAACCCAAGTTCTCTGACTCTGAATGTAGTCTTTTCCCCTCCCTACCCCCATTATACCACACTGCCTTCTATTTTGTCAGGGAAAGAATTAGGACAGCCAGATAGGATCTGGGGCTGGAGGACTTGGGGAGGGGCCAGGAGTTTCAGAGAGGATGAGACAGGAAGAGACAGAAGAGGGCAATGAAGAACGATGATACTCAAAGCTTTGGCTAATTTGTGACTTTTACCCATTGCTGAAAGCTCTTTCAAAAGTTTGTAGCCTTTTTGACATCTTTGCAATTTCTCCATGTTCCCATTGCTGTTTTTCCACCACAGATAAGAAACCCTCAAACCTTGCTCTGTGTGGAATAATGAGGTTGGAGAAAAAAGATCTTTTTCATCTTACTACATAAAAAAATAGTCAAAGCCCAGCAGTTCAACAAATATTACTCATGTAGTTGGCAAGAAGAAAAGGGGGCTTTTGAATAAAAATAATGGAATAGGCGAACACAAGAAGCATTGTTTGCATATCAGAAAAATTAATCTACATCAGAAAGTGTGAGAGCCTGCAATTCAGAAAGCAAAGAATTAGGACAGCCCAGCTGAGAATAATTTTCTAGCCAGTTAATTTAATTGCATAAATCATTCCTTTGTTAGCAATAAAGAGATATAATTAAAATGAGATTGCTTCTAGTTCCTATTCTCTAGAAACTAAAGGAATTGATTTTGGGCAAAGCATTCTTCCAAATACCAGATCGGCAAATTACATTTACCTTTTTAGAAAAGCTAAATTATTTTGCAGTAATATTGTGGTGGGTTTAATTAATTATAGATCTGCCATATGATCTTAAAGAAATAATTTATTTAATGTCCTTAGAACAGAAGTTTGCAATCATGTGTATATCCCTTTGGTAGCTGGTGTGCAGCTTTTTACAAACAGGTCAGAAGTTTAACAGGCAGCTGTCAGGAGGAATTTGAGGATGGGTAACCATTGTTTGGGGGTTTCGTTAGCTATTCTTGTTTTAAATAAAAACCTCTGCTACTTAGTATTGCATAATTTAACTGAACTCATTTAGATTGGCTTTATTCTAAAATTGCCACTGGTAATTATTTGCTGTCTCTGAACCTCTGGGATTTAAAGAGCCTATAATTGTCTATTAATAGGGGGAAAATCAGATCAAAGAGGAATGCAGGAAGTCTCCCACTATAAAACCCAGGACTACTGATCAGTCAGTTGAATGTCAGAGAGAATTTTGAGCTATGACAGGGAAGAGGCTCATTTTTATGGTAATGAATTTTAAGGTTATTTTTTTTAAATGTACAAAACTATTGCTTGCTCTAGAATTTTGACATTATGGCTTTTCTTGGGGTGGGGATGCAGATTGTGTAATGAAGAAAGAGACCCCATTAGTCTTCAAAGGGTCCAAATACAGAGGATGAGGAAAACTAGTTTCATCTTAATATGGCTCTTGTGGTCCTCTGCACCTGAAAACCACTACGACAGAGAACACAGGAGGCTGAATTAATCTCTTTAAAATCAATAATCTCTCCTTAGACTTTGAGGTACCATCGCCCAACTTCCAGGATTCAGTTCTATGCTAGATAAAAAATGTAGGTGGGGGTGAAGTTTTCTTCTAAACTTCTATGATAGGAAGTGGAACTAAAGTATGAGCTAAAGTATGCCAGTGTCCCACTGTCTCTAGGTAGGGCTTAAACCTTGAAAATGAAATAGATGAGTACGAGGGAGATGGACAGGCTTCATTCTGCAGCCCCAAAGCATTCAAATCCTGTTCAGGGGTACCACTGTGCCAAAGGACAGTGCTTCTGCCATAAGGGACTAATTAATGATAAAGGAATCTGGTGAGACACTAGGTAGGTCATTCAGAATTTGAATGGGCTGGCTACCTAGGCAGTCCAGAGCAGATACACTAAAGCTGCTCTGTCTTTAAAGGCTACAGAAACTCCCAGGCTCCTATTAAAACTGCAATTATCATGAGTTTCTAGTACTTCTTTTCCAAACTCAAGGAAGACCAGCATTCTTATCTTTTTCATCTCAGCTACATAACAATAATAATAATAAGTAACAAAACCAGCTAGAATTTATATAGGTCATAAAGGCTCACAAAGCACTTTACCTATGTTATCTTACTTGATCCCCACAAACACTCTATGAGGTAAGTGATATTTTTATCCCCATTTAACAGATGAAGAAACTGAGGTGGAGAGAAGGGAAGTGAATTGTCCAGGTGTCTACATAATTTCAGTTCCAGCATGCTATCCACTGTGTAGTCATCTAATTGCTTCATATCTACCCCTGCTTCTAGGGTTCTTAGAACCACAAATGTAGACTTAGAAGGGACCTAGAGATCAGGTGCAACCCTTCATTTTATAGATGAAGACACTGAGACTTACATCAATTAAGTGGTCCCCTTGTCACATAGATTTAGGAAGCAGCAGAGCTGGGGTTTAAATCCAACTCCTCTGACTCCACGTGAAATTCTCTTTTTGTTCTACCATAATCCTGAGTGTGGTTGGTGGTTGTTCATCCTACCATATTCCTCAGTGTGGTTGGTGGTTGTCATTCTGCCATATTGTTGGGTGGATGTGGTTGGTAGTTGTCATTCTACAATATTGTTGAGTGTAGGTTTAGTGGTACAATTAGAATGATAATGTGGGACGGGAATGCATGTTTTGTTTAATATGTTAGAGGGAAGTAAGATTGGGAACAAATATTTTCAGTCTCGAACTATCTATTCTATTTTGTGTAAAGATCAACCAGACAATCTCAAGATTACCCTGTTAGGTCTTGTTCTATAAGAGAAACACATCTCACTGTTTTATTTTCTCCAAAGTGGTCAAATGTGGTTTCTGGTATTCTCCCCCTTCAATTGCTTGCACTTTCTACATTCAAATTCAGCTAGTAAATGGTATAGGAGGTGATACCTGTTAGATGAATGAATACTTGAAAGCTGTAGTGTAGAAACTTCTCTATGTTCACATATACTCTCAGTCTGGGATGTGTCATCCAGATATATCTAGAAAAAAATGATTACCCTTGTTACCATGTATAACAGGAATAAGGGCACCCTGTATTTGTGTACAGCCATTCTCCTGAGGGCTCAGACTGCTTACAAGGCATCCCATCATCCATCTTCACAACTCTTCTGAGATGTAGGAAACTGGCAGATATCATTAGCCCGGATTACAGATGAGGAGCCTGAGGGCCAGGAAGATTCAATGTCAAATATTCAGCCCCAGGATTCAGAACAAAGAGAGACCATCATGAGTCAGAGCCTGTCTGACTCTTTAACTCAGGCCTTTCTCCATCCTGCATGACACTGTATACTGGTGATCTGACAATAAACAAAATCATTTCAGAACCTTGGAATTTTGGATCCTTATAAGCAGGCCTAAAAAGACCTGCTGACCCATGACAATTTCCATTAACTTGTCATATTTTCAGGAGGCTCGTCTCTTCTCTAGCATATTTTGTGAGTAGGAACCCACATTTACTTTCCCAATTGGTCCTTGTACCAGCATTAAGGAGGATGAAAGTGATGATGCATCGTATTACCATTTTTGCTTGTTGGTTTGGTTTGGGTTTTGAAGGCAATCAGGGTTAAGTGACTTGCCCAGGGTCACAAAGCTAGTAAGGATTTGAGTTCAGATTTGAACTCAGGTCCTCCTGACTTTAGGGCCAGTACTCTACCAATTGTATTACCAAACTGTGCTATGTAGTATCTTTTTGACATTAATCTCAGAAAGAAATATTTTGGACTGGGAAACATTTGGAAGCTATAATAAATTCTATTTTTGTCACTTGGGTACCTAACTACTGGCCTACATGACCATACCAGCATAAAATCATAGAAACTTAGAGTTGGGATTGATCTCTTAGGTGCTTTGGGAGCAGAAGCAAGTAATAATAATTATTTAGTTACTACAAAACCTGACCCCTATAGGGTCCTTCAAATGCCCACCATTGGTCCTAAGAAGAACTCTACTATAGTTCATGGTCCAGGCACCCTGAAGACTCTACTGGGCCTAGTCCAGTTCTGAAGATTAATGCTAAGAGGGGTCATTATTTCTCTTTGGCTCATTGCCCTAACCTGGAGTTACTCCAGGAATTTCTCCTAATCACGAGTATGGTAAAACTTGCATCTAGGTTTACCTGAGAGTAGGTAACAGGGTATTTAAGTCCTATACAAAAAGTTGAAGTAATAAATATGGATCATGTATGAGGTAGTCTTTATTTTGGTACATGCGAAAAAAAAATTAGAAGAGTCAAAGGATTCAGATACAGAAAACAGATAATGTACCCAACTGACTCATTAGCGAACTGAACTTTGATGTTCTGGTGAGGACCTCTTTTCCACAAAATCATTCATCATCCTTCCAAGATTCATAGTACTACTCTATAACAGAGACTTTTTCTGGAAAGTATATAAATTTTGAAGACTGCTAAAAGCAGATTCCCTCCCATCTAAATAACTCACTCACTTTTCTCTCTAATTACAACACTTCACAGTCAGGGCTTATCTTCCTTTTTCTATTAACTACCTTCTTAGACTGTGTGTGAGAATATGCCTACCTCTGTTTTGTGCTTTTACCACAAGCTGACACTAAAAACTCCTTTGGAGATGCAGGGAGGATATCCCTTCCCCTTCTTCTGGTGTTAGGACAGAAGGAAGACGAGAAAAAGGATATAGAAGGAGTCCTAAAAAGTAAGAAAAAAGAAAAAAATGGCTGAGATTATCACAAAACTTGATTTTCTATATAGCATCCCTATATTGGGAAGGGTAGCTCCCCCAGAAGAGTCTATCCTCCTTAGTCTCAAGCAGTCATCTTGAGTTCCATGTATTCTATCGGCAAGTATTCATTCCATGTAAGTGATTATCTATCTATCTATCTATCTATCTATCTATCTATCTATCTGTCTGTCTGTCTGTCTGTCTGTCTGTCTGTCTGTCTACCTACCTACCTACCTGTCTGTCTGTCTGTCTATCTGTCTGTTTATGTATCTAAATATAGATGTGTATATACATACACACATGTATATTTGCATATGTAAACATATATAAATATATATGTATAAATAAATGTGTGTATATTCCTGGCACTGATGGATCATCTGGTCATTTTTTGTCTATTGTAGTTTAAGGTGGATGCTCAGAAGAGTCTCTTACTCACTAGTTGTGTTCCCCAAGCAACTTAATGAAATGCTAAGCTATAAGATCCAAGAGGACCTGGATAAGTCTTCTCTAAAATGATACAATTCCCTCTTAGCTGTAGACTGTAATTGTCAAAGGTTGCATATGCTAAGAGATCTAGTGTTGGTTGATTTTTCTTAACTAATTTTCTTTTATACATAGATTTCATTGGGAGTGATAGAGATACTGTTAAAATATTGTGGCATTTTTAAACAGCATAAAAAATATAGAAGAAACTCAGAATCACAGAGCTGGAAGATACCCTAAAATGATCTAATTCACTTTCCAACTGTGAATGAATGAATAGAAAAGTTATTAAGTGCTTACTATGTGCCAGGCATTGTGGGTAATCATAGTGGATATAAATTCAAAAATGAGACAATCCCTGCATCAAGATACTAATGATATATCGAGTAGAGAGGTGAGAAGATTTAGGTTTAGGAAGTCACGGGGATGGTAAGTTGGTCCATAGGGTGGCAGATTACTACATCTTTTCAAGAAGTAATGGAAGTACTGATAATGATTACTGTACCCAGAGCAGAAGGGAAAAGCAGGCTGTGAGTAAGGGGAAAGAGGCACAAAGCAACAGGACCAATAGCAAGATGGTCAGGGTTGGAGATTTGATGGAAAGTGAAATCTGGTCTGGTCTATGCTGGAGCTGCCTAGATATATTGGGCTAAGAGAGTTTGTATTCACTCTCCAATCAAGACAACTTAACCTAGGTGGGAGTTTCAAAGTTGAGTGTGTTAACTTCCCCAGGAACTGGGGCATAGGTTCTATTGGATCCAGTTTGGAGGAGAGTGCTATGTCAAGAATCATGTCTACAACATCCTTGAGAAGTCTGGCATTTAGCTTCCAGCTCTTAGTAAATCAGTGCCCCAAATTCTCTTTGGAGCAGGGGTGTGGGACAGAGAAAATTCTTAGATCTGAACCTGGAAACAGTACCATAGCTGGCTAATTTTGTATCAG
This sequence comes from Pseudocheirus occidentalis, assembly GCA_028646575.1. Taxonomy (NCBI): domain Eukaryota; kingdom Metazoa; phylum Chordata; class Mammalia; order Diprotodontia; family Pseudocheiridae; genus Pseudocheirus; species Pseudocheirus occidentalis. Next base: position 44,688,507 of record CM053593.1, read on the forward strand.
AGGCAAGAAGATGGAATTGTGCTTCTTATCCTTAGTACAACTGTTATAAACTCTTAGGTCCTTATCCCAACTCTCACTTCCATTGGCAAGTTGGATCTCTCAGAACAAGATTGTGAAGGTAACTCTGAGGAATCATAGGGGCTTGGGCCTCCATTCCTGGAAGTTCTATCCAACATAAATCACCAGTGATTAGTATCTCACTATCATTTGAACAATTAATATCTATTAGCTTTTACAAAAGAATATTTACCGAGAAGACAGAACAATAATAGAAGTACATTTCCAATCCTCTGGGGCCACACTCTCCCTTCCATCACATGGTCTCTGGGCAGTAGTGGTGGCAGTGGCTCTCACAAGATTCACTTCCTAATGCAGCATAATAAAGGATGAGTCCTTCACTCTTGGCTACTTTTAATCTACTCTGAACTTCACTAGGGATCTCCTTCCTCACTGGGCTTTGTTGCCAGAAAACTCTGGCATGAATTCTAATGACCAGACCTCAGGAAGCACCCTCTTCTGACTTTTTGAAGTACATAAGGTCACAGCCTAATCTGTTCTGTCTCTAACACTCATTAACCTAAAGCAGAAAATAAGAGACACAATGTGAACAGAAGCAACAATATGGCCATGAGCTCATGTAAACTTGGGAGTCAGAGTTAGTTTTCTGTCCCCACCTGAAGGCTTACAGCAGTCCTTGCCTCCTCATTTGAATGTAGCCGTACAAGAAAAAGAGAATGGTCCATCTAGGGGTCTTTTGCATTCATGCTTATTTCCAATTCAAAAGCCAGTCAAAAAGACCCTTTCTTCACTATAGGATAAGTGGAAGAAACTGTCATAGACTGCCTGCTGATGCTCTGATCACCATGTGGGGATTGCTCTGGTCTGGCATAAGGATCTTTACATAAATATGCTTGAGATATTAACTGCATATTCTGGGTTTTCTGAACCCTTTTGAGTGAACTATATATTATGACCCTGTCAAGAAACTTTGCAAAATGATTTTAAGATAAGAAATGTTTATTTTTTTGCCCCCATACTCTGGCAACTCTGAGACAGGTAAGGGTTAGAGTACCCTCAGTTAGCATTTGGGCTCAGATGACCATAATCTTCTGCGAACCATCTGTCAGAACTGTCAAGCAATAGAATTGTCACAGCTGCTATAAACTACATTAACTTGTTTCTGTTTCTATGGACTCACATGTCCCTTCTTGAGCAAGTAAAGATCTTTACGACTGGGTCACAAAATGCTTTGTCCAATAGGCTAGCTCTGTTACATCTTTCCCCCCCCCCCCAGGTAATTTAGGATAATTGTCATAAATTCAAGTAAATTATTGTGTGGGAACAGGGGGACTGTGAATACAGGACATAAATGCTCAAGGGGAATGTTGATCCATAGTAGAAGCAGTGCATTGTAGTGAATACAGTTCTGGGCTTGGAGGTGGGGAGACCTGGATTCAAATCTTGCTTCAGACACTTAGTCATTGTGTGTCCTAAGGTAAGTCAGTTAACCTCACTGGACCTCAGTTTCCTCTACAAAGGGGTTGGACTCAAAGATTTCTAAGTTTCCCTTCAACAATAAATCTCTTATCCCATTATCTTAGCTGTTTTTAATTGCATACAGCCTCAGTGTAATGATTGAAGGGAGCGTATTAAAGACAGTATCAGAGTTCTGCTGATGTTAATGATTGCTTAGCCTAACCATACTGTGCTGGGATAGGCAAAGCATATTATAACAGCCTCGAGGTACAGTACGTTTCAGACATGACAAATTGGGACCACATCAAAGGCTCAAGGTAGCTTCCATGTCTCTAATATTATTAGGTTCCCATGCCTTCCAGGTCTCTTATGTGGGTTTGTGTAGCTCCTTATGGCTTATTTCCATGGAATTCAAAGAATTAATCATATATATATATATATATATATATATATATACACACACACACACACACACACACACACACACACACACACACACGTATGTATGTATGTATTCTGAATGTTAGCAATAGCTAGGGAGAAGCATTAATCCCTGGCATCACATATTTGGTAAAGTGAGCTGTGCTCAGATGCTCCTTGTAGAAATTAGCACCTGGCAAAGTGCTTTCCAGCAGTGGTAATTAACCATAGACTGCTTAAAGAATGGCTTTGGTATTTGTAATTTAGGGAAATCACTCTTTCCACCCCAAACTTATACCTCTTCTGAACTTCTCTAACTCTGTTGAGAGCACCACCATCCATGTACATATGTATATATGCATGTATGTACGTATTTGTATTATATATGTGTGTATATATATATATATCTATCATATTAGTTCGAAGATCTATATGTTGAGTGATTCATGGGGAAGAGATATATGGGAAATGATGAGATGAATAAAATATAGACATAGAAGAAGGTTCAGGATAGAGCCTTGGGGTTCACTTGAAGTATCAACAATGGTCCAGCAAAAGATCTGAGACTGAGGAAATATAGAGGAGCAGGAACCAGGAGAAAACACTGTCAAGAAAACCCAGGGAAAAGAGCATGTCCAGAAGGAGGGATTGCTTAATGGTGTGAAATACTTCAAAGAGGTAAAAAAATGATGGAACTGAGAACAAGCTATTAGAATTGGCAGGGATCACTGGGAACTTTGAGGAACAGATTCAGTTGAGTTGTGGAGTTAGAAAGTAAACTGTACCAGGCTGAAAAGTGCGTATGAGTAGGAAGTGAAGAAGTGAGGGGGAAAGGGTAAGAAGCATTTTTAAAGATTTTTAACCACACTCTGATCCTGATTCTCTGGGCTACCCCAATTGTTTTCATATGCCATATATGACTCTTCCCTTGTAGTTCGCATCTCCCATTGATGGGTTCCTTTCCAGAAACTCCATGTAAGGAAGTTCCCAGGCCTAGCTGGCTCATTTCTATCCTCATTCCCCTCCTGAATCTATGGACCTCTGTTAAGTGACTTGCCCAGGGTCACACAGCTAGTAAGTGTCTGAGACCATATTTGAACTTGAGTCTTCCTGACTCCAGGGCTAGTGCTCTATCCACTGAATTACCTAGCTGCCACCATCTTTTCTTCTATTTGTCTTTGTTTTCCCACTTCTTAGTACAGTTACTTGTGCACAGTAAGAGCTTAATAAATGCTTTATCCCACCTAATCTAATCTAAATGTAATCTGAATGTAAGGAGTAATAGAGTATGTTAGTTTAGAGAAATCACAGTTTTAAGTAATTTTTTTAAAGATAGGGAATACCTAAGTATGATTATAGGCAGCAAGAAGGAGCCAGGGGATCAAGAGAATTGAAAGTTTGAAAGAAAAAGGGACTTAATTAGGGGGCAAGCTCCCAGAAGAAATGGGCTGGGATGGGATTAAGGGTAGAAGAATGGGGACTGGTCCTGGCAAGGAGAAGACAATCTCTTCTTCCACGATTGGAACAAAGCTGAATGAGACATGCACTTTTGAACATAGCTGATGGTGAGTTGGGGTGGGGAGGGAGTTATTTTGCTTCCCTATGCATGTTTGTAACAAGGATTCTTTTTCCAAGCTAAATTTTGTTAATTGAAAAAACACATTTTAAAAATGAATGAAGAAAAGAATACTATAGGAGGTGAAGAAGGTATAGGGAAAAATGGGTCAATGAAACATGGCCTAAGTTTTCTTCATAAAGTAAAAGATGACCTCCTCTGCTGAATGGGAGCTTTTTTGTGACAGAGCACTATAAATCTGGGGGACATACACACCAGAGTGACTTTTCTCAGAGTGTTGGTATTAATGATTTCCCATGTCATATTTGTTTCTAGGAAGAAGTCTTTTCCTGGGCTTTAAGATATATGTAGTCTTAGGCACAGAGTGCCAGAGAGTTGGAAGATGTCCGTCACAAGATCAGTGAAATCTTGACAAGATCTTCATTCTCCAGGTATGCCTGTGTCTCTTGTGAGACCCTTATGGTCAGCTGTTGTGGAGGTTGATGATGAATCTGGTCATTTCACTATCAGAGTCCATTGATTAATGACTAAAATGGTCCAATGCTCTCTGACCAAGTCATGACCAAGAGACTGGGGAAAGGCTTAAACGATGTTGCCAACACAAGACTTCATCATTGTATGAAGATGATCTTGGATTCTCCATTTTGAGGGCAAGGGACTGTTTTTGTCTTTCATTGTATCTCAAGCATTTAGTACAGTGCCTGGCATATAGTATGTGCCTAGTAAATGCTTATTTTTGTTGCTGCCATAGTATCATCTTTAAAAATATAAAGATGGCACATGATTACCCATATACATATATACAGGGTATTCCCAAAGTCTTAGCACAGTTTTAAGTTTTAGAGTCTCTCTCTCTCTCTCTCTCTCTCTCTCTCTCTCTCTCTCTCTCTCTCTCTCTCTGTATATATATTGTGTATACACACACACAGACATACACATATATATGTAACCTATATGTGCATACCTAGATATAGGACAAACATGCATATATCTGCACATATGTGTATCTAAATACACACATGTATCTGTGTATACATCTGCACATTATATATATATACATATGTACAGACATGTAGATGTGTGGTACAAATCTTTATGTATCTGTATATCTAGGGATATATAGATACATATATAGATATACATGTTTCTAGATATATAGATGTGTGTTTGTGTAATACATGTGTGTGCATGTAATACAGTTGTTAATTTGCTTGCAAGTGTTTGTCACAAAAACTTGCCAAGATATGTTTATACACTTTCTATACTCAGTCAAAATTAAATAAATTGGAGAAATCCTCCCTGTTGGGATTTCTGTCTTTACCAGTGAGACTCAGGCAGAACCGCTAGCTCCGGCTTAGGGCAGAGTTTAAATATCCTGAATATGCTGAGCTGAAACTTTGCAAGAATGTGCAGCACCTGGCACGGGTACTTTAAAACCCCCATGAGAGAGTCCCCAGTTTCTTAAAGGCTGAGCAGCAACTTCTTATACTACAAACTAGGTCAGTGTAGAGAGAAGGTGGGAGCTTTCCCCTAAGTCTGGCTTTTCATTGTTTTTAATAACAGTTTCAAAGACAAGCAAAGGAAGCAAACTAGCAATTCGCTGATTCTTTGGGCATGGGATTTCTTACCTGGGATCAGACAGTTGGGTCCCAAGATCTTGGGCAACCCTAAACTTTTCCACAGTACCTTAATTCCCTCAGTAGGATTTCAAAATAACTGAGGAATTTGAAAGTGCATATAGACCAGGAATTCTTAACCAGAGGCAACACATCCCTGAATTGCTAGATTTTAGGGAGTACAGGAACTTAGATGGGGAAAAAAAATACACGATTTTTTCACTAACCTCAGACTGACATTGCATATGATAACTGATTAATTTGTGATATGACTGATTTTTTTCTTCTTTATTTCTCTTTAAAATTTTTCTTTGTTGTAATGGAGGGAAAGGGATACAGGGAAAATTTTAGGTGATATAAAAATGAACAACAGCAACACAATTTAAAAAACCACCAGTTCCTTGGACATACTACCAGTGTGACCTAAAGCAAATTATTTTGACCTCCCTGAGTCTCAGTTTCTTAATCTGTAAAACGATGAGGCTGAAATGGATGGCTAGTAGAGAGGTCCCTTCTAACACTAATCTATGGTCCCCTGGAAGTACATTACCTCCAATATCTCTTTGTATCATCACCATAGTGACATGAGATGGATAATGAAAGTAGGAATGTCCTCATTATATAGATGGAGTTACTGAGAAGAAATTACATCTTCAGGATCACCACTAGGAAATAGTAGACTTGGGACAAGATCCCAGGTCTTTGGACTTCAAGTTCAGGCCTTTTTCCATTGCATTGTGTTGTATGTCAGACACCTCGCAGTTTTGGAGAAATGGAGAGGAAGCTCCACTTCCTTAGAAGTAGCATAGTATAATGGTTCTTGTACGAGGTATGTAACCAGGAAAAGCTGGCTTTAAATTTTTGCCTTTGATGCTTATTAGCTGTAACATTGGATGAGTCAATTTTACTTTCAAGGTCCAGTTTCCTCTGAAAAATAGGGGTGATCTTTGTAGTGCTCATCCCATAGGTGGTTGTTAGGTTCAGTGAACTAATGAATATAAGGAACTTTGCAAACCTTGAAAAGGTATGTAATTGTGAACTATTATTTCAATGATAGATAAGTAGTAAATACATATGATTTCAATGAAATGTTTATAGATGTCAAATGTTGTGTAGTCTATACATCTATGAAACTACGACAGTTTATAATATTCTCTAATGAGAAGAATAGTTAATAATAGTTTGCATTTATATTAGTGGTTTAAGATCCTCAAAACAATTCTGAGAAGTAGGTACTGTTATTATCACAATTTTACATTTAAGGAAATTGAGGCACATAAAGATGAAGTGACTCATTGAGAGTCACACAGCTTGTAAGTGTCTGAGGTGAGATTTGAATGAATTTTTTCCTGATTCCAAGTCCAGCACTTTATGCACTGTGCCATGAAGCTGCTTCTAGGTGAATAGTTGACATTGGTGATAATCGGCACCAGAACTGTATTGGTTGTTTTATGGGGAGAAAAGTAAAAATTAAAATGGTGGACTCACTACTTGTGTTGACCCAAGATGGATGGATTTAAGTAGTTACTTGTAAATTGAAATTGTTGCTGTATTGCGAGGATTTTGGAGACATACAGTGAAAATTCAACTTCCAACTGCCAACCATTTCAAGATAATGGCAAATTTTTAGGCAAAGTTGAGACCTTTTCTTTAGTAAGAAAGGAAAGGAAATTTTAAAACCTATAAATGTGTGCTTTTAAAAAATCATATTTTTGGAATTTATTATGATTTATTTACATACAAACCAATCTTAAACATAAAAGAAAGTAATTTAGTTAAATATTTATAGCATTAAAATAACCACAATAATAATGTTAACATACTGAGTATGCTTTTTTTGGTGCAAAATTTGTCAAAATGTGGTGTCTGATGATATTGCTACTTATTACTCTTTTTAAAAATTCTATTTTATTTTATTTTTAGTTGAATTCTCTTCTTTCCTCCCCCCAGTTCTCCACTTATTGAGATGACAAAAAACCTAAAATGAATATATATAATACGTATATCTATATATATTCATGTAAAACAAATTTCTTCTTTAGTCATCTTCCCACCACACTCCTACAAAAGGAAGTAAAAAAGAAAATTTGTTTCTATTTGTACTATGAGTCCATCAGCTCTCCATGTAGATGTGGATAGCATATTTTGTTATGTGTCCTTTGGAATCATGTTGATCAGTTACTAAGTCTTGCTCAATTGATTATCTTTATAATCATTATTATCATTGTACAAACTGTTCTGTCTTTTTCACTTCAGTTTGTATCAGTTCAAGTTAGTCTTCCCAGGTTTTTCTGAAACTTTCCCTTTACAATATCTAATGCACAATAGTATTCTATCACATTCATATACCATAACTTGTTCAGTCATTCTGCAATTAATAGGCATTACCTCATCTTCCCATTCTTTGTCACCACAAAATGGGCTGCTGCACATATTTTTGTCCATATAGGTCATTTTCTTCTTTCTTTGATCTCTTGGAGTATAGACCCTAGAGCAGTAACACTGGGTTAAATGGTATGCAGTTTAAAATTTAGTTCAATCAAGTTTTGGGACATAGTTCTAAATTGTTTTCCAAAAGGGTCAGACCAGTTCACAGCTCCACTAACATTGCATTGAAGTACCTGTTTTCCTATAGCCACTCCAACATTTATCATCATCCTTTTTGATTAACCTTATCAATCTGATAGGCATGAGGTAATACCTTTGAGTTGCTTTAATTTGCATTTGTCTAATTATTAGTGAGTTAGAGCATTTTTTTCCAGATGGCTATTAATAGCTTTAGGATTTCTTCATCTGAAAATTTCCTGTTCATATCCTTATTCGTTTGTCAATTGGCATAGTGTTCTTATTCTTATAAATTGGACTCCATTCCTTGTATATTTTAGCAATGAGTCTTTGATCTTGTTTCATTTGTACTTTTCAGTTTTGAGTGAAGGGAATGAAATCTCTGACCTAGGATCTTGGGTCATGGGGATCTTGGGCCAAGATTCAAGTTGGATGTTGCAACCAGCCCAGCAAGGAAGAACTGAGAACCTAGGGTGCCGGGATGCTAGCTGATTAGGGCTTTGGACGTGAACTTTGGTAGAACTAATCCTGTATAGTAGACAAATTAATCTGTGAGCCTGATCCCCTTCCTCTTCCAAGAGAGGTGTTGGGAGAAATATTTGTATGTTTGCTTTTGCTATGTTTTTGACAAAAATATCATTTTATAAACATTAATCTGATGTTAAATGGGGTGCTAGCCACTGGAATCCTAAAATTGGAGAAGCAAAATCTGTGGGAGCTTGAGCCAATAACAGAGGAGAGGCCCTCTATCCCCAAGTCCCTCATGGTACCAGAGAACCCTAAACAGACTGGGGGAAGAATACAGCCAGCACTTGTGACCCTCAGAGGGTAAGATCAGAGCAAACCTTTGTTACGTGGTATGTGGCAGAGTCCATTTTTAATAAATGCATACTTAATCAGATTGAAGTAGGTGAGTGAGGGCAGGGTTTTTTGGGGGGTAATCAGAATTTACATCATGTATTCCCTCTGAATGCATGGTGATTAATCAATGTTTGTTGTGTTGAACTTTCAGAGTTAGAAAATCATCTAATTCAACCCATACTTTTTCCAGATGTGGAAACTGAGACCTTTAAAGGTAAGTCACCCAGTGGCAGAACTCTGGTTCAAACCTGGTTCCTTTGGCTCCAATCCAGGGCTTTTCCTTACCCTTGACCTCTGTGATATGCCACAGCTTCACCTCCCTGATGTCAAGTCCTCTCTGAGAATGGCAGGCAAAAAGCAGCCGCAGCAGCAAATCAATGTGATCACAAGAACCCATGGAGAACTCTTTGGTCTGCCAAATTTCATGTGCTGATGTTTTGTTTTGTTTTTAAAATCAGCATTGCTAGGTGGAAAGCAAATTACTCAAAGAACCAGGTGTAGTTCCTTTTAATTATTTATAATAATGCACTCCAACTTCTCCTCTAAGAGGGAGTCAGCATTATATGGGGGTGGTGAGGGCCTAGATCCAGGCATGAAGTAAACTTCCTTTTACTTTTGGCTTGCAGCTTTGTGTGGGCCCAGTTCCATCTCTCCTCAGGTTCACCGTCTTTACAGTGTTCTGGGGCTATGCATCATCTTTACTGTTTCAAATGAGGATTGTGAGAGTTAGAGGCATCTAATAGGATTGCTGTGAAGCTCAAATGAGACCATGAATGTGAGTCAGTACATTCTTAAAGCACCTAATGTGTGCCATGCACTGTGCTAAACACCGGGGATACAAAAAGAGACAAAAGACAGCCCCTGCCCTCCAGGAGCTCACAATTCAATGGGGGAGACAACAAACAATGATGTACCAGCGGAGCTATTGACAGAGGACGAGGGGTCGGCATTAGAATTAGGAGGGGTTAGGAAAAGCCTGCTATAGAAAAGGGAATTTTAGATGGGACTTCAACTAAGTCAGTAGGTAGAGATGAGAAGCAAGAACATTCCAGGCATGGAAGACAGCCCGGGAAAATGCCTGGAGCTGAGAGATGGAATATCTTGTTGATGGAACAGCCACGATCCAAGTATCACTGAATCAGAGTTCGTGTTAGGGAGTAAGGGGCAAGAAGACTAGAAATGGAGGAGGGGGCTAGGTTATGAAGGGTTCTGAATGCCCAAAATATCAATTTGCATTAGATCCAGGAGGCGATTGGGAGACAATGGAGTTTATTGAGTAAGGGAGTGACATGGTAAGGCTTACATATAAAGTTTATTACATAAATGCAAATTATTATTTATATTACTGTTATTATATATAAAATAGATGAGGTTGGTTGCTATCTATATATAAAGATGACTCAGCTGGTTTGTAGATTTCTGATCTGGAGATCAGAACTGGCCCACTACTTTCCAAGGGAGATTATGAATTCTGCCTTTGTGGAGAGGAGATAGAAGGCCCTGACTGAGTACTTAGCCCCTTACCTTGTTTATCTCCAAGAGGAGTATTGAAGCTGGAATTATATCTACTACTTGATTGGTAGTCTAGTAAAAAAAAAATCCTTTAGGGCCCAGGATATACTCCAATTTCCCTGATTGCTCTCAAAGAAAGAATTAGATTTAGCCTATGATATCAATCCCATCCAATGCTGGTTATACAACAAGATAGTGTTGAACAGCTAGTACATCTCTTTGTCAAAGTAAACAGTAAACTAAAATCAGGATTGCTATACAGATTATAATATTATTACAGTATAAGATTATAATGTTATAATCTTATTATGATATAAGATTATAATAACAGATTCTGTTATTCAGAAGAGCCTGAACACATAAGAGTAAAGGAATACTTCAGTTGGGTGTTAGGTAGATCTCATTTCATCCAAGGGGAGTTCTAGTTTGCTAAGTTTAGGAAAGAATAAATCAAGGGACATGTTGAGAACCCATTCCCCTTATGCCTCTGGTTCCAAGAGTTTCCAGTCACAATTCAGAAGTATAAGCTGATTTCTTTCAGGGTCCTCCAACTAACTCGCATGTCTGTCCACTTACAAAGGTAGGTATAAGGCTTCTTTGGCACAGTGGGGTCTCAGCCAATCAGGAACCATGATTCCTTCTATTTAGGTGGCATACAGGGCTGTACTGCAGAAAAATCACCACAGATTTGGGCAGAAGTGGGGTATGTATGGAGAGGTAATATTTCTGTGCATGGTACTTCTTTGTACGTTAGTTACCACTTCCCAGAAAAGTTATGAGAACAAACAGCTATTATGCCTACTCTCCAGAAGAAATATGTGATCCAAACTCAGAATATTAATGAGTTCACTCTTTCCCTCTGTGCTGGGGAATTTCCTGGGAGCAGAGGGGATGAACAGTTCCTCCAGACTGCCCCCCATCTACGCTGATTTTCCTGGAGGTGGACAACGGGGAGAACCAGCTGGTGACCCCTGAGAGCCTTGTTCCAGCTGCATGGGCAGGCAGTAAACACCCGCTCCCCCCATGAGCATCCCCAGGTGATACTGATTTCTGGCCAACGTCTACCTCTGATTAGATGAGACCGCAGGAGGATACTTAAGGAAACCTTTGGTTCTTTGGGTTTTAATTATTTTTAAGCTAATTAAACCATCAACACCTCTCAGATATCATCAGCAATAATTTCTAAACTTTAGCCTTCACTACGTTAAGAAAGATGATGAAAAGAAATGACAGATTAAGCATAGGTCTAGCTTTTTCTTTTGGCATCTTTCATGTACAAGCTGGAGTTTTGTTACTGGCAGTTAATAAGCATATAACTTTCCCTCAAGTGAATGAACCGCTTGCTGTTGACACTTCACACTAGCTGAATGTGAAAGTCTAGGGGTCATTTTCACTGGTTGGTTGCTAGGACTGCCTAATTCTTATACACTGGGATAAAGACTGTGTTTCAGCTTTCAATGGTAAGGGTTTAGGATGGTATTAAAAATAGATTCATTTCTACTAAAGTAACAACAGCTTGACAACATCATTGTGTTTCTGATGTTTTACAGATCTCACTGTTTCTTTATTTTAAATAGAAATGTGGCAGTTAGGTGGTGCTCTGAATAGATCTCTGATCCTGGAGTCAGGAAGACCTGGGTTCAAAGGCTTCTGACACTTACTAGCTATGCAGTTCTTGGCAAGTCATTTAACTTCGGTCTGCCTCAGTTGTCTCACCTGTGAAATGGGGATAATCATAACATCTACCTCCTGGGGTTGTTGTGTGGATCAAAGGATATAGTATTTGCAAAGTACATTGCAAGGCTTAAAGCATGCCATCATCATCATCATCCTTATATGGTAACATGACTTTTTATATTTTTACTTTTCAAGGTAAAAATGTGTGTCTATTATTTAATCTCTAGGACAACTCTGTGAGGGAGGGAAAGGAGACTTTATTATCCCCTCTCCCTCATTTGTTGGAGTCCTTTTGCATCTAACTGCAAGGATTACATGTCCAAGAAAAATAAAAGAAAGCTGAGAGGGCATTGGTAAGGATGGAATACTTACTAAATTTGTGGCACATGGTCATCCCTGCCAAATGCTTCCTCATGTTAAAGAATTTCGATCTATGGCAGCTCAACTCAGCATACAACATGGCCCCAAGGATCCAGGTAACAGTGGGGAATAAAGAGACAAAAGAAAACACCAGAATCCCCAAACCACCCTACTCTACCACAAAGAGGTCCAAGAAAATAAATTATGACAGCTTGAACATGAACTAATGCTTTCCCTCATCCCCCAACGAGGCAGCTTGGCACAGAGGAAAGAATACTGACTCCTTAGGAGATTCTAAAAGCAACAAGAAGTGGGGGACAATCAAAAGAGTCACAGGACCTCACTTCAGAATCTGCCTTCTGCCTCTTATTGCCTGTGTGACTCTGGGCAGGTCGCTTAGCTTTTCTCAGACTCAGTTTCCCCATTCTATAACTAAGGGTATTAGACTAGATGGCCTCTAAGGTTTTTTTTTCCTTCTAGCTCTACATCTCTGACTCGATGATTTCTTTTTTGTGGGCAGCCCTGGAGTGAGAATGATCTGATGTAGTTCTTGAGACTCTATCACCCATAGCTACTGCCTCCCTGTTCCCCAGCTCAGCTATTCTGGTTTTCTTAGTATCATGAAAAATGTTTTATAGATGAGGAAGCAAATGCAGAGAGCTTGTGTTTGTCCACAGTCATGAATTCAGTTAGCAGCAAAGCTTGGGCTATATTCTGAGATCATAGGTGGGACTATGTCTCCTGACTCCCAGTTCACTACTCTTTCCAAAATGGATTAAGACAGTACTTATTTAACGATGGGGAAAAATTAGTCAAGTTGTGTGAAATTTTGTAGATAACATAACTGGTTGATTGGATTAAAAAAAACACTTTTCAATGGACTATTTTGAAGTCCTAAAGTCACAACTTAAAATCCACATTTGTTCTAGATGAGATGTAATGGATACATATGTCACATCTCCATGACTCTATTCTAATACAGAAAAATTGAACACAAGTACTAAGTGAATTATCTTATAAATGGAGTTTGAGGGTTAAAAAATTTGAAACATTCTATTTAAAATCATGATTCTTGGTGTTTGGTGGTAAATTCTACTGATATTAGTAGTATGTGAAAACTGTTGCACTCTGGGCCTTTTACCTCATCAACACAAGTCTAATTAATTTACCCATTAGTCTTTATTCTTGAAAATTACCAATATGGTTGTTACTTGGTACTACAGATTTATAGGTAAATTTTTAGAGAGGAGGAAATAGACTTAATGGGAGGGTAAGGGATTTGCTCAAGGGCACAAAGGTAGTAAAGGGCAGAAGGCAATATTAGAATTCAAAGCCCTCTGACTCCCGATACCATACTCTTTAGGAATCCAGATGAATTTGTCTTTTAAAACTTTTGTACACTCCTACTATTGTCAGGATATCTATCACTCTCACTATTTCATATGCTTCATGCTCTAAATCCTTGGATTTCTCCAAATACTTTCTTCCCAAATTCTATTAAGAAGAACTCAGAATATGTCCCATTTAGTGAACTGGCTTAAGACGATGTGTACCTAGCAGTCTGTAATCATTATCTTTGCTCATTGGGCTGGTGTGTGTGTGTGTGTGTGTGTGTGTGTGTGTGCATTCTCATGCATATGAGGCAAAAACACAAAGAAATGTCTCTATACCAGAATAGCTTAAACCAGAGTGAGGAACCTGTCACCTTGAGGCCACCACATGTGGCTTTCTAGGTCCTTGGGTGTGGCATTTTGACTGAGTCCAAGTTTTATAGAACAAATCCTCTTAATAAAAAGGATTTGTTCTGTGAAGTTTGGATTCGGTCAAAGAGTCTCCCTTGAGGACCTAGAGGAGTACATATGACCTTAAGTCCACAGGTTCTCCACCCCTAACTTAAATCAAACAATTCATTCCCAAACCAAGAGACTTAGGAAAACGTCTTCCACCAGCCTCAATGTGTTGTTAATGTCCCAGTAGTAGTTCCCCTTCCTCTTTTTCCTCTCTCTTCTTCTCCACTTCCTTCTGTTCTTCCTTCTCCTATTCTTCCTCCTCCTCTCTCTCCTTCTTTTTCCCCTTCCTTTTTTCTCTTTTCCCCATCCTCTTCTTTTCCTCTTCCGCTTCTTCTTCCTCTTCTCCTCCTCCTTCTTCTCCTTCTCCTTCTTTCCCTTCCTGTTTGAGGGCAGGGCCATGTTGGATATCTTTGTCTTACTATACCCAGCCCTTAGCATGGCACCTTGCACATAGTAAATACTTAATAAATTCTAGGTGAGGTTAGTTCAATTAATTATTAATTTTTTCTCAAACCAATAAGAACAATAATCACTAACACATAAGTGTTATGGGAAGTGATTTCCATATACTCTCATAGTGGGTCATCAAAACAGCCCTGTCAGGTAAGTGTTGTTGTCAGGGAGATTATTAAGTAATATTATTGATAGATAGCAAGTGTCTGAGGCACAATTAGAATTAAGGCCTTCAGGAAATAAAACCATTTTTGCCATGTAGGCACCTCAATAATAGCTGAAATTTATTTAGCACTTTAAAGTTCATACAGTAGCTATCAAAGATGTGATTTGAACCTATGTCTTCAAGTACAACACTCTCTCCACTGTACTTCCCTACTTCCTTATAAAGAAATAACTTTCTTTTGATTTGGGCTAGAACCAGCAACCTAAGGATGCTCAAGGGAAACACCACCACAAATTTTCATTCTAATAACTGGACACTAGATGCCATACTAAGAGTCTATTTACACAACAGTGTCAGTGAAGTGATTTTTCTAGGGCTTTCTGGGTATGATAGTACATACAAAGAAAGTGGCTGATTGGTTAGAGAGAGAGTTTTGGTGAGAATGACCTGGAATTATAAGTATCTAGACATATCTCTACCTTTCCTGGGAAACAGTCGTACCTAAGTGATTGCAGCATGACTAGTAAAGTACTTAGATCGAGATGTCCTTCATGTCCACCCCCAGGCTCCAACATCTCTAATGAGAGCAAGTTTAGGGATGTTGGCATCCATTTGGCTCTCATCACTCAGACTTCATAATTCTTTCTGTTTTGTCATGCTTAATATTTATAGGACATCTGGTGAGTGATTGATCTTCCAAAGAACCCCATGGCCATTCACATTTGCTTATCAGCAGCATGGAGGGGGCAATCCCCAGATTTATGGATGCCAATAAAAATTGTTACCAAAAGTACAGTTTCTTTTTTGTGTGTGCTAATTTCTAATAACTCTTGTGCATGAGAGCAATTACTGACAAAAGTCAGCCTCTGTTAATAGAGTTTATCACACTTCATCATATATCCTTTGTCGTTGGAAGCATTTTGACAAGCCCAGGGTTAATTAAAACCAAGAAGACAATAAAATACACCTAATCAAACATTACAGGTACAGAAATCAATTAGCAGATTTATGGCACTTCGGAGGTTTCCATAATGTGCAAAATTCAAAGAAACTGTCGGTTCCATCTCCTCAAGACAGTGTAATTAAATTTCTAATTGAAACTATTTTTCAATAGCTAACGTACAATCCACCCAAGTTGGATTTGCATTAAAGTGGGGTCTATAGAGGTTGAAAAAGCCTTGAAAATAGAAGAGATCCTTGGGCCTTTTCCTTTGTTATTATTTTACCTACTTAAAAGTTAACTAAAGTTGCACTGTGTTAAAGGGGAAAAAACAGTTGCTGCTTGATGAGATTTAAGAAGGAAACAGGAACCAGTCATGTTTCTTTGTGACTCAAGAATCCATGTAGGCATGGACAAAAGATCCAGGTATAAAAAAAATTATTCCGTCCACCATCTGTCAATGTGACTCTCAATAATCAATAAACCTACCCATCAAATAATCAACAAATCAGCAGTGATTTAGTGCCTACTGTAAACTGGCCACTTTGTTATATACTTGGGATACCAAGATAAAACCCAAGTAATCTCTGCCTTCAAGGAATTTATAATCTATCTGGGGGAGACATCAAGTGTGTATACGTATATGTATGTGTGTGCTTGTATGTGTGTATATGTATACACATACATATGTATGTTTGTACATACCTACATATAATAAATACATGCATATGTGTAGTTTGTGAATATATACATATTATATAATATATAACATAATATCATATAATTATATATATATATATATTTTCTTTGTGCATTTGCACATGCAAGACATCTATAAGTTCAGTTCTCACTGGCAATAAGCTTCACGTAGAAGGTGGTTCCTGAGCTGGGCTACCAGTTAAAGGAAACTAAGGTTTCCAGCTAAGGATTCTAATGAGGACCTCAGTCTGGTTATTTAATTCTGTCCCATTACATACAAATATAAACTAGGAAAGCCTCCACCCTTGGGGAAAGATCACATTACAGGCATGTGGAAAACAGGAGATGGGGTGTCATGTATGAGAAACAGTAAGACAGCTGTGCTGATGAGACTTTATAGAGTGTGTGTGAAGGGGAGTAATGTAATAAAGATGGAAAGGGAGGCTGGAGTCAGATTGTAAAGTGCTTTAGATACCTAACAGAGGAATTTCTATTTGATTCTGGAGGCAATAGGGAGCCATTAGAGTTTATTGAGTAGGGGAGTGGCATGACTGGACTTTGGGGAACAGAAAAAAAGAGATATGTTAGAACATTTTGTATGTACACTCAGCTCCAGGGTCTCTGTGGCTCCCTAGCCAATCAGAAGTCTTTTTTCCATCACACGGTAGTCGTCCTGAGCTATCAGGACTAAAACTAACTTCAAAAATCCCATGTGTCCAATTGACAGTTGTCCAGGATTATTGTACATGCTCTGAAAAACATTCTAAGGAAGGGCAAATATGAGCATGCTCCAAGTTTGGACCCTTATTGACCAGTGCCTCATTATATGTGAAATGACTAGTTTAATGAGGTTGATGCAAGACCAAAAATCTAGTGTTGCAATAAGTGAGAATTCTTTTTTTTTCCTACTTTCCAACCCATCCACCTTGTGGTCATTTCATTGCTTTGCAGTATCCCTTTCAGAGAGTGTGATAGGGCATTAAGTGGTATTCAGTAGAGAGGCAGCAGGCAGCAGAACAGTCCTAGAGCTAGTGTCTGCGTTGTAACACCATAAAGAATTTAATATTTAAGCTCAGGGATGACACTTTCAAATTAGCTTGGTATGGCACTCCTCAATGAGAAAATCTAACCAGAAGAATTTGGAAAGCTCACTTGACTGAGATCACTCTTGTGAAAGTACTGTACTGTCTTCTTCCCTTAGTGTCATTCTTTGAGTGTATAGACTGAGCAAACCTTAGACCCATGCTGACAGTCAGGAACTTAGGCTAATCTTATTGTATTTCTCATCAGCAGCCACCACCCATAGGAAACTGATAGCCTTAGTTGGGCCACTCAGTTCTTTCTCACTGCTCACCACCAATGGACACAAATGAGAAAAAAAATCTAACCTTTAAGGTTTCTATTCTCTTAGGAGCACGAGGATGAAGTTCTATTACTTTTATGCCAACATCTGTGAAATGTAGGACCTGGATTAGATAGATTCTAATGTTCCTAACTGCTGTAATGCCTATGATCCTAGGAGGCAGGCTGACCCAAGGGAAGACAGAGACACTCATATGTATATGCATGTTATATATAGAGAGATATGCACACACACATATATACATACACACATATATATGCACACATATACATGCATGTGTAAGTATGTAAATATGTATATGCTTGTGAAAATGTACAGATTACATATAGCTATTGTTTTATATAGAGATAGATATAAAAGTAGATATAGAGATAAAAATGGAATTAGATATATAGATTCAATATAGCTATGTAGCAATATGTATAGATTTTATATAAAAAGATATAGAAATAGATATATTAGATATAGAGACGTAGAGAGAAATAGAAATAGATACAGATGGTATAGATACATAAATATGGATATAGATTAAATATGGAAAGATATAGAAATAGATATAAATTAGATATAGAGATGTAGAAAGAAATAGATATAAAGATAAAAACAGAGATATGGAAATATAGACAACATGGATATAAAGTATGGATATAGATTAGATATGGAAATACAGAGATAGAAATGTGTGTGTATATATATATGATATGGATTGGAGACAGAGATAAATATAGAGATAGACACGGACACCTAAGTGAAATGGGGGAAGTTACTGAATGTCTGAAATTTCATGTTTTAAAGTGTTTTGTTTTAGCATCCTGGTTGGGAAATTACATGGAATTCCTAGTTAACTATATCAGATCTTCAGTATCAGAGAAGGAAAAAGCTCACTGCCTCCAACCATAGTGGACAGAGTTGACTTCAGAGTTAGGAAGATCTAGGTTCTGATTCTGCACTTGATACTGGCTTGTGATCCTGGCCACTTGGATTTTTGTCATCATCTCAAATTCATAAAATCAAGGCAGAATTTGATGTTTTCTTACCATAAAATGTAGACCCTTCTCACTTCCCTATGTCTGCTAATGGAACCACACACCCCTTTTTAAAAGTGCATTCTAACTCTAAACCTTAAAGTAATCTTCAGATAATCTCTCTCCCTTCATTCTCCCCATCTGGCCAGTCAACAAATGCCACTATTGTTCCTCCTAAGTCCTCATTTCTGACCATTTCTATCTATTCCCATAGATTCTACTCTTGCTGTCTATGTAGGCCCTCACATTTGGATCACTCCAACAGCTTTCTAACCAGTCTTCCTGATTCCAGGCTCCCCTCCCTCCTATATACCCTGAATAATGCTACTAAACTAATTTTCCTTAAATACAACCTTCATGCCTCCAAAATCTTCAGTTTTTTCCCATTTCCTATTGTAGACAGAATCTACATTTTAGAGCTGAAGGGTCCTCAGAGGTTATCTGGTTAAGGAAGAAGAAAACCAAACATTTATTAATCTACTAGCATCTACTGGCACTTCTACTATGTGCCAGGTCTTGTGCCAAGTTTTTGACAAATAGTGTTTCATTTGATCTTCATAACAACACTGTGAAGTAGGAGATATTATTATATGCATTTTATAGATGAGGAAACAGGCAAACAATGGTTAAGTGACTTACTCAGGGTCACATAGCTAATAAATGGCTGAAGTTTGATTCAAACTCAGATCTTCCTGACCCTAGGACCACCATTCTTTCTACTATGCTATGAGTTGTCTCAAGACTATAGATTTTGTTCTACAGATAAGGATTTATGGACTTCAGAGCTGAAATAACTTGACCAAGGTCACACAAGTAGGAAGTTGCAAATCTAGGATCTGAAGCCATGTTCTCAGACTCCAAATCTAGTTTTCTCTGCACTGTATCACGCTGCCTTAAAAACTAAATGTAGGTTCCTCTTCCTGACTTTCAAGTCACTTTATAACTTGACTCTACCCAACCTAACTACTCAATACCAACAATTATACTTGATAAATGTTAATAATAACAGCTGGCATATCTCTATCTATCTATCTATCTATCATCTATCTTTCTCTCTTTCTATATATCTTTCTATCTCTCTATCTTTCTATCAATCATCTATCTATCTATCATCTGTCTATCCATCCTTCCACCTATCTCCCTCCATCATCTGTCTTTCTGTGTCTCTCTGTCTCTGTCTCTCTTTCTCTCCCCTTAATATGAACTACATTTTTTTGTCTTATAGGAATGTTGTTAAGGAGATTCTATTTTTATTTGTATCCCCATCATACAGGTGAAAAGTCATCTCAGAGAAATTAAGTGGTTTGCCCCATGTCAATTACTTGAACTCAAGTCATCTTATTTAAGAACTTTGCTTCTAACTTTACAGAGAAAATTGAGGTCATGTGGAGTAAACTCCTTCTTTACACTTTCTCTTCTCAAAAATCCCTTGACATCATCCCTTATTCTTTTTCCTCCAGTCTCAGATAATATGCCCAATTGAACACCTCTATATGTCTTTGACTTCATCTCTTGTTAAATTCTCCAGCAGATTGCTTTTTCAGTCCTATCCTTCTATTCTCTCTAATCTCCATTCTTTCTCTACCATCTTCAAATATGATAAAATTTCCACCACCCCATCCTTAAGAAACATCTATAGATCCAAGTTATTGTCCTATGTCTATCTTCCCTTTCTCAAACTCCTGTAAAAGTGATTATATTGATGGCCTCTACTTTTTCTCTTCTCACTCATTCAACTCTCTGCAGTCTGGCTTTTGACCTCATTATTCAATTGAAAGAGCTTTCTCCAAAGTTACCACTGATCATTTAATCTCTAAAGCTTATTTTTTCAATCCTCATACTTTTTGATATTTCTGCTGTATTTGACAACTGTTGGCCAACCTCCCCTCCTAGATACTCTCTCTGTGGGTTTTCATGATGCTCCTCTTTCTTCTTTCTTTTCCTATATTCCTGACCACACCTTCTCAGTCTTTTACTGGTTGATCATTGATATTATGTCCCATAACAGGGGGCATTCCTCCATAAACTCTCTTTCTCTTGATAACTTGGTCAACTTTCTGGGATTTAATTATCACCTCTTTGCGGATGACTCTATGTTCCTATATACATAGTCTCAATGTCTCTCTTGAACTCCAGTCCTCTATCACCAAATACCTGATGAACATTTCAAACTTAATATCTCATTGACTCAAAATCAACTCAAAATATCCTAAACAGAATGTTATCTTTTACCCCAAATTCACCCTTCTATTAAACTTCCACTTTCTTTATAAAGTGACATAATTCTTCCAGCCTCCCAGGTTCATATTATTCTTGACTATTATTCTTCAGGCATTATTCTTGACTCATTTTCTCTAGTTTCACACATCAAATCAGTAGAAAAATCTTACTCTTTCTATCACCTCAACATCTCTTTCATTTGGCTCCTTCTCACTACTCAAAGAATTCTGTTATCACTGGCCCTTATCACTCTAGCCAGAGGTGACCTGATGTATGTTTTAATGACTGGCTCTCTGGAAATAAAAAAAAAAGGTCTTCATTATTAATATTTTCTCATCACTTTCATGAATCTAAACAATTTACAAAATATTTAATCAAATCATGATTTGTAGCCTTTGTCTATTTCTGGGATATAAATTCTCCCATTGAAAATTTAACATTTGATTCTCAGGAGCCCCAACACTAGCTTATGCTATTGAAAGGCTTTCTGAATTGTCTTTCTGCATCAACTCTTTCCCTACTCCTCCACACATCAATCAAAGCAATTTTCTTTAAGTGAAGATCTGATCATGTTATTCCTCTACCTCATTAAATTCCAATGGATCAAGAGTTTCACAACTTGACCTTAACCTATCTTTCCAGACTCATTATGTATTAATTACTCCCCTTCCTCCAATCTAGTATCCAATCAAACTGACCTTATTCTCTGTTCTTCATTCAGGACCCTCATCTCCTATCACCAAGCCTTTGTGTCATCCCCCACCCTTGAAACCCACTCTCTCCTCACATCCACATAGGTTCTCCTCATGGAGGAGAATTCACAGATTCATTGAATCCCTCATTTACTTCATCACATTTCTGGACTAAAGTCAAGAAAATCTGAATTCAAATCTAGACTCAGATATTTACTAGTTGTGTGGCCCTGGAAAAGTCATCTAACCTTGATCTGCTTTAATTTCATCATCTGTAAAATGACAATAGTATTAATACCTACCTCTCAGGTTAGTTGTGGGGATAAAATTGGATGTTTTTAAAGAGCTTTGCAAACCTTAAAATGCTTTATAAATGTAACTGTTGTTATATATGTAAATATTGTATATTTATGCATATGTAAATTTGTAAATGTATACACTTTGTGCATCTATTATTTATATACGTTTCAGCAAATGGAATTGCCAACACATATGTATGTATGTATGCATGCATGTATGTATGTTTATGCATATGTATTTCTGGAGTCTTCCAAACTGGACCAAAAGGGCTTTAAACTGAAAAGAATGTATAGTA
The DNA here is from genome assembly GCA_028646575.1 of Pseudocheirus occidentalis. Taxonomy (NCBI): domain Eukaryota; kingdom Metazoa; phylum Chordata; class Mammalia; order Diprotodontia; family Pseudocheiridae; genus Pseudocheirus; species Pseudocheirus occidentalis. The sequence goes on from CM053593.1 coordinate 44,710,513, forward strand.
GTAAAATCACCCACACCTAGAGAGTAGCAGTTACAAAACAGAACTGAGAATACTTGACGAGAGGACAAATAAATCACGGGGGAAAATACCCAAGAAGAGACCCAGCAATAAAATTCATGGCTTTGGAGATCTATATAAAAATGCACATTAATAGAGTTAGTAAACAAAGCGAATATGAAGTCTGAATGCAAGAAGACAAAGGTGACCTCATATGTTATCACTGAGACTTAATAAAATGGGATTTGTGAATAGAATATGCCTCTGTATCTAACTTTTTTAAAAAGAAGAGAAGAGCTTAACTAACAAAAAAAGACTGTAAGCTAGGTGACACAGTGAACAGAATGCCAGGCTTAGAATCAGGAAGGCTCATCTTCCTGAGTTCCAATCTGGCCTGAGATATTTACTAGCTGTGTGACCCTGGACAAGTCACTTGGGAGCAGACAAGGTAAATGTTATTCCAACCTAGTTGCAAGTAGTTGGCAAAGTAGAAATGGTAAGAAACCAAGAGGCCAGTGACCACTCCATCTTAGAATTTATGATGGAGAAGGCTTAACACATAGAATGTAGGACTTGGAGTTATGAAGACATGAATTTGAATCCTGCTTCAGAAACTTATTTGCTAAATGACCCTGGGCCATTCAATTAACCCCTTTGTACCTCAGTTTCCTTTTCCCATCATTGTTGAGAAGATCAAATGAAATAGAATATGTAAAGAAGCACCTTGCAAATCTTTTTCTTGTTGTTGTTTTTTGGAAGGGGGAAGGCAAGGCAACTGGAGTTAAGTGACTTGCCCAAGGTCACACAGCTGGTAAGTGTGTCAAGTGTCTGAGGCCATATTTGAACTCAGTTCCTCCTGACTCTAGGACCGGTGCTGTATTCACTGTACCACCTAGCTGCCCCAGCCCCACCTTGCAAATCTTAAAGGGTTCTAAGAAATACTCCTATTATTAGCTATAATGAGAAGTATAGGGAAGCTGTAGGGTTCTGCCTCCAAAGGGGGAAGGCAGGGAGGTGCTATGGGGAGAATGGCATTGGGTGTCATCTCATGCGGAATGTAGAAAGAAGAGAAGCTCATATATGTATACCTACCGGGGCATGCCATGTGTGCATGTGTGTGCGTGTGCGCTTTGTCTTATACCTTCTGAAGAATTAGGAACAGTAGATGTCAAAAGGTTCTGAGGAATAATGGATAGGATACTATGGCCTAAAATTTTGCTGGAGAAGTCAAGTCCAAAACACTTAATGAATAGTAGGCACTTATTAAATATTGATTGATTGATTGATATTTGGGGTGCTGTCAAGAATGTCATATTACTCAGCTTTTAAATAGACACTGATGAAAATCAATCAATCAGTTCATAAGCACAGAGTACTCTGTGCCAGGAACTGCGCTCAGTGCTGGGGTTAAGACAAATATGAGACAGTTCCTGTCCTCAAGGAGCTTACAAAGAGGGAAAAGAACCGAGGATAAGCATAAAAGAGCCACATGATCTTGCAAGAACAGTTTCACGCACGTGAAAGGCCAGGTTTAGTAGAGGGTACTAAAGACAACAAAATGGGCTTAAAAGCAATCTTTATTTGGGGCAAAAAGGAAGAGCAAAGAAGAGACAGAAAGACTGCCCAGACTAGATGGGATTAGGGTGATAGAAGGCAAAGTCACTAAACTAGTATTTTGTTTCTGTTTTATCTATGAAGGAGAGAGGCCTTCAGATTTCCTAGGATAGAGCAACAATAGTTAATTCAGTTCCAATACTTAACTGCTGGAAGGGACTAACTAGATCATCTATTGTGGTCATTCTCAAACTTTTTGGTCTCAAAGTTCTTTTACATTCTTAAAGGTTATCAAGGGACCTCCCCCCCCAAAAAAAAGCTTTTGTTCATGTAGGTTATTTAGCAATTTCCATATTAGAAATAAAAACGTCTTGTTGTTCAGTCATTTTGAGTCATGATCAGTTCTTCATGGCCTCATTTGCGGTTTTCTTGGCCAAAATACTGGAGTGGTTTTCCATTTCTTTCTTCAGGTCATTTTACAGACAAGGAAACTGAGGCAAGCAGGTGTAATGAGAATCTGAAGATCTTTCCTGCCCCTAGGCCCTTTGAAAGGCTTAAGTAGCTCTGAGAATGTTCCCTGATTTGAAAGTAAACTCTGCCCCCAATAGGCTGAATGTGGTCACGTGGAGCCTGTGGCAGGAGGCTTGATTTTAGGAATGGCCACACCTTGTTACTTTGTAATTGGACAGTGGGTCAAGAGGGCTGTGACATTCTCTGACCCAGGAGAAGCCTATATATATATATATATATATATATATATATATATATATATAT